>LR738712.1:389147883-389368854 GCA_902687465.1 Secale cereale
GACACCCCCGACACCCTGACCCCGAGACGACACCCCAACACCCCGACCTCGACATCACACCCCGACCCCGACACGACACCCTATGATGAGGACATGACTACCTTGGATACGACCAAAAATATTGCATACATGTATATTTGTGAGGTGATTTCTAATGCAAACTATGCAACAATTTATTTATGTCATCCATGACAAAAATACTTCACAAATTTTTGTGCCATGTCTAATTCCAGGTGTATGGGACATTTGTACAATCCACATATGAAGATAAGGGAAAAAGAGAAGTTTAGGTGCTGTTCAAAAAGTTCTCTCACGTCACTTTTGGGCCAAGAGAAGATAGAGTCCAAGTCTCTCACGTTCTGCATCCAGATTCGGACTACACAGACATACCTGACTCAAAACGGCAAGAACTCCTTCATACGGACTACGAATTGGGTGTTTCTTTTTTTGTTGGAAACTAGATATCGTACACTTTCCAACCCAATTGGATTCACCTTCAAATTCATCCGGAGCATTGAGATATCGACGAAACAATCTGACCCTGCAGCAGAATCCGAGTCAAACTACAAGTCCAAAGGTGTTGCATCACCTCCACTTGGGCCCATGAGCCTTGTACGACCTAGGGTTAGTTTTAGGCTGCCTTGGGACGTCCTTCCACCTCCTTGGCCGCCACCCCTTGCTCCTATATAAGTAGATCCATCTAGTAGCTTTTTCTTTGGGATTTGTTTAGTCAAAAGTTAGCCATTGCAACTTCGTGTACTTCGTTTGTGTCCAATGACCATACCAAGATCGCTTACGGATCTCCACCTTTATCAATACATCATTTATATTTGCAATATTCAGATTGCTTTATCATATTCTTGCTTGTTCTTCATTGCATGCAGGAATAGACCTTCGTGGTCAGGCTGATAGTGCTTCTGGCATTGTCAGTAACCCCTGGAGATTGGTTTAGCGATTGCTAAGGCGCAACGTCGTGCACGTTTGTAGTCGGATCGTCAAAGTCATCTCCACCAAATCGATAGTTATCATCTCATCGAAAGATCGGGCCGCTCGCCTCTATCACCCTGACACCCCGACACCACGACACCACGCAACCCAGACACAACACACCCGACCCCCGACACCTCTTTGGGCTCCTGTTGACCGAAAAGGTGCTCTACTGCCTTCCAGAGGCCGACTGGGTCATATATTTGTGAATTATGAGTTAGGTCATATATTTTTCGGTTTTGTTATAAAAAGCATCATATTTGCGTTGATCAGGTGGATTTAAATGTGTAGTTGTTTCGTCGTTGCGAGGGTCTACTATTCGACGAGCTCCGCCCCATGCGTTCATGGGTGAGCACAAATGACATCTCCCTCCTCCCCCGTTCATTTGCTCTATTATGGTCTTCGTGCCGATGAAACTTGCTAGCTATGGTGTCTTCAATCATTAGTATGCGTGACCACTACGCGTCTCCTGTTCGAAAGGGTTACATCTATAAATATGCATGCATTTTCATATTTATGACCGTGATTCTTTCAAATTTTCCAATGTTATCCATGGACAGCACGAGTATGTGTAGATTGGGTTCGTTTTCCCATATGCTCTGCTCCAGATCCGATGCAGAATTCGTCACTGCCTTCCTGTTGTTCTCCGGGTACACATCCTCTCTTCTTATTGCCGAGACATGTATCAGGAGAATAGTGGGGAGGTGCTGCCAAAATTTTGCGTCGGATCCGCAGCAGAGCATGGGAAAACGAACCCAATCAACACATACTCGGGTGGGACTAGGACATGTCTTTACCTATTAGCATCTAGGTTGCATGGACGTAATAAAACTGACAAACTCCATTAACTAATGAATATGGTTTGCTGAATTATGTGTATATTTCTTGTGTGTCGAGTAGCTAGGCAAGATGGATGATAGTGCATGGATGTACACCGGTCACACTAGTCAGGAAGACACGACCGATGAACGGTTTACAAAAACCAAGGGGTTTGTGAGAGCCGCATTTGCACACCTGGTGCCCCTGTGTCCGGTGCGACAACTATCATAGGAGGACATAGCTTGAAATGAGAAAACACCGGCAGAAGTGGGGTTTTACGCCTGCTTATACGGTCTGGACATTTCATGGTGAGTCTGCCCATTGTGCCAGAGCCGAGGTGGTGCGTCGTCGCACCAACGAGCATGGTACCGGGATGGAAGACATGGTGCAAGACTTTGATGATGCTCGGGACTCGGACGATGAGATGGAGGAATCTGCAAAGGCCTTCAATGAAATGTTGGAGTCTTCAAAACATCCTCTCCACGAGCAAACTGAGCTTTGTCAGCTAGATGCCATCTCACAAATAATGGCTCTGAAGGCTCAAATTCAACTTGGGCAGAGAATGCTACGACATGATGATGACAATATTTGGATGCTTTCTACGCAAAGGCCATGTACTACCTGGAAACCTGTACCAGTCACACAAAATCGTTCGTGCTCTTAACTAATATGACTGACTCATAAAAACCAAATGTGCAGTCTGTATGCCAGACCAACGGTCAGACCCCTCCGCCGATGCCCCAGATTGCTCCGGCGACCACAATGAGTTTCATTTGAATGGTCTTTACTTAGTAGTATTCACATTTGAGTTGCATCATGCTAACGAGACATTGTGAATGATCTTTGGTGCAGCATGCCTGCCGACAAGCATCGACCAATCCTTCTCCGTCTCCCACTGGCGCGACCGGTCCGTCACCTTCGTGATGACGGTAAGTTTTCCCAAGTATTTTGCTTAGCAAATGCATACTTAGCTTAACGAATGACCTATTTAACTCCAAAATGACATATACTTAGCTCATTTTCCTCAAAAATGACATAATAACCTTAGTTAGCTCCAGAATGACCTATTTTACCTACGATAGCTATACAATGACCTATACTTAGCAGTTTTTCCTCCGAAATGACTTAATATGCTTAGTTAGCTAAAGAATGGCATAACTACCTAGGATAGCTCAATAATGACCTATAATTAGCTTAGCTACTTCATTTATGACATAATTAGCTTACTTAGGTAAAAATGTCATAATAACCTTGGTTTAGCTCCAAACTGTCATATACTTGGCTTATTTTCCTCGAAAGTGACATAATAACCTTACTTAGCCCCAAAATGACCAATTTTACCTAGGATAGCTCTAAAATGACCTACACCTACCATGTTTCCTCCAAAATGACTTACTATACTTAGTTAGCTCAAAAATGGCATAACTACCTAGGTTAGCTCAATAATGACCTATACTTATCTTATTTTGTTCATTTATGACATACTTAGCATACTTAGGTCAAAAATGGCATAATAATCTTGGTTACCTTCCATAGTCAAAAAAAAATCTTGGTTACCTTCAAAATGTCACATACTTAGCCTATTTTCCTTGAAAATGTAATAACCTTACTTAGCTCAAAAACGACCTATTTACCTAGGTTAGCTCTAAAATGACATACACTTAGCATTTTTTCCTCCAAAATAACCTAATATGCTTAGTTAGCTCAAAATTGGCATAATTACCTAGGTTACCTTAGTTAGAAGAAGAAGAAGAAAAAGAAAGAGAAGAAAAATTATTCTACTTCTTCTTCGTTTTATTCTTCTTCTTCTTCTTCTTGTGTTCTTCTTCTTCTTCTTCTTCTTCTTCTTCTTCTTCTTCTTCTTCTTCTTCTTCTTCTTCTTCTTCTTCTTCTTCTTCTTCTTCTTCTTCTAACTTTCTTCTTTCCCATTTTGCAGGTTTGCTTCAGATCACGGAAGCTTGCGTTGATGGAGTCTACTCTTCTCCTTGTCCTTCCTTTTTTTTGAATTTGTAGGATGTAGAATGTGAAACTCGCTACCTTATGCATGTATGTATGTATGTATGCATGCATGGATGAAACCATTGTATATGGACTTTTGATTTGGTATATATATGTGTGTGTTGGATGATCATATCCATATGGCAGGGAGATGTATGCTTGTTGAAAGTATTTTGGAATGAATATATATATATATATATATATATATATATGTATATATATCTGTGAAATTGATTGAATTTAAGAGAAAAAAACAGAATAAATAGGGGCAATACAAGTACTTTACCGTCTGCTAGCAGACTGCAAAGCTACCATGTGGCAGCTACCGGTGCAGCCTGGGGGCATTGGGCTGGCCTATTTGGTCACTTTGCCTTCTGCTGGCAGACGACAAAGAAGCAAAGGTCTTTGTCGTCTGCTAGCACACAACAAAGCACGCGCATACTTTGCCGCCTGTTGGCAGACGACAAAGAAGCAAAGGTCTTTGCCATCTACCAACAGACGACAAAGCAAGCTGTTAGCCACCTAACAGACCTAACCCTACCCCTCTGTCGTCCAGGTCCCTTGCCGTCTGCTTGCTCGGTATGGCTGACGACAAACTTCTTTGCCGTCCGCATTTTGAAAGCAGACGACAAAGAAGCCCTTTGCCGGAGTTTATTCAGTCGGATGTGGTGCCGTCTGCTGGCTAACGACAAAGGACTTTTCCTTCCGCCAGGCATGCCTTTGCCGTCAGCCATGGCTGATGAGGACATCACTAACAAGGTTACACCCACAGCTCCAACTGACACATATACAGGACCAATTACTAGAGCTCGCGCACACCAATTAAATTACCAGGTACTTTTGTTTCTTGGTAATGAATCTAATGTTCATGAGAATATGATGCTGCCTAAATTGCATACATTTGTCTTGCTTACAAATGAAGGGCCTAGCTTGGACAAGAATGATGAACATTGGAGCAAGATCAAGCATGTAGATGATGGCATGCGCAAGGGGAACAAGAATGGAGTTACAAGTGAGGATTTCAGGACTTTGAAGCCACCATAATGAGTGCGTGATGCCTTGGACGAAATATACAAGATGCCACTTCATAAACTTTGTCCAGAGGCCATTATAGGTGCTGCGTCACCTTATTATTGGGCCAGGCCCATGTAATTTCGAAATACTTGAGTATAGGCTGTTTTAAGAGTCCGTATGTGTGGGGAAACAAGAGTTAGGGTTGGTTTCGGACCCCTCCACCAAGGGCCACGAAATTCCCCCCTCTTTCCCCCATATATACAGCCCTTAGGGCGTCGTTTAGACTTTAGGTTTTGTTTAGATTAAAAGTTCGCCATAGCTGCAACTTCGCGTACTTCGTTTGTGTTCAACGACCAGACCAAGGCGTCACAGAACCCCACCTTGATCAATAAAGCTTTCCTCTTATATTCACAATATCCAGATTGCAATCTTAGTTTCTTGCTTGTTCTTCGTTTGCTTGCAGGAAATAGACCCTCGTGGTCAGGTTGATCATGCTCCGGTGTGGTCAATAACCTCTCGGAGTTGGTTTAGCGATTGCTAAGGCGCGACGTCCTCGCACGTTCGTAGTCAGGCCGTCAAAGTCTACTCCACTGAAAACGATAGCCACCATCTCATCGAAAGACGGGACACCTTTGCCTCTATCAAGTGGTATCAGTGTTCCAGGTTGCTCGGTGAGATTTTACAGTTTTTCGTAGTTTAGATCTAGTCTGTTCTTCATACCTATAGTCAATGAAAAAGCCAAAAAAAAATTAGGGTTAGTTCATCCCGTCCGAACCAATCTGAGCATTTGCATAATCTTAAGAGTATTTGCTTTGTTGAATTTGCGGTTGCATCGTCGTGTCAAGTTGCTGGTCTTAGCGTCTAGTCCTTTAGAGTTTCGAGTTCTGTTCACAGGTTGTCACGTCGCCGCCGCACCATATTCATCGCCGCTGCCATACCATCACCGCTGTCATATCCCACCACCACCACCACATACCACCACAGCTGCCATAACCTACCACCGCTGCCATATCCTACCACCATATATCCACCACCAATCCGAGTTCTTTTCATATTAGGTTTGTTCTCGAGATCCATCTAGGTTTCGGACCCTCGGGCAGTTTTTAGGCCAAAATTTCGGCAGGTGAAAATATTTTTTCCCTATCCTATTTTTGGGCTTTTCTGAGTCTTTTGAGACACGTGCCACCATACTGTTTTTTGACTGCACTTTTTCGTCGTCGGTGCCCTGATTCTGAAAAAAAAATCGTCAAATTTTTTTTCGTGCCTATCATCTTAGTTTGACTTGGGAAGTGTTTTGAGACACTCGCCATTATAGTGATTTTCGGCTAAAAAAAGATGCGATTTTTTTTCAGAGTGTGCTTTCCCCTTGATTACGTGCAGCGCCGTGATTTTGTTAGTGTTCTAGGCTCGCGTCTCTAGTACGGTCTAGCCTATGACCATCACAGTACCGTCGTTGGGCGTTTATTCAACTTTGCATCTCTGAATTGATTATTGCTGACCCTTTTTCCTACCATCTTATAAGCCTTCCCAGCTCCACATACATCTACGTCGTGTGTTTTGACTCTCCCTGGTAATCGCTTTATCCAACATTTGAGAGTTTTGACTACCACGGTTGCCGATCACCACCTGCTGCTGGGTAAGAACTGGTAAGAATTTGAGATTTGCTTGACGGATTTGTGACGCCCGACCACCACCATTTTCTAGTTGATGAGGACATGACTACCTTGGATACGACCAAAAATATTGCATACATGTATATTTGTGAGGTGATTTCTAATGCAAACTATGCAACAATTTATTTATGTCATCCAGGACAAAAATACTTCACAAACTTTTGTGTCATGTCTAATTCCAGGTGTATGGGACATTTGTACAATCCACATATGAAGATAAGGGAAAAAGAGAAGTTTAGGTGCTGTTTAAAAAGTTCTCTCACGTCACTTTTCAGCCAAGAGAAGATAGAGTCCAAGTCTCTACATTCTGCATCCAGATTCGGACTGCACAGACATACCTGACTCAAAACTGCAAGAACTCCTTCATACGGACTCCGAATTGGGTGATTCTTTTTTGTTAGAAACTAGATTTCATACACTTTCCAACCCAATTGGATTCACCTTCAAATTCGTCCGGAGCGTTGAGAAATCGACAAAACAATCTGACCCTGCAGCAGAATCCGAGTCAAACTACAAGTCCAAAGGTGTTGCATCAGGTTCTTATTTCCATGCCACCTTTTCATGGTCGTTTTAAACCTGATTTATATATTGAATGAGAGTTCAACATCAATAATACATTTGCTTCCCATAGTTTTGATGAACGTAAAAAAGTTAAGGTTGCGGTTGGTTCTTTCACTGGTTATGCTTTAGTTTGGTGGAGTGAATATTGTCGGTTATACCCTAATCATGTACCTACTACTTGGGTTGATTTAAAACATGTGATGAGAGATAGATTTGTCGATGTTTATTATACTCGTGGCATGATTAAAAAACTACAACATTTGAAACAAGGTAGTGACACCGTAACAAAATATTATGATGATTTACGAACTACCTTGTTGCACTCCTTTTTAGAGGAAAGTGAAGATGATTTTATGGATAGATTTTGGGGAGGATTAAACCGTGATATTCAGGAGATGTTAATTCATGAAGAGTGTTATCCTATGGACCATTTGTTTCGTCTTGCTTGTAGTGCTGAACAGGAAATAAAACAACGTATTGTCCATAAGGAGAATAAGCGCCAGGTGCACATTGCAAGAGATGATACAGTTGTTCCTTCCACTACTAGGCGTACTATGACAGACACATCCGTTGTTGTGAGGACTACATCACCTCCACCATGTGACACATCACCTCCGACAATGCCTACATCATCTGAGTTGATCATAAGAGGTAATGACAAAGGTACCGATCTTCCACCTCCACATGAGTATGTGAATGCCTTGTCAATTTAAACGAACCATGCGATGAGCTATCCACTACTTTGATCACACCAGCTATTTTAGAGGAATATGTTCGTGATTTGACCTTGCCATGTGATCAAACAATTGTGAGTGAACCAATTGAATTAACTATTGATGCGAAAGAACCATTTGAATCAGGGAATAAATCAGATTTGGATCAAATACGTGTGAAAATAGTTGTGCCAATGTTTAATCATTTCGATATGACCTCTAATCTTGGTGATGGTTCATCAAAGTTGAGATGGTTTAATGATGAGCATTGCCAATCTTTTGTAACGATTAAGAGCTTCACTTATATGTGCAAATTGAGTTGCAATATCTTAATGCCTTCTACTTCTTGTGATAATATTTTGGCTTTATATTTTATGAACTACGAAAGTTACTCATCTATACATGTGTCATATGTGCGAAAATTAAGGAAAGTAAAAATGGATGACATATACATATACAACATGTACACCTTGTCTATTTTCTTACCCACATTTCAGATTAAGCAACGCCGAGGACGGCTTTATTTTCAAGAAAGGGAGGATGATGAGGACATGACTACCTTGGATACGACCAAAAATATTGCATACATGTATATTTGTGAGGTGATTTCTAATGCAAACTATGCAACGATTTATTTATGTCATCCAGGACAAAAATACTTCACAGACTTTTGTGACATGTCTAATTCCAGGTGTATGGGACATTTGTACAGTCCACATATGAAGATAAGGGAAAAAGAGAAGTTTAGGTGTTGTTCAAAAAGTTCTCTCACGTCACTTTTGGGCCAAGAGAAAATAGAGTCCAAGTCTCTCACGTTCTGCATCCAGATTCGGACTACACAGACATACCTGACTCAAAACGGCAAGAACTCCTTCATACGGACTCCGAATTGGGTGATTCTTTTTTTGTTGGAAACTAGATTTCGTACACTTTCCAAGCCAATTGGATTCACCTTCAAATTCGTCCGGAGCATTGAGATACTGACGAAACAATCTGACGCTGCAGCAGAATCCGAGTCAAACTACAAGTCCAAAGGTGTTGCATCACCTCCACTTGGACCCATGAGCCTTGTACGACCTAGGGTTAGTTTTAGGCTGCCTTGGGACGTTCTTCCACCTCCTTGGCCGCCACCCCTTGCTCCTATATAAGTAGATCCATCTAGTAGCTTTTTCTTTGGGATTTGTTTAGTCAAAAGTTAGCCATTGCAACTTCGTGTACTTTGTTTGTGTCCAACGACCAGACCAAGACCGGTTGCGGATCCCCACCTTTATCAATACATTATTTATTTTGCAATATTCAGATTGCTTTATCATATTCTTGCTTGTTCTTCGATTGCATGCAGGAATAGACCTTCGTGGTCAGGCTGATCGTGCTTCTCGCATTGTCAGTAACCCCTAGAGATTGGTTTAGCGATTGCTAAGGCACAACGTCGTGCACGTTTGTAGTCGGATCGTCAAAGTCGTCTCAACCAAATCGATATTTATCATCTCATCGAAAGATCGGACCCCTCGCCTCTATCAAACAAGCATATAAAGAT
The DNA here is from genome assembly GCA_902687465.1 of Secale cereale. Classification (NCBI taxonomy): domain Eukaryota; kingdom Viridiplantae; phylum Streptophyta; class Magnoliopsida; order Poales; family Poaceae; genus Secale; species Secale cereale. The sequence continues at coordinate 389,157,186 of LR738712.1, forward strand.
AAACAAGGTATCTGCTTGATAACTAGACAAATGCTAAAAAAACAACCTAACAACCAAATACAGATAAACAAGGCATCTTGATGTAGGGTGGAACCCTAGTCGGCATATCTTTCACGAAAGGAGGTTATCCCACGATGAACACGGAGAACACAAGGAAGATACGAAGGAAAACACGAGGGGAAACACTCAAATCAACACAAGTACGGTCACACATGTGCTAGATCCACGATACACATCAAGATACACGATCCATAGTCAACAACGGTGGTACAAAGATATTCTTCTCCCGGAGGAGGTCTTGGGTATCCCTTGGGATCTTCTCCGGTGTGGAGGCGTTGAATCCGAGGTGGATCTTCTCCGAAGAGGTCGCGGTCTCGTAGGAGAGGAACCACAAAGGTCTATGATGAGCTATCCAAAAGCTAACCCTAAAAGATGTGGGGAAAGGAGTATATATAGAGTACGGAGCGAAGGGATACACGGGCCACGGCCCAAAGGGATGCGCGCAGGCAATTAGGGGCCGGACGTCCGGGCGACGGGCCGGATGTCCGGGGCTTCGCCGGCCGGCAGATGTCCGGGGCGAGGGGCCGGATGTCCGGGCTGGAGGGGTCGAGTCTCGGGTGGCTTCTGTAGAGTGGCGCCGGATTTCCGGGCCCGAGGCCGGATGTCCGGGCCTTGCCTGGCCGGATGTCCGGGCCCTGTAGCTTCGGCCGCTGGTGCCCTTCTGTAGTTGTATGTCCAGGGGTCGGATGTCCGGGCCAGGAGGCCGGATGTCCGGGGCCTGGAGCCTTCTTCAGCCCTTCTCGATGCAAAGCCTCGTCCGTGAGCTTCGGAACTTGTCCATCTTCACGCACATCTCTAATGTGGTCTTCTTCACATCTGAGTACACAAATCACATCCGTCTGAGGGAGTAACCATGTCTCGCAAGATTCATATGGAAGTTGGGCTAGGAGTGACGTCACCTCGGTCTCGAGAGCTCTAGCACGAGCATGTGTCATTGGTCCTTGAGGCACTTGGTGAGGCGATGGAGGGTCCATGGGGATGACCTTGGTTTGCTCCGCATCATCTCCCCTCCCTTGGGAATGATCCGACCTCGGATCGAAATCTTCATCACCATGGAAAAGAGATAGGTCCTTGATGTTGAAAGTATCGCTCACGGAGTACTTGTCTCGTGGGATGTCGATCTTGTAGGCGTTGTTGTTGTAGCGTGCAAGCACCTTGAAGGGTCCGTCGACGCGAGGTAGTAGTTTGGACTTGCGCTCGTGTGGGAAACGGTCCTTGCGAAGATGAAGCCAAACAAGATCTCCTGGTTGGAACACCATTGGTGCCCTGTTGGCGTTGATCTTTGTGGTGAGATGATGGACTTGTCGTTCGATCATTGCCCTTCTATCTTCGTGCACCTTCTTGAGATAGCTCGCTCGTGCACTTGCGTCCATGTTCGTGCGCTCTTGTAGAGGTAGAGGTAGGATGTCCAATGGGGACAACGGGTTGAAGCCGTAGACGACCTCGAAGGGGGACTTGCCGGTAGTCGAATGTCTTGCGCGGTTGTAGGCGTACTCGGCGATGGGCAAGCATTGCTCCCATTCCTTGATGTTCTTCTTGATCAACACGCGAAGAAGTGTCAAAAGCGTGCGGTTCGTCACCTCCGTTTGGCCGTCGGTTTGTGGATGCTATGCCGAGGAGAAGAGTAGCTTGATTCCTAGTTTGGCGCATAGAGTCTTCCAAAAGTAGCTCAAGAACTTGACGTCCCGGTCCGACACGATCGTCTTGGGCACTCCATGTAGACGAATGATCTCCCTACAAAACAAATTTGCAACATGTGAAGCATCGTCGATCTTGTTACGAGGAATGAAATGAGACATTTTAGAGAATCTATCCACGACAACAAACACGGAATCTTTGCCATTTTGAGTCCTAGGCAATCCAAGTACAAAGTCCATGCTTATGTCTTCCCATGGATGGTATGGAATAGGAAGTGGCATGTAAATACCATGAGATTGAGCTTTTGACTTAGCTTTTCGGCATGTAGAACATCGGTTGGTGAGGCGTGAGACGTCATGGAGCATCTTAGGCCAAAATTATTTCTTGGATAGCGTAGCAAATGTCTTGTCGCGTCCAAAGTGTCCCATGAGTCCTCCTCCATGCGATTCCTGCAAAAGAAACAAACGAAGCGAAGACTCGGGAATGCAAAGTTTGTTAGCTCTCATAAGATATCCATCCTTTAGGTAGTAACATTCCCAAGAAGTGCGAGTCAAACACTTAGCATGAGGATTTGCAAAGAAAGGATCATGCTCATATAAATCTTTTATGTGCTCAAAGCCAATCACATTCAACTCAAGTTGTGTAACAAGCATGCATTTGCGGGAAAGCGCATCCGCCACAACATTTTCTTTGCCTTTGATGTATTTGATGACATAGGGAAAAGACTCAATGAACTCACTCCAGTTAGCATGACGCTTGTTCAACTTAGTTTGACTGATGTAGGGTGGAACCCTAATCGGCAGATCTTTCACGAAAGGATGATATCCCACGATGAACACGGAGAACACAAGGAAGATACGGATGAAAACACAAGGGGGAGCACTCAAATCAACACAAATACGGTCACACAGGTGCTAGATCCACGATACACATCAAGATACACGATCCATAGTCAACAACGGTGGTACAAAGATAGTCTTCTCCCGGAGGAGGTCTTGGGGTATCCCTTGGGATATTCTCCGGTGTGGAGGTCTTGAATCCGAGGTGGATCTTCTCCGAAGAGGCCGCGGTCTCGTAGGAGAGGAACCACAAAGGTCTATGATGAGCTATCACAAAGCTGACCCTAAAAGATGGAAAGGAAGGAGTACTTATAGTCCAAGGGGTAAGTTGGGGGATACATGGGTGAAAACCCTTCAACTGCGCGTAGGCAGGGCAGTAGTACCGGTCCTGGGACCGGTAGTACCGGTTTTTGCGGTTTTACCGGAAGTTCCGGCCTTGCACCGGCCTCTCACCAGTCGATTACAGAAGGTGGAGCGGTAGTTGACCGGTAGTTGGACCGGTAGTACCGGTGGACCGGTAGTACCTCTTTCTCTGTACTGGGAGAATCCTGGTTCATGCTCTTGGCATCCGTCTTGCACCGTAACTTCTCCTTGGCACCTAAGCATACAAAGTGTCTCCGTTTGACGTAGTAGCCATGTCTTAAGGTGTTCAAATGGGAATTCAACAAGGAGAGAGTTAACCTCGGATTCAAGTGCTCTTGCACGAGCACGTGTCATTGGTCCTTGGAGCACTTGGTGAGGTGATTGATGGTCCAAGGGGATGACCTTGGGATTCTCCGCATCATCTCCCCTCCCTTGGGAAAGATCCGACCTCGGACCGAAATCTTCATCACCATGGAAAGGAGAGAGATCCTTGACGTTGAAGGCATCGCTCACATTGTACTTGTCTCGTGGGATGTCGATCTTGTAGGCGTTGTTGTTGTAGCGAGCTAGCACCTTGAAGGGTCCGTCGGCGCGAGGTAGTAGTTTGGACTTGCGCTTGTGTGGCAAACGGTCCTTGCGAAGATGAAGCCAAACAAGATCTCCCGGTTGGAACACCATTGGTGCCTTGTTGGCGTTGATCTTGGTGGTGAGACGATGGACTTGTTGCTCGATCATTGCCCTTGTATCTTCGTGCACCTTCTTGAGATAACTTGCTCGTGCACTTGCGTCCATGTTCGTGCGCTCTTGTAGAGGTAGATGTAGGATGTCCAATGGGGACAACGGGTTGAAGCCATAGACGACCTCGAAGGGGGACTTGCCGGTGATTGAATGTCTTGCGCGGTTGTAGGCGTACTCGGCGATGGGCAAGCATTGCTCCCATTCCTTGATGTTCTTCTTGATCAACACGCGAAGAAGCGTCGAAAGCGTGCGGTTCGTCACCTCCGTTTGGCCGTCGGTTTGTGGATGGTATGCCGAAGAGAAGAGTAGCTTGATTCCGAGTTTGGCGCATAGAGTTTTCCAAAAGTAGCTGAAGAACTTGACGTCCCGGTCCAACACGATCGTCTTGGGCACTCCATGTAGACGGATGATCTCCCTACAAAAGAGATTTGCAACATGTGAAGCATCGTCGATCTTGTTACAAGGAATGAAATGAGCCATTTTAGAGAATCTATCGACGACAACAAACACGGAATCTTTGCAAATTTGGGTCCTAGGCAATCGAAGTACAAAGTCCATGCTTTTGTCTTCCCATGGATGATAAGGAATAGGAAGAGGCATGTAAAGGCCATGAGATTGAGCTTTTGACTTAGCTTTGCGACATGTAGAACATCGGTTGGTGAGGCGTGAGACGTCACGGAGCATCTTGGGCCAAAAGTAGTTCTTCGAGCGCGTAGCAAATGTCTTATCGCGTCCAAAGTGTCCCATGAGACCTCCTCCATGAGATTCCCGCAAAAGGAGCAAATGAAGCGAAGACTCGGGAATGCAAAGTTTGTTAGCTCTCATAAGATATCCATCTTTTATGTAATAATGTTCCCAAGAAGTGTGAGTCAAACACTTAGCATAAGGATGTGCAAAGAAAGGATCATGCTCATATAAATCTTTTATGTGCTCAAAGCCAATAACATTCAACTCAAGTTGTGTAACAAGCATGCATTTGCGGGAAAGTGCATCCGCCACAACATTCTCTTTGCCTTTGATGTATTTGATGACATAGGTAAAAGGCTCAATGAACTCACTCCATTTAGCATGACGCTTGTTCAACTTAGTTTGACCCTTGAGATACTTGAGAGTCTCATGGTCCGTATGAAGAATGAATTCATGAGGTCTAAGATAATGTTCCCAAACACGTAAAACTCTCACCAAGGCATAGAGCTCTTTATCATAGATGGGGTAGTTAAGTTGCGCTCCAGATAGCTTCTCGCTAAAGTACGCAATTGGGCGCTTTTCTTGCATGAGCACGCCACCTATGCCGGTACCACTAGCGTCACAATGAATCTCAAACGGTTTATCGAAGTTTGGTAGGGCTAGAAGTGGTGCGTGTGTAAGCAAGCTTTTTAGCTCATTGAACGCGGTGTCTTGCGAAGGACCCCAAATGAAGGGTGCGTTCTTCTTGCTCAAAGCGTGTAGAGGCATAGCAATAGTGCTAAAGTCCTTCACAAAACGTCGGTAGAAACTGGCTAGACCAAGGAAACTACACACTTGCATGAGATTCGTTGGTTGAGGCCAAGTTTTAATTGCTTCAATTTTAGTTTCATCAAGGTGAACACCTTGTGAAGAAACGACAAATCCTAGGAAGACGACCTTGTCAACGCCAAAAGTGCATTTCTCCATATTAGCATATAAGCGCTCTTTCCGAAGGGTTTGTAAAACCATACGGATGTGTGTCACATGGTCCTCAACCGACTTGCTAAAAACAAGGATGTCATCAAAGTAGACCACTACAAAAATACCTATGTGGGGTCGTAGACAAAAATGCATAAGACGCATGAATGAACCGGGTGCTTCCGATAAACCCATTTGAGGGATCGAAGAAGGTGAGAGTGTCTAGAAGGGGGGGGGTGTTTAGACTACTCGACAAGATAAAAATTCTGTCTTTTATCAAGGACAGACTTTGGCAGATTTTGCATAACACACAAGTCAAGTAGCACACTACACATGCAATTCAAGAGTATGGGCAGCGGAAAGTAAATTGCACAAGTAGTAAAGAGAAGTGGAGAAGATCAAACGCAATTTGGAGACGCAATGATTTTTCCCGTGGTTCCGATAGGTGGTGCTATTGTACATCCACGTTGATGGAGACTTCAACCCACGGAGGGTAACGGCTGCGCGAGTCCACGGAGGGCTCCACCCACGAAGGGTCCACGAAGAAGCAACCTTGTCTATTCCATCATGGCCTACGCCCACGGAGGGCTAGCCTTACTCGGGGTAGATCTTCACGAAGTAGGCGATCTCCTTGCCCTTACAAACTTCTTGGTTCAACTCCACATCTCGATGACGGAGGCTCCCAAGCGACACCTAACCAATCTAGGAGGCACCACCCTCCAAAAGGTAATAGATGTTGTAGATGATGATGAACTCCTTGCTCTTGTGCTTCAAATGATAATCTCCCCAACACTCAACTCTCCTCACTGATTTGGCTGTGGTGGAAGAAAGGATTGAGTGGAAAGTAACTTGCACATGTAGTAAAGAGAGGTGGAGAAGAGCAAACGCAATTTTGGAGACGCGGTGATTTTTCCCGTGGTTCCGATAGGTGGTGCTATCGTACATCCACGTTGATGGAGACTTCAACCCACGGAGGGTAACGGCTGCGCGAGTCCACGGAGGGCTCCACCCACGAAGGGTCCACGAAGAAGCAACCTTGTCTATTCCATCATGGCCTACGCCCACGGAGGGCTAGCCTTACTCGGGGTATATCTTCACGAAGTAGGCGATCTCCTTGCCCTTACAAACTTCTTGGTTCAACTCCACATCTCGATGACGGAGGCTCCCAAGCGACACCTAACCAATCTAGGAGGCACCACCCTCCAAAAGGTAATAGATGTTGTAGATGATGATGAACTCCTTGCTCTTGTGCTTCAAATGATAATCTCCCCAACACTCAACTCTCCTCACTGATATGGCTGTGGTGGAAGAAAGGATTGAGTGGAAAGTAACTTGCACATGTAGTAAAGAGAGGTGGAGAAGATCAAACGCAATTTGGAGACGCAATGATTTTTCCCGTGGTTCCGATAGGTAGTGCTATCGTACATCCACGTTGATGGAGACTTCAACCCACGGAGGGTAACGGCTGCGCGAGTCCACGGAGGGCTCCACCCACGAAGGGTCCACGAAGAAGCAACCTTGTCTATTCCATCATGGCCTACGCCCACGGAGGGCTAGCCTTACTCGGGGTAGATCTTCACGAAGTAGGCGATCTCCTTGCACTTACAAACTTCTTGGTTCAACTCCACATCTCGATGACGGAGGCTCCCAAGCGACACCTAACCAATCTAGGAGGCACCACCCTCCAAAAGGTAATAGATGTTGTAGATGATGATGAACTCCTTGCTCTTGTGCTTCAAATGATAATCTCCCCAACACTCAACTCTCCTCACTGATTTGGCTGTGGTGGAAGAAAGGATTGAGTGGAAAGCAACTTGGGAAGGTTAGAAATCAAGTTTCATATGGTGGGAGTGGAGCAACTTGATCTCAACACAAGGGTAGGTAGTTCTCTTCTCAGAAAGTGTAAGGTAGGAGTGGTAGTTCTTTCTGATGGCTCTCTCCACGAATGAAGAGGGGGTGGAGGGGTATATATAGCCTCCACACAAAAATCCAACCGTTACACACATAATTGAGCAATCTCGGTGAGACCGAAGTGTACAACTCGGTCAGACCGAAAGTTCAAATAATGTGCACGTTGGGGTTTTCGGTGGGACCGAAAATACCATCTCGGTTAGTCCGACTTGAGCAAAGACAGGAACTTGCCAGTTTCGGTGAGACCAAAATCATCAACTCGGTTATTCCGATTTGAGGACAAACGGTTACAGAAGCTTGGCAGCCCGTATTTCGGTGAGACCGATCTCAAACTCGGAATGACCGATTTTTCTAGGGTTTGGCTTATGGCTGAGGTGGTTCATCTCGGTGTGACTGGGTTTGGAAAATCGGTTGGTCCGAGATTACTTATGAGTGTGTATTGTAGTGAAAGTTGCTGATAGTTGAAGGAGATATATCACTAAGCACTTGAGCAACCAGATCATCAACACAACCTCATCCCCTTTTAATAGTATTGGCTTTTCCTATGGACTCAATGTGATCTTGGATCACTAAACCAAAAATGGAGTCTTGTGCTTTTGCCAATGCTTGCCTTAGCATTTTGAGGGGTCCACTTCTTCAGTCCTTTTGCCATACCAATGTGATTGGATTTCCTGAAACATACTTGATAAAGGCATTAGTCCAACCACAAAGTATGTTGTCATTAATTACCAAAACCACCCAGGGAGCAAATGTGCTTTCAATCTCCCCCTTTTTGGTAATTGATGGCAACACACTAGAATCACTCTAAACAAGACATCAAAGCTTATTGAAAGAAAGACAGAATTATCACGAAAGCTTTGACAAACATGTAGTACACAGCTTCCCCCTACAAGTGTGCAAGATTTTCATAAGTTTTGGTTTTGGACTACCTCAAGCACACAAGAGAGATAAGAACGATGTGCTACATGCAGCTTGGCTATATGCATCAGAGCAGATGAAAAGAAGTGAGTGATAATGCATATGTGCATGGTGATTTCTTGCAAACAAGTATTCACAAGCAAGTCACCATCATGCACATTCTGCAAGGTGCATATACTTACCTTGAGGTTCCTTGGCATTGTACTTGAAGGGATAAAACTTGGGAAAACAAGGTTAGATAACACAAGAGTATTCCTTCAACCAACTGCAAGAACATCAAGAGTACCAAGCCAGGGAGGACATGTATAAAGAGTGTCTCATATTGAGCACAAGCTTGAATCAGCAAAACATGTCTCCGAAACTAAAAGATTTTCAATGAACTCTGAGAGATTTTGCTTTCCATAAGATATCAATTGTGAAAATTCCTCTCGCTTTGAGTTCTCTCAGAACAAGGGGTTCGATGGAAAGAGCAAAATCAAAAGAATGATGCCAATTGTAATGTCCAATGTAAAACACGACAAAGCTTTGATGTGATTCTCTCCCCCTTAAGATAAGATTGCTTTTCTTCTCCCCCTAAGTCTTCTCTTCTCCCCCTACTCCCCCTAAGTCTTCTCCCCCTTTGACATCAAGTGCCGAAAAGGACAGCAAACTAGGAAGGGCAGGAAAGATGGAAAGAAAGAAGTGGGATCCTTAAGAATCACAACAGGGCAAATAAGAACATGCATAGAGAATCATTGAGTGAAGCTGCAGAAGATGATATCCTGGAAGAGATAAATCGGTGACACCGAATTATTTCAAATTGGTGACGCCGAGTTTAATTCCAAGGAAATACAGAAATAATTCAGCTCACTTTGCGAGGAATGTTTCAAAGGATTTGCAATGAATTTGTAAAAGATTTTCGAGGAATTGATCAGAGCCATAAGGATATTCAAAGAAACATAAGAATAGAAATAAAAAAGATTCCTAGATGAAGTTTTTTTTTAAAGAAAACTCAATGAGAGAACATAAGAGAAAACAGAAAGACTCCAAAAGCATATGTACTTCATCTAGATAAAGGTCGGCGACAAGGTCACCTATGTTTGAGTATGTTGACTTAGGAGTCAAATGAGGACATTTGATCATAGGTCATACTCATCATTTAAGCTCAAAATGGGGTTGCCATTTTTCGATTAAGCATTCGATGTGATCACATCTTGTGAAGCTGCTTGTACTCATGACTTTGAGCAAAGATCCTTAAAGATGTGAAGAACATACCTTGGGCTTGTTGTTGCTTTACTCATGTAGGTAAGCTTGATGTAGGTACTCATTGAATGTGAAGTTGGAGCGCCATTTCTACTTGTGTAGTTCATCTTCCTACATGGGTTAGGCAAGCAAGGAAATACTCGAGGATATCCAAGATGACAAGAGTGAAATACAAGATGTATAAGATGTCAAAAAGGATATGTGGAATTTTGTTCCTTGAACTCAACATCCCAAAGGGCTAGATACTTGGTTAATGACAAGATTACTCATGATTTGAGTGTGTGGTAATCTTGTGGAATGTAGATCATCCAAGTACCTGCAAAGAGTTAGATGCAATACAAGGAGGCAAATGTGTCCAAGACATATGATCACCATCATAAGAGAAATATCAGGGATTAGTCAAGAGGGCTCATGCCTTGCATGCATCAATGGAGTTATCACTCCAAGTTTGAAGCATCAATGATGTTCAACTCACTCCTTAAGCGACAAAACACTTTCTCATCAAGAGGTTTTGTAAAGATATCAGCAAGTTGTTTGTCAGTACGAACATGCTTAAGATTGATGTCACCCTTGGCAATATGATCACGAATAAAATGGTGACGAACTTCAATATGCTTTGTTCGAGAGTGTTGCACTCGATTGTGTCCAATTTTAATTGCACTCTCATTGTCACAAAGCAAGGGAACATGTCTCACATGTATCCCATAATCCTTAAGCGTTTGTGTCATCCATAGCAATTGAGCACAACACGAACCAGCAGCAATATATTCCGCTTCGGCAGTGGATAATGATACCGAATTTTGTTTCTTGGAGGACCAATATACAAGGGATCGACCAAGGAATTGACACGTACCCGAAGTTGACTTTCTATCAACCTTGTCACCGGCATAGTCCAAGTCGGAATAGCCAACAAGGTCGAAAGAGGCCCTCTTAGGATACCAAATGCCAAAGTTTGGTGTGTGTATCAAATATCTCACTATCCTTTTGACAGCTTTAAGATGACATTCTTTAGGGGCTGCTTGATATCGCGCACACATGCATACACTCAACATTATGTCAGGACGAGAAGCACAAAGATATAGTAGAGAACCAATCATAGAACGGTAAACCCTTTGATCAACGGGTTCTCCATCTTTTGTCAAGTCATTATGTCCACTTGTAGGCATGGGGGTACTCATACCTTTGCTTTCTTGCATGTTGAACTTCTTGAAGAGATCCTTGGTGTACTTTGTTTGTGAGACAAAGGTACCCTCCTTAGATTGCTTGATTTGCAACCCAAGGAAGAATTTGAGTTCACTCATCATGGACATCTCATACTTCTCCGACATGAGCTGTCCAAACTTCTTGCTAAAATGAGGGTTAGTTGAACCAAAGATAATATCATCAACATATATTTGGCACACAAATAGTTCACCATTAACCCTTTTCGTGAACAGCGTTGAGTCTATCTTTCCAATCTCAAACCCTTTTTCAAGAAGAAAGCTAGTCAAGCATTTGTACCAAGCTCTAGGAGCTTGTTTAAGACCATAAAGAGCTTTGTGCAACTTGTAAACATGATTAGGCTTTTTGGGATTCACAAATCCGGGAGGTTGTTTCACAAATACTTCCTCCTCAATTTCACCATTTAGGAAAGCACTTTTGATATCCATTTGATAGAGAGTAATATCATGGTGATTGGCATAAGCAAGAAGAATGCGAATGGACTCAATTCTAGCAACGGGGGCATAGGTCTCACCATAGTCCATACCTTCGACTTGTGTGTAACCTTGAGCTACGAGACGAGCCTTGTTGCGGATGACTTGTCCATCTTCATCTTGCTTGTTCCGAAACACCCATTTGGTTCCAATGATGTTTTGATCATCCTTGGGCTTCTCTACCAAAGTCCATACCTTGTTCCTCTCGAAGTTGTGTAGTTCTTCGTGCATAGCGTTCACCCAATCCGGGTCTTCAAGTGCTTCTTCTACCTTCATAGGTTCAATACTAGAGATAAATGAGTAATGCTCACAAAAGTTAGCTAAGCGAGTTTTAGAGCGAGTAATTCTCCCGGAGTTGATGTCGTTCATCATTTGTTCCACGGGATGATTCTTCTTGACTCTTGATCGAACTCGGGATAGCTTTTGTTGATGTTGTGGCTGAGCTTCCTCATCATCTTCATCTTCCTCTTCTTCTTCTTCATTGTTGTTGGTGCTGTCTTGAGGCGGTGGAGAAGGAGGTTGTGGTGAATCTTCTTGTTGCACTTCCTCATCTTGGTGAGTTCCACTTGTGGAGGCCTCCATGTTGCCTTGAGGTTCATCTCGCCGTGAGGTAGGTGGCTCCACATATGTAGATGAGGTACTCTCCTTCACTTCCATGGGACGGATCTTTCCAATAGATACGTCTTGGATAGCTTCCGATGGGTCCTTGTCTCCTACATCAATAGGCATTTGCTCTACTTGCGAGCCATTAGATTCATCAAACTTCACGTCTACCGTCTCTTCAACCTTTCGGGTGAAATTATTGTAGACACGGTAGGTGTGGGAGTTTGATCCATAACCAAGGAGAAAGCCTTCATGAGATTTAGGAGCAAATTTAGACCGACGATGCTTATCAAGGATATAGTATTTTGAACCAAAGACACGAAAGTATCCCACTTGGGGTTTGTTACCGGTGAGGAGCTCGTATGATGTCTTGCCGAGGAGCTTATGAAGATAAAGCCTGTTGATAGCATGACAAGCTGTCTCGACCGCTTCTCCCCAAAAATGCTTCGGTGTCTTGTATTCATCAAGCATCGTTCTCGCCATCTCTATGAGCGTTCGGTTCTTCCTCTCAACAACTCCATTTTGTTGAGGAGTGTACGTAGCCGAGAACTCATGTAGAATCCCTTCCTCATCGAGAAAAGAGTCTACATTGGGGTTCTTGAACTCCGTTCCGTGGTCACTCCGAACTTTCTTGATTTTCACCTCAAATTGATTTTGGGCCTTTTTGGCAAAGGTCTTGAAGATTCTCTGAACCTGCGATTTGTCATCAAGGAAAAATACCCACGTAAATCTGGAATAATCATCAACTATAACTAGACCAAAGGAGTTACCACCAAGGCTTTTGTAAGCATTGGGACCGAAGAGATCCATATGAAGAAGCTCAAGCGGTCTCCTTGTGGTCATGATGTTCTTCACGGGATGACTTCCACCTACTTGTTTTCCTGCTTGACAAGCACTACAAAGTCTATCTTTGTCAAAGAAAACATCTTTAACACCAAGAATATGATCACCTTTGATCAGCTTGTCTAGATTACGCATACCAACATGTCCTAGCCTTCTATGCCACAGCCAACCTTTAGAAGATTTAGCAATGAAACAAGCTCTAGGTTGGGCTTTCTTAGTGAAATCAACAATATATAGATCACCTCTACGGATACCGGTAAATGCCATGTTTTGATTGTCACGACGAAAGACTTGGCAATCTACTTTGGTGAATAGCACATTGAATCCAAAGTAAGCTAGTCTAGACACGGAAAGTAAATTGTATCCAAGAGATTCTACAAGCATGACATTTTGAATAGAGCTATCATGAGATATGGCCACCTTACCGAGGCCAAGTACCTTACCCTTGGAGTTGTCTCCAAAAGTCACATACTTGCGTGGACCATCGTTCTTTGCAAGCTCTCGAAACATGTCTTTGTCTCCGGTCATGTGATCGGTGCATCCACTATCAAGAATCCACTCTTTTCCGCCGGACATGTAGTCTCTCAGGTTTGCCATAAGATTGAGACTCTTCATGATCTTGTCTAGCTCGGTGTCCGGATTGGAGTGATCATCATCATGCTCATGCTCATCATCATATTGACCCATAGATTGTTCATCATCAACACCTAGGTCAATTTGATAAGTACTTGCATTAGTTTTGTCAATGTGACAATAATCTTCGGAATGCAATGCAAGAGCATTTCTAATTAAAACATTGATGAGAGCGGGATCACCCTTCTTTTTCATAAGATCACGAAGCTCAAAGAAGCATTTATCAAAGTTAGGATCATTGGGGTGCATCTTATCAAATTCAATAGTCTTGTATAGAATTTTATCAAGACCTCTCATAGAGTAGTCCGGATAAAGTTCTTCCAAGAACTTCCACATAGCATAGGCACACTCAAAGTTTGTAACGAGCTTAAGCAAGTCATCGGGTAACCCTCTAATGATAAGATTTACAGTCCTAAGGTTACGAAGCAAATCAAGCTCTTCATCCATGGTAGGGTGCAAGGGGTCAAAAGGAGGCACATAGGGGGTCTCAACATATTTGCACAAATTGTACATCTTAAAGATACTAAGCATTTCAGACCTCCATGAGTTATATGACTCTCCATTAAGAATAGGCACTCTATGGCTAACACTCCCAAACGTAGACACGTCCATCTTCCTCCAATGGTGTGTAAACCAAAGCAATGGAGACCAAAGCTCTGATACCAATTGAGGGATCGAAGAAGGTGAGAGTGTCTAGAAGGGGGGGGGGGGTGTTTAGACTACTCGACAAGATAAAAATTATGTCTTTTATCAAGGACAGACTTTGGCAGATTTTGCATAACACACAAGTCAAGTAGCACACTACACATGAAATTCTAGAGTATGGGCAGCGGAAAGTAAATTGCACAAGTAGTAAAGAGAAGTGGAGAAGATCAAACGCAATTTGGAGACGCAATGATTTTTCCCGTGGTTCCGATAGGTGGTGCTATCGTACATCCACGTTGATGGAGACTTCAACTCACGGAGGGTAACGGCTGCGCGAGTCCACGGAGGGCTCCACCCACGAAGGGTCCACGAAGAAGCAACCTTGTCTATTCCATCATGGCCTACGCCCACAGAGGGCTAGCCTTACTCGGGGTAGATCTTCACGAAGTAGGCGATCTCCTTGCCCTTACAAACTTCTTGGTTCAACTCCACATCTCGATGACGGAGGCTCCCAAGTGACACCTAACCAATCTAGGAGGCACCACCCTCCAAAAGGTAATAGATGTTGTAGATGATGATGAACTCCTTGCTCTTGTGCTTCAAATGATAATCTCCCCAACACTCAACTCTCCTCACTGATTTGGCTGTGGTGGAAGAAAGGATTGAGTGGAAAGCAACTTGGGAAGGTTAGAAATCAAGTTTCATATGGTGGGAGTGGAGCAACTTGATCTCAACACAAGGGTAGGTAGTTCTCTTCTCAGAAAGTGTAAGGTAGGAGTGGTAGTTCTTTCTGATGGCTCTCTCCACGAATGAAGAGGGGGTGGAGGGGTATATATAGCCTCCACACAAAAATCCAACCGTTACACACATAATTGAGCAATCTCGGTGAGACCGAAGTGTACAACTCGGTCAGACCGAAAGTTCAAATAATGTGAACGTTGGGGTTTTCGGTGGGACCGAAAATACCATCTCGGTTAGTCCGATTTGAGCAAAGACAGGAACTTGCCAGTTTCGGTGAGACCGAAATCATCAACTCGGTTATTCCGATTTGAGGACAAACGGTTACAGAAGCTTGGCAGCCCGTATTTCGGTGAGACCGATCTCAAACTCGGAATGACCGATTTTTCTAGGGTTTGGCTTATGGCTGAGGTGGTTCATCTCGGTGTGACTGGGTTTGGAAAATCGGTTGGTCCGAGATTACTTATGAGTGTGTATTGTAGTGAAAGTTGCTGATAGTTGAAGGAGATATATCACTAAGCACTTGAGCAACCAGATCATCAACACAACCTCATCCCCTTTTAATAGTATTGGCTTTTCCTATGGACTCAATGTGATCTTGGATCACTAAACCAAAAATGGAGTCTTGTGCTTTTGCCAATGCTTGCCTTAGCATTTTGAGGGGTCCACTTCTTCAGTCCTTTTGCCATACCAATGTGATTGGATTTCCTGAAACATACTTGATAAAGGCATTAGTCCAACCACAAAGTATGTTGTCATTAATTACCAAAACCACCCAGGGAGCAAATGTGCTTTCACCATTGGCATGACAAGCCACTCATATAACCCAAACTTGGTTTTGAAAGCCGTTTTCCACTCATCACCCTCTTGAATGCGAATTTGGTAGTAACCACTTTTAAGATCAATTTTTGAAAAGATGGTGGCACCACATAATTCATCAAGCATGTCGTCTAAGCATGGGATAGGATAACGGTATCTAACAGTGATAGCATTTATGGGGCGACAATCGGAGCACATGCGAAAACTTCCATCTTTCTTAGGCACGAGAATAACCGGAATGGCACAAGGGCTTAAGCTTTCACGTACATGACCTTTGTCGATAAGTTGTTGCACTTGCCGTTGTATCTCCTTGGTTTCCTCGGGGTTGACGCGGTAAGGAGCCTTATTTGGAAGTGGTGCGCCGGGTATGAGGTCGATGCGGTGTTCTATTCCGCGAAGTGGAGGTAGACCCGGAGGAAGCTCATCGGGAAAGACGTCCGAGAATTCCTGAGACAATTGAGACAACACTAAAGGTGGAGGTGGTGAAGTGTTAGTAGGTTTGGCTTCCCCTTTGCATAAAAGCACGAGGTGAAAGACACTCGATGGGTTCTCACACACTTCTCTCATCTCACTTTTGGTGGCAAATAGCACTAGTTGTTTCTTGTCACTCATCGTGGAGTCGCTCATATTTGGCTTGTGGCTCTGACTCTCCTTTTGGTGGCTCACTCTCTCACCATTATCTCCACGATGGTTGGTAGGTAAGTATTTGTCGGCGGCTACTTGACTTGGAGACATTGGTCGTAGCATGAATTCCTTGCCCTTCATCTTGAAGCTATAGTGATTGGTCCGTCCATTGTGTGTGACTCCACGATCATATTGCCATGGTCGTCCAAGAATAAGGTGGCCCACGGACATGGGGATCACATCACACTCAAGTGTGTCCTCGTAGGCGCCTATCTTGAAGGAGACTTGCACGGTGTGCTCGACTCGAAGAATTCCGGCGTCATTGAGCCATTGGACCTTGTAGGGATGAGGATGCTTCGTCTTGACCAAATGTAGCTTGTCGCATAGCTCTTCACTTGCCAAGTTGTGACAACTTCCTCCATCGATGATAACCTTGACGGAGCGTCCATTGATGCCGGCCTTGCTATGGAAGATATGACATCGTTGGTCGTCATCTTGTTGGTGTTGGAGTGTCAAGACCTTGGAGACAACAAGATTGGGACTTGGGTTGTTGTCACAAAACACTTGATGGTCTTATTCTTCAGTCACTTGGCGATGCATAGCTACATGCTCAAGGGCTTCCATCTCATCGTCGCTCATTGAGTCATAGGATCCGTCATCATTGATGATCATGGTACGAACGGTCTTGCACTCAAATGACTTGTGGCCTCGCCCTTGGCACTTGAAGCATTTGATGGAACTCGTCTTGGAGTTGTCCTCGGTTGGAGTTGTAGATGATGAAGCTCTTGGCTTGTAGTTGCTCGAAGTAGGTGGACGACTCGATGTAGTCGCATTCTTGTAGCTTGACTTGTCACAGAAGTTTGTAGATGGCTTGGTAGAGGTAGGAGTAGCCGAAGTCGTTGAAGCTTGGTTGTAGGAGCCGAAGTTCTTGGAGTTGAACTTGGAGTACTTGTAGTCCTCTTGAACTTGTCGCTCCGCTTTGGTTGCTTGATGTACTAGCTCGAGGAGATTGGTGTATGGTTGAAAGTCCACAATCTTCTTGATAGGATAGTTGAGTCCATTCAAGAATCTCGCCATTGTTTGCTCTTCATCTTCCGTGATGTTGGCTCTTATCATGGCAATCTCCATCTCCTTGTAGTACTCTTCAACGGACTTGGTACCTTTCTTGAGGAGTTGTAGCTTCTTGAACAAGTCACGGTTGTAGTGTGTTGGCAAAAAGCGTGCTCTCATGACTTCCTTCATTTGAGCCCAAGTGGTGATAGGAGGTTCGACTTTTGCTTCTCTTCTCTCTATGATTTGCTCCCACCAAATGAGAACATAGTCTTGGAACTCAAGGGAGGCCATTGCAATCTTCTTCTCTTCATCGAAGTTGTGAAGGCGAAAGATCTTGTCAACCTTCAATGCCCATGAGAGGTAGTCTTCGGGATCAATGCTTCCGGAAAACTTTGGCATGGTGAACTTGAGTTTGCCGTAGTGATGCTCTTCATTGTTTGCTTGCCTATTGGGAGGGCGCTCTTGGTTTTGGCGATTGGCAATATCATGTTGCTCTTGTCGAAGTGGATGTCCATTGTCATGGTGTACTTGCCGAGCTTGTTGTACTTGTTGAGGTTGTTGCTCTTGTCGCGCTTGAGGAGGAACTTTGTCTTGCACTCTTGCTTGGTGGCGCCTCTCTTGCATCTCATTGCGAAGGAAATCCTCTTCTTGGCGAGTGTGTCGAGTGCGAGCTGCCACATTGCGATGTGCATCACGTAATGCTCGTTGCGCCTCAAGAGCTTGAGCTTCTCGACGTTGTTGTGCTTGACGATTAGCTTCGGCATCTTGTTCTTCTTGGTATTGACGTGCTCGCTCTTGTTGTTGTTGGCGTAGTCGCTGCCGTTCTTGTGCTTGCTCAAGTGTAGCTTGGTTTTGACGATGTCGACTCTCTTTCTCTTTAAATAGCTCTTGTGAACTATTGTCATGAAGTGGATTCCGGTTGTCATGTCGAGCTTGACGTGCGGCTTGAAGAAGAGTGTTTGATGTAGGGGTACTTGAGCCATCCATGGAGTCAGTATGTCGACTTGAGCGGCTTCGTCTTTGCGAAGATGTGGAAGAAGAACGTCGGTTGACTATCAAAGTCCGGAGCTTGTCAAATTGTGTAGACATGTTGGTGTTGATGATGTCGAATTGCTCTCTTGTTCTTGCTTCAAATTGGCGCGCGTCCTCGGCGACTTGACCAATGTACTCGCGCATAGCTTCACTTTCTTGATGGAGAGCTCGTTGGACACCGAAGAGATGTAGTTTGGTGACGTAGTTGTTCGCTTCTTGAGGATCATCGAAGATCGGGTTCGAAGATGTACTTGGCCTATCCATCATTACAAGCGAGTATGTGAGTGGGAGAAAGGAGAAGACAATACCAAATGTACCTTAACCGAAGTTGAAAATGGATCAATGATCACTCAATAATGTAACCCGGAAATAGCACTATTGGTACCACTTCGTGTCGATTCTCACACCTACACAAGTAAAGCTTTGAGAGGAGCTTGGTTAGGATGGTGGCACAAATTCAATGCAATTGTCAAAGTGACTCAATGATGTTGAAAATGGTTCACAATTTGCTCATGCAACAAGTAGATCACTAGCAAAGTAGCACACGGAACACACGCACGGATAGATAAATGTGGTTGTGCAACCAAGGGTGAGCGAAAATGTGGAATCCATGGAAAATGATCGTGTTTCACAACACTAGAGAGACGCTAGCCGATTGCTTAATAGGCGGATACGCACTTGTGCACGACCTATAAGAGGCAAAACGTAACGACTTCCTATCACAAGTATACTATGAGTGTATGATGTGCCGATGCTTGAGCACAAGATGATGTATTGCTATGTCATATCATCTCTTTTGATGCAAAGCGTATGATGCTATTTTCCTTTTGCTTATAAGTTTTGGGTGGCTCTTTTGCTTAAAAGTTTGTGAGCTCTTTCTTTGGGCACTTATGCATGCTTCTCGGATCAAGGTAGCTATTGTGTATGCGGATCACTCTTGTGTCACACGGAGATATGATGATGTAGTATGCAATATCTATGACTATCACTAATGTGCACAAGTGTCGTGGCCCGACAATACTCAAATGGCTAGTCTCAATGGGAAAGCTACGCAAAGATGGTCCATAGGGCGACAATGCAATTGTAAGGTAGAATGAACAAGGTGTCGTCGATGTTACCGTCCTTGCCGAGGGTGAGCGGTGGTGTTGTTGATGTTGTTTCGTTCCAAGGTAGCCTAAACATCCTAGGAAACGGTGAAACCACAACTCAAGTATCCAAGGCAAAGTGAGACAAAATTGTCAAAATCGAAGCGGTGAAGCGATGGTGGTTGCAGAAGTGGTGGTGGTATGCGGAAGGTTTATATGGTGGAGGGCCTAACCAAACTTGCCAAATTTGAAAAAATTTGATGGAGTATAATGGTGGTACAACCAAGATGATCAGCCCGGGCACGTCGCTAGCTTTTCAACGAGCCAAAGAACACTCAAATCGGAGTTCGGGAGTGAAAGTTATGGTCAAAACGGTGAAACGCGGAAGGCTGAAACTGGGTGGGGCGGAAGTACCGCTTGGAAGGCCGGTAGTACCGCTTGTGGTGCTCAGCGGAAGTACCGCTAGTGAGGCCGGTAGTACCGCTGGTGTCGGGAAAATTCTCAGAACTGGGTCAGGGCGGAATATGGGCGGAAATGGTTGATTTCGGGGTCGAAATTGGGTGGATTTCGTGGATGGAAAGTTGGAATACTGGGGGAAATGCTAGATCCACTTGTGGCACAGCAAATCCATGGAACAAATTCAACAAAATCTTGCCAAATCAACAGATCACAAAAAAAATTTGGGGCTATTTTTGTGGGGAATTTTCTAAATTGGGAAGAACACAACAAAAACAAGCTAGAAAACAAGGTGTGGGGCTCCAAATTCGTGATCAACCTATGCTCATGATACCATAATGATGTAGGGTGGAACCCTAATCGGCAGATCTTTCACGAAAGGAGGATATCCCACGATGAACACGGAGAACACAAGGAAGATACGGAGGAAAACACGAGGGGAAACACTCAAATCAACACAAATACGGTCACACAGGTGCTAGATCCACGATACACATCAAGATACACGATCCATAGTCAACAACGGTGGTACAAAGATAGTCTTCTCCCGGAGGAGGTCTTGGGGTATACCTTGGGATCTTCTCCGGTGTGGAGGTCTTGAATCTAAGGTGGATCTTCTCCGAAGAGGCCGCGGTCTCGTAGGAGAGGAACCACAAAGGTCTATGATGAGCTATCACAAAGCTGACCCTAAAAGATGGAAAGGAAGGAGTATTTATAGTCCAAGGGGTAAGTTGGGGGATACATGGGTGAAAACCCTTCAACTGCGCGCAGGCAGGGCGGTAGTACCGGTCCTGGGAACGGTAGTACCGGTTTTTGCGGTTTTACAGGAAGTTCCGGCCTTGCACCGGCCTTGCACCGGTCGATTACAGAAGGTGGAGCGGTAGTTGACCGGTAGTTGGACCGGTAGTTGGACCAGTAGTATCTCTTTCTCTGTGCTGGGAGAATCCTGGTTCATGTTCTTGGCATCCGTCTTGCACCGTAACTTCTCCTTGGCACCTAAGCATACAAAGTGTCTCCGTTTGACGTAGTAGCCATGTCTCAAGGTGGTCAAATGGGAATTCAACAAGGAGAGAGTTAACCTCGGATTCAAGTGCTCTAGCACGAGCATGTGTCAATGGTCCTTGGAGCACTTGGTGAGGTGATTGATGGTCCATGGGGATGACCTTGGGATGCTCCGCATCATTGACCCTTGAGATACTTGAGAGTCTCATGGTCCGTATGAAGAATGAATTCATGAGGTCTAGGATAATGTTCCCAAACACGTAAAACTCTCACCAAGGCATAAAGCTCTTTGTCATAAATGGGGTAATTAAGTTGCACTCCGGATAGCTTCTCACTAAAGTAAGCAATTGGGCGCTTTTCTTGCATGAGCACGCCACCTATGCTGGTACCGCTAGCGTCACAATGAATCTCAAATGGTTTATCAAAGTTTGGTAGGGCTAAAAGTGGTGCGTGTGTAAGAAAGTTTTAAGCTCATTGAATGCGGTGTCTTGCGAAGGACCCCAAATGAAGGGTGCGTTCGTTTTGCTCAAGGCGTGTAGAGGCATAGCGATAGTGCTAAAATCCTTCACAAAACGTTGGTAGAAACCGGCTAGACCAAGGAAACTACGCACTTGCATGAGATTCATTGGTTGAGGCCAAGTTTTAATTGCTTCAATTCTAGTTTCATCTACGTGAACACCTTGTGAAGAAACGACAAATCCTAGGAAAACGACCTTGTCAACGCCAAAAGTGCATTTCTCTATATTAGCATATAAGCGCTCTTTCCGAAGGGTTTGTAAAACCATACGGATGTGTGTCACATGGTCCTCAAGCGATTTGCTAAAAATGAGGATGTCATCAAAGTAAACCACTACAAAGACACCTATGTAGGGTCGAAGACAAAAATGCATAAGACGCATAAATGAACCGGGTGCTTCCGATAAGCCCATTGGCATAACAAGCCACTCATATAACCCGAATTTGGTTTTGAAAGCCGTTTTCCACTCATAATCCTCATGAATGCGAATTTGGTAGTACCCACTTTTAAGATCAATTTTCGAAAAGATGATGGCACCACATAATTCATCAAGCATATCGTCTAAGCGGGGGATAGGATAACGGTATCTAATGGTGATAGCATTTATAGGTCGACAATCGGAGCACATGCAAAAACTTCCATCTTTCTTAGGCACGAGAATAACCGAAATGGCACAAGGGCTTAAGCTTTCAGTACATGACCTTTGTCGATGAGTTGTTGCACTTGCCGTTGTATCTCCTTGGTTTCCTCGGGATTGACGCGGTAAGGAGCCTTGTTAGGAAGTGGTGCGCCGGGTACGAGGTCGATGCGGTGTTCGATTCCGTGAAGTGGAGGTGGACCCGGAGGTAGTTCATCGGGGAAGACGTCCGAGAATTCCTGCAACAATTGAGACAACACTAAAGGTAGAGGTGGTGAAGTGTTAGTAGGTTTGGCTTCCCCTTTGTATAAAAGCACAAGGTGAAAGACACTCGATGGGTTCTCACATACTTCTCTCATCTCACTTTTGGTGGCAAATAGCACTAGTTGCTTCTTGTCGCTCATCATGGAGTCGCTCATATTTGGCTTGTGGCTCTCACTCTCCTTTTGATGGCTCACTCTCTCACCATTCTATCCATGATGGTTGGTAGGTAAGTGCTTGTCGGCGGCTACTTCACTTGGAGACATAGGTCGTAGCACGAATTCCTTGCCCTTCATCTTGAAGATATAGTGATTGGTCCGTCCATTGTGTGTGACTCCACGATCATATTGCCATGGTCGTCCAAGAACAAGGTGGCACACGGACATGGGGATCACATCACATTCAAGAGTGTCCTCGTAGGCGCCTATCTTGAAAGAGACTTTGATGCGGAGCATCCAAAGGTCATCCCCATGGACCCTTCATCACCTCACCAAGTGCCCAAAGGACCAATGACTCGAGCCCGTGCAAGAGCTCTCGAGACCGAGGTGACTTCACTCTTCTCTCGACATCTTTCCGATTCACATGAGACATGCCTTCTACCCTCATCAGAAACTTTATGCATACTCAGGTACTTGGATGGAGGCCACGGTACAGCTCTGCACAGCGGTCAAGACGGCAAGATCGACAAGTGCTTGGAACAAGAAGAAGGAAGGCTGAAGACTCTACAGGCTCTGGACGACCGGTCACTTCTAGGCACCGGACGACCGGCTCCCACGACGACCGACGACTCCCAGACGACCGGACGACCGGAAGCCACCGGACGTCCGTGACACCGACCACAGAATGTAATTAGCGGACCTCCTAGGATTACCAGACGTCCGGTCCCTCCCGAGCCACCGGACGTCCGGTGGCCAGCGGATGTCCGACCTGACGGCGTCATCCCATGTAATATATACTCGTTGACTTCCATCCTTTCGGGGCAGCTTTTGGATAGCTCATCAAAGAACTTTGTGGTTCCTCTCCTACGAGACCGCGGCCTCTTCGGAGAAGATCCACCTCGGATTCAAGACCTCCTTCGTGGAGATGATCCCAAGGGATAACTCAAGACCTCCTCCGGGAGAAGACTATCTTTGTACCACTGTTGTTGACTATGGATCGTGTATCTTGATGTGTATCGTGGATCTAGCACCTGTGTGACCATATTTGTGTTGATTTGAGTGTTTCCCCTCGTGTTTTCCTCTGTCTCCTCCTTGTGTTCTCCGTGTTCGTCGTGGGATAACCTCCTTTCGTGAAAGATCTGCCGATTAGGGTTCCACCCTACATCATATTATGGTATCATGAGCATAGGTTGATCACGAATCTGGAGCCCACACCCTGTTTTTCTAGCTTGTTTTTGTTGTGTTCTTCCCAATTTCGAAAATCCCCACCAAAAATAGCCCCAATTTTTTTTGTGATATGTTGATTTGGCAAGATTTTGTTGACTTTGTTCCATGGATTTGCTGTGCCATGAGTCGATCTAGCTTTTCTCCACCTTTTCACTGACTTTCCTCCGCAAATTCGGCCAAGTTAAACCAATTTGTCCACGGATCCGCGAGCCCTAGCCCAGACCTACCGAACGAACGACGGTTTACCGGACGTCCGGCCCCTCTCGAGACACCGGACGTTCGCTAAACACCACCGGCACCCCACCTACAGAAACTTTTGCCGGATTTTCGAGACTTACCGGATGTCCGGCCCCTTGCGATCGATTGGACGACCGGCAACCTACCGGACGTCCGACGTACCCTGACGAAACTGAATTTTCTCAGTTTTGTTCCACCTTCCGCTACCACCTACCTTTCATTCCACTACCACTTCCGCAACCACCATCGCTTAACCGCTACGATTTTGACATTCTTGTCTCCCTTTGCCTTGGATACTTGAGTTGTGGTTTCACCATTTCCTTGGATGTTTCGGCTACCTTGGAACAGCAAGACTTTGACAACACCACCGCTCAACTTTGGCAAGGACGGTAACATCGATGACACTTTGTTCATTCTACCTTGCAATTGCATTGTCACCCTATGGACCATCTTTGCGTAGCTTTCCCATTGAGACTAGCCATTTGAGTATTGCCGGGCCACGTCACTTGTGCACATTAGTGATAGTCATAGATATTGCATACCATATCATCATATCTCCGTGTGCCACAAGAGTGATCCGCATACACAATAGCTAGCTTGATACGAGAAGCATGCATAAGTATCCAAAGAAAGAGCTCACAAGATTTTAAGCAAAAGAACCAACCAAAGCTTATAAGCAAAACGACAATAGCATCCTACGCCTTGCATCAAACAAGATCATATGACATAGCAATAGATCATCTTGTGTTCAAGCATCGGCACATCATACACTCATAGCATACTTCTGATAGATAGTCCTTACGTTTTGCCTCTTATAGGTCGTGCAGAAGTGCGTATCCGTCTATTAAGCAATCGGTTAGCGTCTCTCTAGTGTTGTGCAACACGAGCATTTTCCGTGGATTCCACATTTTTCGCTCACCCTTGGTTGCACAACCACATTTATCTATCCTTGCGTGTGTTCCGTGTGCTACTTTGCTAGTGATCTACTTGTTGCATGAGCAAATTGTGAACCATTTTCAACATCTTTGTGTCACTTTGACGATTGCATTGAATTTGTGCCGCCATCCTAACCAAGCTCCTCTCAAAGCTTTACTTGTGTAGGTGTGAGAATCGACACGAAGTGGTACTGATGCGGAGCATCCCACGATCATGCCCATGTTCACTTCGACGAGACCTCAACTACACACAATTGGACACAAGGTTAACTCGCTCCTCTCCGAACCTCCACTTTCTACATGTGAGACATGGCTACTACCTCAAATATATATGCTATGCATGACCAGGAACCAAGAGGGAGGCCATAGAACAGCTAGGAGCATTGGACAAGATGGCAAGGACACCAAGTACAAGGATCAAGAGAAGCTGCTGGAAAAGCTACAGGCTCCGGACGTCCGGCCTTCACCGGACGACCGGCGCGTCCCAGGCGACCGGACGACCGGCAACCGCCGGACGTCCGTAACGGTGATCAAAGAAGGAAAATAGCGGAAGTCCGAAGACTTCCGGACGTCCGGACCCTCGCGAGCCACCGGACGTCCGGTAGCCATCGGACGTCCGCTACATGTTGTCTGCGCATAGTTATCGGGCGAGAGGCCCATGTATCCCTCTCCCACTTACCCCTTCGTGGCCCTAGACTATATATACTCCTCCACCTCCTCCTAGTGAGGGTTAGCTTAGGTTTAGCTCATTTGAGACAGAGCTTTGCTCATCCACTAGTGGTTCATCTCCTTGGGAGTGACTGCAGCGCCTCCACGGAGAAGATCCATACGGATTCAAGACCTCCTTCATGGAGAACATCCCGCGGGATATCCCAAGACCTCCTCACGGAGAAGAACCGGTTACCATTTGTATCGACCCTTGTTGATCATGGATCTTGTATCTCTATGTGTTTCGAGGATCTAGCATATGTGTGACTGGTTCTTGTTGGCTTGAGTGATTCTCTCGTGTTTCCCCTCGTGTTCCCCTCTCGTGTTCTTCATGTTCATCGTGGGATCCCCTCCATTTTGTAAAAGATCGGCCATCTAGGGTTCCATCCTACATCATATGGTATCAAGAGCCACGGTTTCTCACGAATTTGGAGCCCCCTCATTGTGTGATTTCGTTCTAAATTTCGAAAATCCCAACAAAAATAGCCCCAATTTTTTTTGTGATCTGTTGGTTTGATGATATTTTGTCGATTTTGATCCATGGATTTGCTTGGTTTCAAGTGGATCTAGCATTTTCCAAGGTTTCCCCATCTTTCCTCCACGAAATCTCATCAATTTTGACCCCAAAATCATCAATTTCCGCCCAAAATCGCGTTCCCGAGCTCAAATCTCGTGTTGACCCCGACCCACCGAACGACCCGTTTTACCGGACGTCCGGACCCTCACGAAGCACCGGACGTCCGGAACTCACCGGACGACCGGAACCACCTATACAGAAGAAATTACCGGATTTCCGACCTCGACCGGACGTCCGGCCACCGGACAACCCTCCATTTCCGGACGTCCGGTACCTGTAGATTCCCTTTTCGGCTGATTTTTGTTTTGGTCATAACTAATTCATACGAACTCCGATTTTGACGTTCTTGAGCTCGTTCTGAAGCTCTTGACATTACCCTTCACAAAAATATACCACCATATTCATTTCACTCCATCAAATTTTGTCAAATTTGGCAAGTTTGTATAGGCCCTCCACCATATCATCCGCATAGCCACCATAGCATTCCGCAACCTAATCCATTTTGTTTCCCATAGCATATGTGGTTGCTTGAGTAGTGATTTGAGTCTCCTAAGGTGTTTAGGCTATTTAGGGACAATTGCTTCTTCATCAACCACCACCACCACTTCCGTATACCCATTTCCCACTATACATTTCTGCCAACCCAACTTAACCCAATTTTGTTGAGCTTCTTTGAGTTGTGGCTTGTGTCTCCTAAGGTGTTTCGGCTACTTAGGAACCGTGACTTCAACTCTGACACCGTGTATAGCCCATCATACACTTCCACCACCATAACCCATTTTGACCGGGTTTCCACCAACAATTCCGCAACCACCACCGCTTGTCCGCTACCACCATTTGACATTTGTCCTTGAGATTTTGAGTTGTGGTTTTTCCGTTTCCTAAGGTGTTTCGGCTAATTAGGAACGGGTCTACATCAAGAACACCGCCTCTCATTATCGACTCGGACGGTAACCTCGACGACATCATTGTATATTCCCTTGCAATTGCATTGTTAACCCCTAGCCCATTTTTGCGTCACTTACCCATCGAGACTAGCCATTCGAGTATTGCCGGCAACGTTACTTGTGCACATTAGTGATCATACTTCCCATATCATGCATACCATATCACCGTGGTGCATATCTTGGTATCATCTCTTGTGACGCAAGGTTGTCATCGCATATACTCAATTGCTATCTTGGTTCGTGAAGTTTTGCATGAGAAAAGAGCTCAAAAGAGAAAGAGCCAAGCAAGCTTTTAAGCACAAAGAAAAAGATACGCAAAGAGCTTTTAAGCAAGAACCATAGCATCATACTACATTAAGATTGTCATACTCGATCATTTTGGATCATACCACCGGAATACCATACATATAGCATACTTGGGATAGAAGTCGTTGCATTTTGCTTAGTAGGTTGTGCACAAGTTTGTATCCGCCTATTGTGCAGTCGCTCTAGCATCTCTCTAGTGTTGTGCAACAAGAGCATTTTCGTGGATTCCACATTTTGGCTCATTCCTTGGTTGCACGACCCCATCTATCTATCCGTGTGTGTGTTTCTGTGTGCCACCCATATTGCTATTGGTCTACTTGTTTCACTTGCAAATTAGTGAATCTTTTTCAACATTATTGACTCTTGCTAACATTTTGCATAAATTTTTTGTGCCACTATCCTCACCGAGCTCCACCATAAGCTTTACTTGTGTAGGTGTGAGAAACCGACAAGAATTGGTACCAATTGTGCTATTCCCTTGTTCCACATTTGAGTGATCATTGATCCATCTTCAACATCGGTCAAGCGCGAACAAGGACATCCACGCGAAAACCATCGGACTACAACAAGAAATGCAAGAGTGCTTGGGCAACATCGCCATCGAACTACGACACTCCGAGACAAGGACAATGGCTTCCTTCGACGACTTGTGCGACTCCTTCAACAAACAAATGGCGAAGCTCCGACACTTGGTGGTCGATTACAAGTCTTCTTCCCCTTCATCATCCTCTCGGCGGCGACGTTCAAGTCACAAGTCTTCGGAGCGCAAACACGATGCAAGTGCAAGTCTTCCATGTCCACGCCGCCATGGCGACCATCGACATCGTCATGAAGGGCAAGTCACCCCCAAGCATCATGTGCACGACGACGACGAACGACATCTACCAAGAGCTCAAGCACGACAACGACATCATCATCATGAAGATGCTCGACAAGCGCATACCTACAAGTCCGAAGACGCTCTACTTCACGCTAAGCCCAAGCTTCAAGAGAAAATAAGAAGACCGCGAGACAAGCATACCCAAGATGGAGCTATGGCTACAACCACCACTTCGGCATCTTTGCCAAGTGCTATCAAGGCATCTTCGCCTTTGGATGTACGCATCTTCGCCTACTTCCCATGAGTTTGCCTACATCGACATCTTCATCATCAAGGCGATCATCTACGAGCGACGGCGACAAGACGGTCGAGCATGGGCCATCCCCTTCGACTAAGGCGTCGTGCATGAGCCTCTTCGACACCACGAAGACGGCGCCAATATTGGACTACTACTCCGAGTCAAGCTACACGAGAAAGCATGAGATGTTCTCTTTGACCTCGGAGGAGCGTGATGATTTTTCACATCCCACAGCATTCATCTTTGGAGGCATTACGAATGAGGAAGTTGAGCATGGAGACTATTGCACCTACACCTCTTCGACATCCACATATGATGAGATGCCCCAATTCCCATGTGAGGAGAGCCACCACCACATGAGTCATACGAGTGAATCCACCATATGTGACCTTGAGAGCATTTCCCTTGAGAGGATGAGTGTGCCAACCACTAGCCCCACACATGAGAGCATGCCACTTCTCCTATGTGTGGTTGAGAGCCATTTGAGTGACTCCAGCAACCATACGAGTGAGAGCATCCATGAGGGAATGAGTGAGCCACACCACTTAGTGAGTGAGGTAGTTGATAGGGCATGTGAGGCCACTATGATTTCTAATGACTTAACCTCTACTCCGAGTGTGTTTTCTTTGGTGCTAGGTCTCCTACAAGAGGACATGCCTACCCTCGATGAGTCCGTCCCTCCAATGGACAAACTGATGGCCATGGTGGAAGACGATGCACTACCCACATGGTTCCATCAAGAGAAAGATCAGAACAATCGGATCTTGAAAACCTCACCTACACCACATGAGTGGAACTCCAAAGGTAACATAGGTGACGGTGCTTCTCTCGTCCCATTAGTGGACTATCTTGAGAATGATTGCTTCCATGATGTTGACACACCTATTCCCATGCTTCATGCTAGTGCGAACTCATCATGTCTTGACTTACCTATTTATGATGAATATGATGATGAGCATGTTGAGTTGCCTAGTTGTGATGCTATGCTCCATAGGATATCATGTGAAAATTCTTTTGGTCACATCATGTTTGATAATCCTTTGAGCTTGTCATATGATATGAGTGAGATCTCCCATATTGTATCATTTCAATCTCAACATAGTAACTATGCATGCCACATTAAAATAAATCCCATTTGCACTTGTGGCATTGTCGGGGAAACTGATCCACGAACACCTATGGGTCCGGCGGGCCAGGTCCCTTTCGGTTCGGCGGGGGCGGAGATCGCACGAAGAGCAGATCGAGGCGAAGCACACAAGAAGTTTACCCAGGTTCGGGCCGCACGGATGCGTAAAACCCTACTCCTGCTTTGTGGTTTGTATCGAGTTCTTGCTCGGGAGCGCTGAGTCCTACAGTACACTCTAGCAGCTAACGAGACCGAGCGTGGGAGTTCTTCTGCTTCGAACCCCCTTTTACGTTGCGCATGGGCCTCCTTTTATATGCTCAAGGGGTCACCGACAGGTGGCAACGTAGGCAAGGGTAAAACTGGAAAGGTGTTGCGGTTGGTACAACTACCTATACAGTGTATCATACCTAACCCTGACGGCAGGGGACAAGGGCATTAAATGCCCGTCCGTGTTGCCCAAACAGTGCAAAAAGGGGCCGTCAGGGACGCCACCGTTCGCCACGGCGGCAAACTTGTCAGCACCACTTGCCACCGCTCACCGCTGGCTGCACAGCCTCCCACCACGTACGCCTGGAAGGGTCCCAGAGCGACACGTTCGTGGATGTGCTGGAGCGTCCGTACAGAGTGGAAGCTTGCCGCGGTCGTTGTCTTGTCGCGTCCGGGAGCTTGCCGCTCACCGGGACTTGCCGGGACGCGTGGCGCGTCGCGGCAAGTTCCTTGAGATGCCTTGGTTGGCCTTCCCGGCAAGCTCCTCTTGCCGGGGCCTTGTCTCCTTGGCTTGAGTACTTTGTTCTTGAATGGCTCCAAAGGAACCACAGAGGGCCTTGGCGGTCACCCGGCAAGCCTTGCCGCGGGACGCTGCGGCTGCCCGTGCACAAGTTCGGGATACTAGGGTACCCCTACTCTAGTACACCGACAGGAGCCCTCGGGCCTGGGCCATACACGGTGCCGAGCGCTGTTGGGCCAGGCCCAAAACAGGGCACGGGCACGTGCGGCCTGGTTCACGCCGTATCTTTCTCCGTATCCACCGCGCCCTCCCCTAATGGCACGCGTTGATTGCGGCGTCGTGGGAGAGATCGTGGGTGGTTTCTTTAATCGGAAAGGTGGACATCCGCCCCCTCCCTCATTATAAGCAGGGGAAACAGGGGCAGTTCGCCCATCCGCCCGTTGCTACTCCAACCTTGAAAACCTCCGCCGCTCCCCTTCTTCCCAAAGCTGAAAGAGAGCAACGCTCCGCCTCCCATCGCCACCAGCACCACCAATGCCGTCGACCTCCCTCACCACTTCCGCAATGGCTCCAAAAACCGACAAGGGGAAGGGCGCGAAGTCGGCCGAAGCGCAGCGGCTCGCTGCGCTGCGAAAGGAGCGGGATGTCTTCCCCCCCCCCCAAGCTTGCCGCGAGGGAGCTGAGGGAGTGCTACTACCTCTTCTGGTCGGGGGAGACGCGGGCGCACCCGCGCACGAAGGTACTTCCAGCCGTTGCTTGGAAAATGGCTCCAACTGTATACCCTTTCTTCGCCTTGTTCTTCTACTGCGGGCTCTGCCCGCCTTTCTCTGAATTTTTCTGCGACCTCATGAACACCTACGGGTTCCGCCTCCTTGATTTCACCCCCAATGTTGTTCTGACCATGGCAGTTTTCGCACATCTCTGTGAAAACTTTGTCGGGGTCCACCCAAACATATACCTTTTCCGCCACTTCTTTATGCCCCAAGTTGAGAGAGGAGAGCCTTTATCCGGCGGAGTCTCTTGGATCTCGAGGGCCGGCAAGAAGGACACTTATCTGGAGGGAGAGCTCCGCAGCAAGTGGGAGGAGTGGAGAGCGAACTGGTGTTGGATTGTCGAGGAGAACCCGCAGCCATTTATCGCCTGGCGCCAAACCCCAGTGGTGCATGGCAGCGATTGGAGCAACGTGGCGCCGGAAGATGACAGGCTGAAGATTGTCGTCACCCGGATCCAATGCCTCAGGCTTGCCGGGCTCACTGTAGGCGCAGTTGGCGCAGACCTTCGCCGCCACATCGCCCCCCCTGCAGGAGAGGAAGAGACCCGCCTCGGAGTTCGAGAATGCGGCGGACATCATGAGGCTGCGCCCGGGCCTCAACTTCAACTTCACTGTCCTGGAGCTCAACGCGATGCTCCAGGAGTTGTTCAAGTATGACCCTCAGCATCTCGAAGTGTTCGGGTTGCTGCAGGGTGTCGTTCCGTTGTGCAACAACTCTGCGCTCAGCCGCATTCGCGCAATGATGCCGTTGTGCGACTCGCATGGTATTGACCCAACTTGGCAAGAGCCTGCAGGCGACGCCATGGAGGAGTTCTTCGACGGCTTGGAAGAAGTGCCGATTCGCTCCGACGAGAAGAAAGGCCTCACCCGCGACACCACTGACACGGAGCTGGCGCGCATCGCCACTAGGCTGGAAGAGGCGGCGGCAGCTGCAGCCGCGGGCGAGTTCGGATTCACCGTGGAGGAGGCAGAGGCAGCAAAGGCGGCAAGCCTTGCCGAGCGAGATGAATTTGCCGGCGAGGGAGAGCTTGCCGGGCATGACGCCGAGTCGAGCGAGCCCGTCGAGCAGGGCGTCGAGTCGAGCGAGCCCGCCGAGGATACGAGCGGCTCGTTGGAGATCGACTCCTCTTGCTCCTCATCTTCAGGCAGCTCGCCGCTAGGAGAGCCCCCGGCTCCACCAAGAAGGCGTCTCCGCAAGGCCGGGGACGTAGCGGGGCGGCAGACGAGTCAGCAGCTGTCGCTCCGCGCGACACGTTCCACCACGGCAAGCACTGTTGCCGCGGGGGTACCTCGCGCGGCTGCGGCAACTGGAGCGGGGTCTTCCCGGAGCATCGCTTCTGCTCCTGCCGCTTCTCACGCCGCGGCGGCAGCCGGAGCGGGGTCGTCTCAGACCACCGCCACTGCTCCTGCCAAGCGGCCAAGGGAGCCTACTCCTCCGCCTCCTCGCGCCGGACGTGAGCCGGACTTCGACTTCTCCGCGCTCAGCTCCGACGAGGAAGAAGAAGAGTAAGATTCTTGTCGTTCTTGTATTGCTTCAATTCTTGTTGTTTTGTCTTGTATCTCATTTGCCTTACTCTGAACTTTTTCCTTTTGAGGACTCTGGCCCAGAGAGCGGCGAAGAGAGCCAAGGTCCCGGCGAGGAGAGAGGAGGTGATCATCGTCGAGGATGAACCCATCGAGACCACCTTGGCAGACCCGACAACTAATCTTCAGAGCAGCCCCCAGCGCAGCCCCCAGCGTAAGTATATGGTTCACTTTCCGCTGTTAGGCGCGCGTGGGTGATCTTTCTTTGCTGACATTTGTTTGTTGATTTGTGTAGGAGCAGAGCAGCCATACCAGGAGCCCACGGAGACCGTCCCTGACATGCCATCTGCTTCGACCACACCGCCAAGGGAGAGTTCTCCGGCAAGGGTCTCTCCGGCAAGGGAGAATTCTCCGCCAAGGGAGAAGTCTCCGGCAAGGGAGAAGTCTCCGGCGAGGGACAGCACCAGCGCGCCCCCGGCGGCGAAGACTGCAACAGCAGAACCCGGCACAGGTAATCCCCTTGTTTTGAAACTTCCCTTGGGTTCTTCTTCTTTTGATCTTCTTTTTGGATATTTGCTTGACTGTTTTTCCCTTTCCGGCTGTCAGATCCATCTTCTGCTGAGCAGATGGAGCTGAGGTTGTTGCTGACGACGCCGCTGCCACCGAAGAAGCAGCCGGCACTGACGATCCCGCCGGCGCAGAGGCCGCCAAGGCTGCCGCCGCAGCAGCTGGCGAGGGGTCTGGCGATCGCACTTACGGCCCTGAGGCCGCAGGAGCGCCAGGCGCTACGCCGACCGCCGAGCTCTCCGCCGCTGCCGCTGGGCCAGGCTCCGAAGAGCCCCAGCCAGGCGTCTACTTGAAGGTCGGCGATGGCGTCTTCATCAAACTCCCCTGGGCGTCAAGCTCCAGGGCGCCGGTTGAAGGAGAAAGCTTCGACAGAGAGGTGCTCACCTCCGCCGGGCTGACGCTGGTCGACACGCCGAGCAGCAGCAACGACGAGCCTGAGGAGGAGCGGCTGCTGCGGAAGCTGCTGTCGCTCTACCGCGCTCGGCAGGCCAAGCTGGAGTCCCGAGAGGCGCTTGCCGCGAAGGCGGGAGCTGACATTGAGAAGCGCGCGGAGGAGCTTCGGGCCCTCAACCAGGCAGCTCTCCGGTCCCTGGCAGAGGAGCGGGAGCAACTTGCCGAGGAGCAGCAGGCCTTCTTCCTCGAGAAGGCTGACATTGAAGAGCAACAGCGGCTTGCCGCCGAGAAGCTGTCCGCGCAGGAGGGCGAACTGGCGCAACGGAATATCAACCTCGACAGCCACGAGGAGGAGCTTGCCGCGCGTGAGCAATCACTTGGCGGAGCTCTCAAGCAAGCAGAGGACGCTGCCGCAGCTGCCGAGCTCGCCAAGAAGGAGTTGGAGACGAAGGTGGCGCAGCTCGAGGCCGATCTCAAGGCGAGAGGTGAAGAGATCGCCGCGCTCAAGCATGAGCGGGAGAAGGATGCCCACAGCAACTCGGAGCTGTAGGTTCGCCTCGCCGAGAAGGGCAAGGAGCTTGCCGCCGCCAAGGACTCCAACGCGGATCTTGAGTTGAAGCTGACCACTTTGACCAAGACGCTGGACGGCGCCAAGGAGTGGGAGGCGGCCTTGAAGGAGGAGATCAAAGCCGAGAAGGCGCTGCTGGCGAGTGCTGCTGTCGCCCAGAACACCTTTAGGGAGACTGCGGAGCACTGGACGGAGGGTCTCGTCAATGCTGCCGCAGATATCGATAGGGAGCTGGCGCAGCTGGGGATGGAGTATCTCGGGTATTCCTCCGATGAGAACCTCCACCCCAGCGCCAAGCTCACCCTGTTCTTCAAAGGCGTGGCGACGGCCTTGCAACGACTCCGGGAGACGACTCCAAAGCGGCTGGCCGACGAGTCACGCAAGATCTGCGTGGGAGCTCTTCAGAAGGTGTTGGTGAAGGTGGCCTTCCGCAACCCGGGCCTCAACCTCACCAACGTCCTCAAGAGCTTGCCGCCGGATGCTGATTTGGAGGAGCTCAAGGCCCTTGTCGCACCCATTGTGGACAAGGTGAGCGGGATCAAGAGGGTCGAGGGCGATCGCGTGGACTAGGCTGCCCGTTTTCTTCTTTCCTTGTCGCTGCTTGTCATGTTATGAAAACAGTCTATTAGAGCTGCGACAAGCTATCTTGTATTATAACTCTATTTTGGGTAGTGATTGCAATGTTATTTCCTTTACTTGATTCCTTCCTTTGTATGTTTTAGCCCTACGGTTTTAGGGAACTTGCCGGCGCAGGCACCTGAGCCGCGAGCGCTGAGTGCGGAACGTCAGCAACCTGCTGGCGGTGCCGCTACCGACAAGAAACCTTGTCGCAACTAGTTGCAGCACACTTAAGTTGTTGAGCGGACTCGAAACAAAGTAAGGGCGCGACTCTAGTCGCAGCGCACTTAAGTTGTTGAGCGGACTCGAAACAAAGTAAGGGCGCAACTAGCTATGAATTGGTTCCTCCGCGCACAGGTTTTCCATACAAAGTGCGGTCGTTCAAGGAAGATAACTTAAAATTTTAAAAATCTGATCGCTCAAGCTTTGGCAACTTAGCTTTTCTGTTGTTTGCTTCCCGGTAAGGCAAAACTTTCTTGAACCACGCCTGGTCAACACCATTATCTTCTCCTTCCCCCCCGGCAAACTTGTGGGCGAGGGAACCTTCCTTTGCTTGAGAAAAAGAAAGAAGAGAAAATAAAGATATGGAGCCTTTCGGCTCGTTATTGCTTACCGGGGGTAGGTGCTGCACAAAGTGTCAGATAACACATGCAAAAAATAGAAAGCATGAAATTGACAAGATGTGCGGAGCACATGAGCTTTACTTATGCACAGGGTCTGCGCCTGGCTTTATACAAAGGATTACATGCAACAGCGGCAAGACTTGTACAAAAAGGTGGTTCCCGGAACGGGTTCCGGCAACCGCGCCTTACGGGTAAAACTTACGAAGATGCTCGATGTTCTAGGAGTTGCCCACCGGAAAGCCATCTTCGGTCTCAAGGCGGACAGCGCCATGCCTAGTGACTCGTTTCACCCGGTAAGGGCCTTTCCACTTCGGCGTCAACTTGTTGAAATTCTTGGCGGACTGAACGCGCCGAAGAACAAGGTCGCTTTCCTCGAGACTTCTGGCATTAACTTTGCGGCTATGGTAGCGGCGCAAAGCTTGCTGGTAGCGATCAGCTCGCACAGCAGCCTGAAGACGGTCTTCCTCAAGGAGTAGCGCGTCATCTTGTTGCAGCTGCTCTTGCTCAAGCTCATCATAAGCGAGCACTCGAGGTGACCCGTATACGAGTTCCGTGGGGAGAACTGCCTCCGCTCCATAGACTAGAGCGAAAGGTGTCTGTCCAGTGGCTCGATTTGGCGTCGTCCTGATCGACCAAAGAACCACCGGCAGCTCCTCAATCCAGTTTCTTCCGCACTTGTGCAGCCTGTCGAAAGTTCTGGTCTTGAGTCCACGCAGCACTTCAGCATTTGCCCTCTCCGCTTGACCGTTGCTTCTTGGGTGAGCAACAGAAGCGAAGCAGACCTTGGCGCCAAGATCTTGGACGTACTGCATGAAGGTGCTGCTCGTGAATTGCGTACCGTTGTCGGTGATGATCCTGTTAGGGATCCCGAAGCGGCAAACAATCGACCTGAAGAACTTGACTGCTGACTGTGCTGTCACCTTCCTCACTGGTTCCACTTCCGGCCACTTTGTGAACTTGTCGATTGCAACGTACAAGTACTCAAAGCCCCCGGCTGCGCGGGGAAAGGGGCCGAGGATGTCGAGCCCCCAGACCGAAAATGGCCAGGATAAAGGGATCGTATGGAGAGCTTGAGCTGGCTGATGTATCTGCTTGGAATGGAACTGGCACGCTTCACACTTGGTTACTTGTGCAGTTGCATCCTGGAGGGCTGTCGGACAAAAGAAACCTTGCCTGAATGCTTTTCCGGCAAGTGCTCTTGCGCCAATGTGGTGTCCACATATGCCTCCATGTATCTCTGCCAACATCTTTTGTCCGTCTTCCCGGTGAATACACTTCAATTTCACACCATTGAGTCTTCTTCTGTACAGTGTGTTGTCGACAAACTGGTACATACTTGACTGCCGGGCTACTCTTTCCGCTTCTTCTTGCTCTTCGGGAAGTTCTCCTATCTGGAGGAAACGGACAATCTGCTGTGCCCATGCTGGAGCTTGTGGCTCGACAACAAGGACTAAAGGCACATCTGCTGCTGCGGGAACATCCGCTTCTACGGCGAGAACCTGTGGCTCAGCCGGAGCTTGACATTCCCCGGCAAGCTTGCCGGAGCAAAACTTGTCGAGAGCATCTGCTTCAACAGAACAAACCCTAGGGTTTGCCGGAGCAGACTGCTCCTCAGCATTCTTGGTGTTGATCTTGGGGACCTTCTTGGCGGCGGCTTCGGGAAACTCTGCCGGAAAATCGTCACCAGAAATCAACTTCCTCTTCTTGCTCTGTCTAGTTGATGGTGTTACGGACGGTTGAGTCAGCTTGAGCACAAAGATCCCTGGTTCCACAGGTAACTTGAGTGCGGCGCACTTTGACAGGCCATCGGCAATGTCATTCTGTGCTCTTGGGACATGCTCGATCTGTAGGCCGTCAAAGTGCTCTTCAAGCTTTCTCACTTCATCAACGTAAGCTTCCATCAACGGACTCTGATAATTCTTGTTCACTTGGCGGACGACAAGCTGCGAGTCACCCTTGACAATGAGCTTTTTGATCCCAAGGTCTGCCGCGATCCTGAGACCGGCAAGCAAACCTTCATACTCTGCGGTATTGTTTGTTGCTTGCTCCTTGGGAAAGTGCATCTGGACTACATACTTGAGGTGCTCTCCGGTGGGTGCGACAAGCAGCACACCAGCACCGGCGCCTTGCAGCGAGAAGGCACCATCAAAGTACATCAGCCACTCTTTGCTTGCTTCCTTGACGGGGATGCTCGTTTCTGGAATTTCTTCATCTGGTGTTGGCGTCCACTCTGCTATGAATTCTGCCAACGCTCTGCTTTGGATAGTTGAAGTGCTTTCAAACTTGAGGCCAAAGCTTGACAGTTCCAGTGCCCACTCAACAATCCTGCCTGTTGCTTCTGGATTCTGGAGTATCCTCTTCAGCGGAAAGCGAACTCTGATCTCATGTGCTTGGAAGTAATGGCGCAGCTTTCTCGAGGCCATGAGGAGGCCGAAAAGCAATTTCTGCACACCAGAGTACCTCAACCTAGCCCCCTGCAGAAGGGAACTGACAAAGTAAACTGGGCGCTGCACCATTCTCTTATGTATCTCCTCTTGCGCTCGCGCAGATCCATCTTTGTCGGGACCAGAGCTTGTCGGGGAAGCCCCCTGCTTGTCACTGGATGCGCTTGCTGTGGTTGCTGGCTCATCATCTACCTCCCTCTCCGCTACTAACGTAGCACTAACCACTTGATTGGTTGCCGCTATATACAGCAGCAACTTCTCTTGTGGCTTAGGTGCGACAAGTATTGGAGTGGAGGACAGGTATCTCTTCAAGTCTTGCAGCGCAGCCCCCGCTTCCGGAGTCCATTTCATTAGACCTGCCTTTTTCAAAATTTTGAAAAACGGCAGGGCGCGCTCAGCAGACTTGGAGATAAACCTGCTGAGAGCAGCCACGCAACCGGCAAGTCTTCGTACATCCTTGACGCGCTTCGGTGCTTCAATCTTCTCAATGGCCTTCATCTTGTCGGGATTCGCTTCAATTCCCCGCTGAGACATGAAGAACCCGAGAAGCTTGCCGGAAGGGACTCCAAACACACACTTCTCAGGGTTGAGCTTGAGGCTGATCTTACGCAGATTTGCAAAGGTCTCGTCTAAATCTTGAATCAGAGTTGCCCTGTCCTTGCTCTTGACCACTATGTCATCCATGTAGGCTTCCACATTTCTGTGTATTTGTGGCTCAAAAGCGGTATGGACTACGCTTGCAAATGTTGAACCAGCATTCTTCAAACCAAAAGGCATCCGTATGAAACAGTACGTGCCACATGGAGTGATGAATGCGGTTTTCTCCTCATCCTCTTCTGCCATGAAGATCCGATGGTATCCTGAGTATGCGTCAAGAAATGAAAGCAAATCACATCCGGCCGTGGAGTCAACAATCTGGTCAATGCGCGGCAAGGGAAATGGGTCTTTGGGACAAGCTTTATTGACATCGGTAAAGTCGATACAAAGCCTCCATTTCCCGTTTGCCTTGCGCACGACCACAGGACTGGCCAACCACGTAGGATGGAGCACTCCACTGACGAGGCCTGCTGCTTCCAACTTCTTGATTTCTTCTGCGATGAATTCTTGGCGCTCCACTGCTTGTTTCCTGACTTTCTGCTTGACGGGCCGCACATGAGGACAGACGGCAAGATGGTGCTCAATTACTTTCTTGGGAACACCGGGGATGTCAGACGGTTGCCACG
Source organism: Secale cereale (assembly GCA_902687465.1). Classification (NCBI taxonomy): domain Eukaryota; kingdom Viridiplantae; phylum Streptophyta; class Magnoliopsida; order Poales; family Poaceae; genus Secale; species Secale cereale. The sequence continues at coordinate 389,195,979 of LR738712.1, forward strand.
CGAACACGTCGACGTTCGCCCGCAGGAAAGCAATGAGCGCGCTTTCCTATTTAGGGTCAAGCGTGGCACTGATGGTGAAGGTACCACCAGTGCCGTCCTCCTTGGCGGACACCTTCTTGGTATCTGGCGGAGCCGCCATCGTCTTCTTACACTTGCCGGTGGAGCTCGATGGTGCGTCCTCGACGGTAGCGCAGCACTCCGAAGAGGTGCGCTTGCCGGAGTAGGCATCAGAACTCTTGCCGGACTTGGTCTTCTTCCCCCTGGGAGCTTCAGCGGCAAGTGACTTGCGATCTGTTGCGGCTGCTGCTTCCTGGTAGATCTTGTCGGCGCAGATAAGAGCATCCTTCTTGTCGCCAGGGACAGAGATGACACTTATCGGGCCTGGCATCTTTAGCATGTTGTATGCGTAGTGAGAGGCTGCCATGAACTTGGCGAGTGCTGGACGGCCGAGTATCCCATTGTAAGGCAATGGAAAATCAGCAACGTCAAAAGTGACCCTCCCAGTCCTGAAGTTCAACTCGCCGCCAAATGTTACTGGCAACGTGATCTTCCCCTTCGGCTTGCTCCTTCCCGGGTTGATTCCTTGGAATGTGCCGGTCTCTTCGAGTTCGCTGTCAGGGATCTGGAGTTTCTTCAGTACAGCGGAGGAGATCAGGTTCAAGCCGGCCCCGCCGTCAACTAGCATCTTAGTGACCTTGAGGTTGCGGATAGTTGGTGAAACCAACATCAGCAAGCACCCGACCGCAGTTGTGCGATCAGGGTGGTCCACAATATCAAAGATGATAGGCGTGCTGGACCATTTCAGAAGCTTGCGTGACTCGACAGGTGGTTCTGCCGCATTGACTTCCCGCACCCACTGTTTGAGTTGGCGGTGTGAAGTATGCAGAGAAGCAGCGCCGTCAACGCACAAAACCTCTGTGGCTTTCTGGAACTCCTGCTCACTGGTCTTGACATCATCCATGTCGTCATCGTCGTCGTCGTCTTCATCCTTGTCTCGGCCGCGGGGAGGTCTGTCTCCTTGCCGCTGCTTGGCCTTGCCGCGGTGTCCTCCCCGGCCGGGCCGCTTCGTGTCCGATCCTCTAGCACCTCCTTGGGCCTTCTCCTTGTCGCGTCGCTCGTATTTAGCCTTTTGCTGTTCGACAAGCTGCTCGACCCTCTTGCAATTCTGGAGGTCATGACCCTTGGTGCGATGGATCTTGCATTATTGCTTGTCGGTGTCGTCCTGCTTGTCGGCGGCCGCCACAGCCTGGCAGTTGGTGCATGCGGCAACCTCCTTGCCGGAGCTACCAACTTTGGCTTTCTTGGCGTCACCTTCGTTGCCAGACTGCTCAACGACTAGCACATCTTTGCCTTTCTTCTTTCTATTGTTCCGCCGCCGGTTTTTCTTTGCCGGGGCAGCATCCTCACTGTCAGATCCTCCTGCTCCTGTATCCTTTCCGGGGAGTTTCCTCCCTTCCTCAGCACGTGCACACTTATCGGCCAGGGCATACAGCTCACTGACGTCTCTGATCTTGCACATCGCCATCTCCTCCCGCATCCTGCGGTTACGCACGTTCTGATGGAACGCGCTGATGACCGCTGCAGGGTGGACATCTGGGATGTTGTGCTCTACACGGCTGAATCTCTGGATGTACTTGCGCAGGGGCTCTCCTTCCCTCTGGGCGAGCAGATGAAGGTCACTCTCTTGGCCATGGGGTTTGTGGCCGCCTGTAAAGGCGCCGACAAACTGATGGCATAGGTCTGCCCAAGAAGATATGGAGTTGTCCGGCAAGTGCATGAGCCAGGATCTGACGTTGGGTTTGAGCACCAGCGGGAAGTAGTTGGTAAGGATCTTGTCGTCGCGCCCCTCGGTAGCTTGCACCATGATGGTGTAGATGCTGAGGAACTCCGACGGATGCGTCTTGCCGTCGTACTTCTCTTGTACGTCTGCCTTGAAATTCTTCATGCTGGGCCACTGGACTTGCCGCAGCTCACGAGTAAACGCAGGACAACCTACCGCGTACGGCAAGTCGCCTGGTTCCCCTGGCGCATGTGTGTCGACAGCGGGCCCAGCGCGCTGTTCTAATTGACGTCGTGCTTCTCTTCGGCGCTCGATGCGAGTACGAGCGTCCTCTTGTTGTCGTTCGTGAAGAACTTGGCGTTGATCGCGACGAGCTCGTGGATCCGATGACGCGGTGGAGTCGCTGTCGAGGTGGATCCGGCGAGTCGGCGATCCTGGCCTTCGGGGCGGAGAGTGCACGGTGGTTTCACCCCCACCGGTCTTGTCACCGTCGGCTCGTGCCTGGCTAACTTGCAGCGGCTGCGACGTATTCGGCTGCCGCGGAGTGTCGCCGTTGGCGAAGCCGATGAGACTCTGAATGGTGGCCCTCCAGTCATCGATCTTGTCTGCCGTTGGAGGGAAGTCTAGGAGCAGTTGAGCTCGCGCCAAAGCTTCTGCTGGAGTGGCGGGTAGCGGTCGCGAACGGTGCGAGGAGCGGGATATGCTCGGACTTCTAACTATGTTAGAAGGAGCAGTATCCCGTCCAGGCGACCGTGCCTTGCTCGTGTCGGCATGTTAGCGTGCATGCTGGTCTTGAGCATCCCGGGACCCACCAGCTCGATCTTGGTCCAGCAAACGTATGGTACCGTGAGTACCATGACGCTGCCGGTCCCGCGCCTCCTGAGATGGGCGCGGTGCATGTACGGACGCCAAGGTCTTGGAGTGCGCCCGGTCGTTGTGGGAGTCGACTACGCCGCCGATGGGCAGTGCAACTTTTTCCTTGGACTTGGCGGCACCGTGAGCTCCCTCGTCGACGCTCGTTCTTCCACCGGCGTCTACCCCACCAGCCGTTGTCTTTGGTGGTGGTGGGATCGACGCGGACGGAGCAGCTGCCTCCGAAGCCTTCTTCTTCGGCGGCATGTCGAGGAAGATGATGAAGATCTAGCTCGTGTGGACGCCGGATCAGGTTCACACAACCTCGACGCCCCCTACCTGGCGCGCCAAAGATGTCGGGGAAACTGATCCACGAACACCTATGGGACCGGTGGGCCGGGTCCCTTTCGGTTCGGCGGGGGCGGAGATCGCATGAAGAGCAGATCGAGGCGAAGCACACGAGCAGTTTACCCAGGTTCGGGCCGCATGGATGCGTAAAACCCTACTCCTGCTTTGTGGTTTGTATTCAGTTCTTGCTCGGGAGCGCTGAGTGCTACAGTACACTCTAGCAGCTAACGAGACCGAGCGTGAGAGTTCTTCTGCTTCGAACCCCCTTTTACGTTGCGCATGGGCCTCCTTTTATATGCTCAAGGGGTCACCGACAGGTGGCAACGTAGGCAAGGGTAAAACTGGAAAGGTGTTGCGGTTGGTACAGCTACCTATATAGTGTATCATACCTAACCCTGACGGCAGGGGACAAGGGCATTATATCCCCGTCTGTGTCGCCCAAACAGTGCAAAAAGGGGGCCGTCAGGGACGCCACCGTTCGCCACGGCGGCAAACTTGTCAGCACTGCTTGTCACCGCTCACCGATGGCTGCACAGCCTCCCGCCACGTACGCCTGGAAGGGTCCCCGAGCGACACGTTGGTGGATGTGCTGGAGCGTGGGTATAGAGTGGAAGCTTGCCGTGGCAAGCGCCTTGCCGCGGTTGTTGTCTTGTCGCGTCCGGGAGCTTGCCGCTCACCGGGCCTTGCCGGGACGCGTGGCGCGTCGCAGCAAGTTCCTTGAGATGCCTTGGTTGGCCTTCCTGGCAAGCTCCTCTTGCCGGGGCCTTGTCTCCTTGGCTTGAGTACTTTGTTCTTGAATGGCTCCAAAGGAACCACGGTGGGCCTTGGCGGTCACCCGGCAAGCCTTGCCGCGGGACACTGCGACTGCCCGTGCACAAGTTCGGGATACTAGGGTACCCCTACTCTAATACACCGACATGCATAGATGACAAGATGATGGTCATTGGCTTTTGTTTTTCATGCGATGATATTGACATGCTTCCTTTACATGATTTGCGCAATTCATATAATATACCATGCCATGAACACATTGTTCCAAATATGCATTGTTTTGGACGTTGTCAATATTCTCCATGTGATGTTTCCATTAATGCTCATGAGGAGACCCCCATAGTTTCCTCATACATACTAGGAGATCTTGATGCATTCCATACCTTGCATGATTACCATGATTGTGTGCACCATATGTATTCCATGAATAACAATGCTCTACATATTTCTTGTGATGCATTACACAATTCGAGTCTCCATTATGCTATACATAACCACAAACCTCTCATGATGGATGACATGTTTCTATATCATGCATCTCATTTATTTGAGCATTGGCTATTTTGTGCTAACCAACACATGCACGTGCGCATCATGATGGATGATGTGTACATATACCACGCACATACAATTTTTCCTTTGCCTTTGTCTTGTGTAGGTACTTTTGCAAACTCGTCAACCTCACAATCCCATGAGTTGACGAAAAGAGCTCTTGAGAGCAACGACGATTTGGGATTCCGTGGAACCTCCTTACCACCATTCTCTTCGCGCAACCACTACACGCATCTCTTTTACTTGGCTCTCACACGACTATGGGTTATTTACCACTTGTCACCTTATGCCCATACTATCGTGTTAACTTTGCATGTTATACCTCTTGCTAAGACTTTGCCATGCAATTGTGACCCTTGCTTGCCTTTACACATGATTCACCATTATGCTACTTCTATGTGTATTTGCATGCTTGGTGGAGATACTTGTAGCTACTACCATGATTTCTTTGTGCCCCACGCTATTGATGCTTGTTGTGTTGGGAGAGTCATGATGCCCTATTGCTATTTTCATATGGCCTCTCGCCAATACATTGATCCTATTTTTCTCATATCTTGCTTTCATGCTTGTGCTATGCCATGTGCATTATTCATGCCTACAATTTGCACACATGACATTCTTGCCATGATTACCTCTAGCACGTTGCATCTTCGCACTACTAGCTTGTTTGACTTGATTGCTATGATTGCTTGCTATGTTGCATCACCCATGTTCCACTCTTACTTGCTTTCTTGGGTTGATGACATATATGTTCATGCCACTCACATGATATATCTTGATCATTGTCATTTGTATCCACTAGTTGCATCTCTCATCACTTGTATTGAGTGCAACAATGCTATGCTTGTTGATCTTGGAGACTTGGACACCATACTTGTGATGCATGCTTGCTTGTTTGAGCTTAATGCCTTTGGTTGTTATTGCATCATATGCTTACATGCCATGCCACATTACCTTGTCCTTTCTTATGATAAGAATGATGCATGCACTTGTTGGGTATTTCCGCTCACGAATGCTAGGTTTTGCATTCACGCTAACCTCATTTGTTTTTCCGAGTGTTTGTCATGTTCTTTCATTTTGAAGGATTCACAAGGCGGTATCATCACTATACATATTGGTCATGCAAAGGCCTACATGATGCGCACCACCAACATTTCCGACATCCTCATAAAGGTGAACTTCTTCCTTTTGAGCCATCCTCACTTACACATATTGGATGGGCCATGATTTCATTGTTGTTTCCTTCTTGTTGTCTACATGATACATCTATTGGATGGAGGACCGACATTGGAGATGGACCCTATGGACCTTCAAGTTGAGGAGCGCTCGGACTTATTGGATGACCCTTCGGAACTCCACTCATTCCATGACATTGAGCATTGCGGAGACACCTTGGAGTACTTGGATTGCGACATGACCTCAACTTCATCCAACTACAAGTCCGTTCATGTCTACCATTTCCATGGCGATGAGGTTTTTGATCTGAGGTCGGATCTTTCCCAAGGGAGGGGAGATGATGCGGAGCATCCCACGATCATCCCCATGTTCACTTCGACGAGACCTCAACTACACACAATTGGACACAAGGTTCACTCGCTCCTCTCCAAACCTCCACTTTCTACATGTGAGACATGACTACTACCTCAAATATATGTGCTATGCATGACCAGGAACCAAGAGGGAGGCCATGGAACAACTAGGAGCATTGGACAAGATGGCAAGGACACCATGTACAAGGATCAAGAGAAGCTGCTGGAAAAGCTACAGGCTCCGGACGTCCGGCCTTCACCGGACGACCGGCGCGTCCCAGGCGACCGGACGACCGGCAACCGCCGGACGTCCATAACGGTGATCACAGAAGGAAAATAGCGGAAGTCCGAAGACTTCCGGGCGTCCGGACCCTCGTGAGCCACCGGACGTCCGGTAGCCATCGGACGTCCGCTACATGTTGTCTGCGCATAGTTATCGGGCCAGAGGCCCATGTATCCCTCTCCCACTTACCCCTTCGTGGCCCTAGACTATATATACTCCTCCACCTCCTCCTAGTGAGGGTTAGCTTAGGTTTAGCTCATTTGAGACAGAGCTTTTCTCATCCACAAGTGGTTCATCTCCTTGGGAGTGACTGCGGCGCCTCCACAGAGAAGATCCACACGGATTCAAGACCTCCTTCCCGGAGAAGATCCCGCGGGATACCCCAAGACCTCCTCACGAAGAAGAACCGGTTACCCTTTGTATCGCCCTTGTTGATCATGGATCTTGTATCTCTATGTGTTTCGAGGATCTAGCATATGTGTGACTGGTTCTTGTTGGCTTGAGTGATTCTCTCGTGTTTCCCCTTGTGTTCCCCTCTCGTGTTCTTCGTGTTCATCGTGGGATCCCCTCCATTTCGTGAAAGATCGGCCATCTAGGGTTCCACCCTACATCAGGTACCAATAGTGCTATTTCCGGGTTACATTATTGAGTGATCATTGATCCATTTTCAACTTCGGTTAAGGTACATTTGGTATTGTCTTCTCCTTTCTCCCACTCACATACTTGCTTGTGATGATGGATAGGCCAAGTACATCTTCGAACCCGATCTTCGACGATCCTCAAGAAGCGAACAACTACATCACCAAACTACATCTCTTCGGTGTACAACGAGCTCTCCATCAAGAAAGTGAAGCTATGCGAGAGTACATTGAGCAAGTCGCCGCCGACCCGCGCCAATTTGAAGCACGAACAAGAGAGCAATTTGACATCATCAACACCAACATGTCTACTCAATTCGACGAGCTACGGACTTTGATAGTCAACCGACGTTCTTCTTCCACATCTTCTCAAAGACGAAGCCGCTCTAGTTGACATACCGACTCCACGGATGGCTCAAGTACCCCTACATCAAACACTCTTCGTCAAGCCGCACGTCAAGCTCGACATGACAACCGGAATCCACTTCATGACAAGAGTTCACAAGAGCTATCTGAAGAGCAAGAGAGTCGACATCGTCAAAACCAAGCTACACTTGACCAAACGCAAGAACATCAATGACTACGCCAACAACAACAAGAGCGAGCACGTGAATACCAAGAAGAACAAGATGCCGAGGCTAATCGCCAAACACAACAACGTCGAGAAGCTCAAGCTCTTGAGGCACAACGAGCATTACGTGATGCACATCGCAATGTGGCAGCTCGCACTCGACACACTCGTCAAGAAGAGGATTTCCTTCGCGATGAGATGCAAGAGAAACGTCACCAAGCAAGAATGCAAGAAGAAGCTCCTCCTCAAGTGCGACAAGAGCATCAACCCCAACATGAACCACAAGCTCGACAAGCACACCATGATAATGGACATCTACGTCGACAAGAGCAACATGAGATTGCCAATCGACCCAATCAAGAACGCCCTCCCAATAGGCAAGGAAACAATGAAGAGCATCGCTATGGCAAGCTAAAGTTCACCATGCCAAAGTTTTCCGGAAGCATTGATCCCGAAGACTACCTCTCATGGGCATTGAAGGTTGACAAGATCTTTCGCGTTCACAACTTAGATGAAGAGAAGGAGATCGCAATGGCATCACTTGAGTTCCAAGACTATGTTCTCATTTGGTGGGAGCAAATCATAGAGAAAAGAGAAGCAAAAGGCGAACCTCCTATCACCACTTGGGCTCAAATGAAGGAAGTCATGAGAGCACGCTTTGTGCCTACACACTACAACCGTGACTTGTTCAAGAAGCTACAACTCCTCAAGCAAGGTACCAAGTCCGTTAAAGAGTACGCCAAAGAGATGGAGATTGCCATGATAAGAGCAAACATCACGGAAGATGAAGAGCAAACAATGGCGAGATTCTTGAATGGACTCAGCTATCCTATCAAGAAGATTGCGGACTTTCAACCATACACCAATCTCCTCGAGCTAGTACATCAAGCAACCAAAGCGGAGCGACAAGTTCAAGAGGACTACAAGTACTCCAAGTTCAACTCCAAGAAATTCGGCTCCTACAATCAAGCTTCAACAACTTCGGCTACTCCTCCTACCTCTACCAAGCCATCTACAAACTTCGGTGACAAGTCAAGCTACAAGAATACGACTAACTCGAGTCGTCCACCTTCTACCAACAACTTCAAGCCAAGAGCTTCATCAACTACAACTCCAACAGAAGACAACTCCAAGACGAGTTCCATCAAATGCTTCAAGTGCCAAGGGCGAGGCCACAAGTCATTTGAGTGCAAGACCGTTCGCACCATGATCATCAACGATGACGGATCTTATGACTCAATGAGCGACGATGAGATGGAAGCACTTGAGCATGTAGCTATGCATCGCCAAGTGAATGAAGAAGAAGACCATCAAGTGTTTTGCGATAATGACTCAAGTCCCAATCTTGTTGTCTCCAAGGTCTTGACACTCGAACACCAACAAGTTGACGACCAACGATGTCATATCTTCCATACCAAGGCCGGCATCAATGGACGCTCCGTCAAGGTTATCATCGATGGAGGAAGTAGTCACAACTTGGCAAGCGAAGAGCTATGCGACAAGCTTCAATTGGTCAAGATGAAGCATCCTCACCCCTACAAGGTCCAATGGCTCAACGATGCCGGAATTCTTTGAGTCGAGCACACCGTGCAAGTCTCTTTCAAGATAGGCGCCCACGAGGACACTCTTGAATGTGATGTGATCCCCATGTCCGTGTGCCACCTTATTCTTGGACGACCATGGCAATATGATCGTGGAGTCACACACAATGGACGGACCAATCACTATAGCTTCAAGATGAAGGGAAAGGAATTCGTCCTCCGACCAATGTCTCCAAGTCAAGTAGCCGCCGACAAACACTTACCTACCAACCATCGTGAAGAGTATGGTGAGAGAGTGAGCCACCAGAAGGAGAGTGAGAGCCACAAGCCAAATATGAGCGACTCCACGATGAGCGACAAGAAGCAACTAGTGCTATTTGCCACCAAAAGTGAGATGAGAGAAGTGTGTGAGAACCCATCGAGTGTCTTTCACCTTGTGCTTTTATGCAAAGGGGAAGCCAAACCTACTAACACTTCACCACCTCTACCTTTAGTGTTGTCTCAATTGTTGCAGGGATTCTCAGACGTCTTTCCCGGTGAGCTACCTCCGGGTCTACCTCCACTTCGCGGAATCGAACACCACATCAACCTCATACCCAACGCACCACTTCCAAACAAGGCTCCTTACCGTGTCAACCCCGAGGAAACAAAGGACATACAATGGCACGTACAACAACTCATCGACAAAGGTCATGTACATGAAAGCTTAAGCCCTTGTGCCATTCCGGTTATTCTCGTGCCTAAGAAAGATGGAAGTTTTCGCATGTGCTCCGATTGTCGACCTATAAATGTTATCACCGTTAGATACCGCTATCCTATTCCACGCTTAGACGACATGATTGATGAATTATGTGGTGCCACCATCTTTTCCAAAATTGATCTTAAAAGTCGTTACTACCAAATTCGCATTCAAGAGGGTGATGAGTGGAAAACGGCTTTCAAAACCAAATTTGGCTTATATGAGTGGCTTGTTATGCCAATGGGTTTATGGGAAGCGCCCGGTTCATTTATGTGTCTTACTCATTTTTGTCTACGACCCTACATATGTGTCTTTGTAGTGGTTTACTTTGATGACATCCTCATTTTTAGCAAGACGCTAGAGGACCATGTGACACACATCCGTTTGGTTTTACAAACCCTTCGGAAAGAGCGTTTATATGCTAATATGGAGAAATGCACTTTTCGAGTTGACAAGGTCGTCTTCCTAGGATTTGTCGTTTCTTCACAAGGTGTTCACGTTGATGAAACTAAAATTGAAGCAATTAAAACTTGGCCTCAACCAACGAATCTCATGCAACTGCGTAGTTTCCTTGGTCTAGCCGGTTTCTACCGACGTTTTGTGAAGGACTTTAACACTATTCCTATGCCTCTACACGCCTTGAGCAAGAAGAACGCACCCTTCATTTGGGGTCCTTCACAAGACACTGCGTTCAATGAGCTAAAAATTTTGCCTACCCACGCACCACTTCTAGCCCTACCAAACTTCGATAAACCATTTGAGATTCATTGTGACGCTAGTGGTACCGGCATAGGTGGTGTGCTCATGCAAGAAAAGCGCCCAATTGCGTATTTTAGCGAGAAGCTATCCGGAGCGCAACTTAACTACCCCATCTATGATAAAGAGCTCTATGCCTTGGTGAGAGTTTTACGTGTTTGGGAACATTATCTTAGACCTCATGTATTCATCCTTCATACGGACCAAGAGACTCTCAAGTATCTCAAGGGTCAAACTAAGTTGAACAAGCGTCATGCTAAGTGGAGTGAGTTCATTGAGTCGTTTCCCTATGTCATCAAGTACATCAAAGGCAAAGAAAATGTTGTGGCGGACGAGCTTTCCCGCAAATGCATGCTTGTTACGCAACTTGAGTTGAATGTTATTGGCTTTGAGCACATAAAAGATTTATATGAGCATGATCCTTTCTTTGCAAATCATTTTGCTAAGTGTTTGACTCACACTTCTTGGGAACGTTACTACATAAAGGATGGATATCTTATGAGAGCTAACAAACTTTGCATTCCTGAGTGATAGAGGCAAGGGGCCCGATCTTTCGATGAGATGGTAACTATTGATTTGGTGGGGACGGCTTTGACGATCCGACTACAAACATGCATGATGTTGCGCCTTAGCAATCGCTAAACCAATGTCCAGGGGTTACTGACGATGCCAGAAGCACCAACAGCCTGACCACGAAGGTCTATTCCTGCATGCAATCGAAGAACAAGCAAGAATATGATAAAGCAATCTGAATATTGCAAATATAAATGAAGTATTGATAAACGTGGGGATCCGTAAGCGGTCTTGGTCTGGTCGTTGGACACAAACAAAGTACACGAAGTTGCAATGGTTAAATTTTGACTAAACAAATCCCAAAGAAAAAGCTACTAGATGGATCTACTTATATAGGAGCAAGGGGTGGCGGCCAAGGAGGTGGAAGGACTTCCCAAGGAAGCCTAAAACTAACCCTAGGTCGTACAAGGCTCATGGGCCCAAGTGGAGGTGATGTAACACCTTTGGACTTGTAGTTTGACTCGGATTCTGCTGCAGCGTCAGATTGTTTCGTCGGTATTTCAATGCTTCGGACGAATTTGAAGGTTAATCCAATTGGGATGGAAAGTGTACGAAATCTACTTTCCAACAAAAAAATAATCACCCAATTCGGAGTCCGTATGAAGGAGTTCTTGCCGTTTTGAGTCAGGTATGTCTGTGCAGTCCGAATATGGATGCAGAACGTGAGAGACTTGGACTCTATCTTCTCTTGGCCCAAAAGTGACGTGAGAGAACTTTTTGAACAACACCTAAACTTCTCTTTTTCCCTTATCTTCATGTGTGGATTGTACAAATGTCCCATACACCTGGAATTAGACATGGCACAAAAGTCTGTGAAGTATTTTTGTCCTGGATGACATAAATAAATTATTGCATAGTTTGCATTAGACATCATGTAGGATCGAAAGTATGTCTAGAGGGGGGGTGATTAGACTACTTGACAATATAAAAAATCTGCCTTTAGATCATGAACAGGTTTTGGCAGTTTCACAATTATGATCAATTCAAGTATCACCCTACACATGCAATTCTAGAGTATAAGCAGCGGAAAGTAAATTGCACATGTAGTAAAGATAGGTGGAGAAGATCAAACGCAGTTTGGAGACACGGAGATTTTTGTCGTGGTTCCGATAGGTGGTGCTATCGTACATCCACGTTGATGGAGACTTCAACCCACGGAGGGTAACGGCTGCGCGAGTCCACGGAGGGCTCCACCCACGAAGGGTCCACGAAGAAGCAACCTTGTCTATTCCATCATGGCCTACGCCCACGGAGGACTAGCCTTACTCGGGGTAGATCTTCACGAAGTAGGCGATCTCCTTGCCCTTACAAACTTCTTGGTTCAACTCCACATCTTAAAGACGGAGGCTCCCAAGCGACACCTAACCAATCTAGGAGGCACCACCCTCCAAAAGGTAATAAATGTTGTTGATGATGATGAACTCCTTGCTCTTGTGCTTCAAATGATAATCTCTCCAACACTCAACTCTCCTCACTGATATGGCTGTGGTGGAAGAAAGGATTGAGTGGAAAGCAACTTGGGAAGGCTAGAAATCAAGTTTCATATGGTAGGAATGGAATGACTTGATCTCAACACAAGGGTAGGTGGTTCTCTTCTCAGAAAGTGTATGGTAGGAGTGGTAGACTTTCTGATGGCTCTCTCCACGAATGAAGAGGGGGTGGAGGGGTATATGTAGCCTCCACACAAAATCCAACCGTTACACACATAATTGAACAATCTCGGTGAGACCGAAGTGAAAACTCGGTCAGACCGAAAGTTCAAATATAGTGAACGTTGGGGTTTTCGGTGGGACCGAAAATACCATCTCGGTGAGACCGAAAGTGGAAAGATATGAACGTTGGGATTTTCGGTGGGACCGAGAAAGAAAACTTGGTTAGACCGATATGATGTCAAATGGTTACAGAAGGTTGGCAGTCCAGATTTCGGTGAGACCGATCTCAAACTCGGATGGACCGAAATTTCTAGGGTTTGGAAGAATAGCTGAGGTGGTTCATCTTGGTGGGACTGAGTTTGCAGAATCGGTTTGTCCGAGATTACTTATGAGTGTGTTAAGTAGTGTAAGTTGCTGATAGTTGAGGGAGCTAAATCACTAAGCACTTGAGCAACCAGATCATCAACACAACCTCATCCCCTTTTAATAGTATTGGCTTTTCCTATGGACTCAATGTGATCTTTGATCACTAAACCAAAAATAGAGTCTTGAGCTTTTGCCAATGCTTGTCTTAGCATTTTGAGGGGTCCACTTCTTCAGATATTTCCATACCCATATCATCGAACTTCTCTGAAATGATTCTCAAGTAACTATTAGTTCAATGATATATATGTTGTTATTAATTACCAAAACCACCCGGGGATTAGTTGCACTTTCACATCACCTCACAAATATACATGTATGCAATATTTTTGGTCGTATCGAAGGTAGTCATGTCCTCATTATCCTCCCTTTCTTGAAAATAAAGCCGTCCTCGGCGTTGCTTAATCTGAAATTTGGGTAAGAAAATAGACAAGGTGTACATGTTGTATACCTATATATCATCCATTTTTACTTCCCTTAATTTTTGCACATATGACACATATATAGATGAGTAACTTTCGTAGTTCATAAAATATAAAGCCAAAATATTATCACAAGAAGTAGAAGGCATGAAAATATTGCAACTCAGTTTGCACAAATAAGTGAAGCTCTTATTCATATCAAAAGATTGACAATGTTCATCATTAAACCATCCCAACATTGGTGAATAAACCTTACTTGCATGAAATTCACAGGCTACAACATGCCTAAATAAGGAAACATGCAATAAGTCATTTGACATAGAATCGTCACCAAGATTAGAGGTCATATCAAAATGATTAAACATTGGCACAATAATTTTCAAATTTATTTTATCCAAATCTGATTTATTCTCTAATTCACATGATTCTTTTGCATTAACAGTTCATTCAATGGGTGCTCTCAAAATTGTTGGTATTTTAGTTGTTTGATCACATGACGCATTCATGACAGTAACATGATTATCTAAACTAGGTGGTGTGCTCAAATCAACAGGTAATTCAATACATGATGTATTCAAGTTAACTAGATATGCATCATCCTCATGTTAAGTTATATCATCATTGATTTTACTGTTACCTTGTCGCAGAGACGTAGCTGATGTAGGTACGGACGATGACAATGTACCATACACTTTAGATAATGTCACGCTCACAATTGGAGGGGTGGCTGCTCTAGTAGGTGCAATGGCGGAGGAACCAACCAGTGGTGTTGAGCATGAATTGGAATAGTAGTTGTTGTAGTCACACAATGCATCCTCCTGTATTTGTCTCTCAAAGGTACAAGCACGAACATACATACCAATAATGCAATGAGGAATATACTGAAATCTTGCACGAATATCATGGTTCAAACCACCAAAAAATCTATTCATTGTATCATCCTCAGATTCTTCTACGTCACAATGATGCATATAAGATTTGAACTCTTGGTAGTAAGCATGAACAGTGTTACTGCCTTGTTTTAATTGTTCCAATTTACGAAGCAATTCACGGCGATAGTAAGGAGGAAAAAAATGTTTTCTCATTACAGCCTTCAAATCTTTCCAAGTTGTGGGTTGGTTATAATTATTTTTCTTACAATGCACACTCCACCAAACAGAAGCAAAACCAGTAAATACTCTAGTGGCAGCTCGTACTCTCTCAAGTTCAGAAAAATGATGGTGACTAAAAACTTTTTCTACTTCAAGCTCCCAAGCTAGATAAATAGCAGGATTAAATCTACCCTCAAATGACGGTAAAGAAATAACCTGACCATGTGCTTGTGTGTGTTGTCCCACGTCTCGTGATGGTGAAGATGTATCCGTCGTCCAAGAACTTCTGTCTCCGGTACCTGTCATGATTAGTAGAAACAAGAAACAAAATTCGAGAATAATGTTCCTATGAACTACTAGGATGTGGTGGTAAAGCGCTCATAGTAAAGCAAATATCAATATCTTACAAGTTCTTACCATGCAGCACTTGGTGATAGGCAACCAGCGGTGTCAAATAACTCCAAAGATTGAGTCAAGCGATTGCCAAGTGAAAGTAAATAGGCACGGTGTAGAAATATGTGGAGCTGGGTTGGCTATATATGGTAGCAAAAGATTAGCAATAATCAATTCAGAGATGTAATGTTGAATAAACGCTCAACGACGGTACTGTGCTGGTCCTAGGCTAGACCGGACTAGAGACGCGAGCCTAGAACACTAATGAGGTCACGGTGTAGCACAACTAGCATCAATAAAGGATACGAAGTAGCTCTGAACAATAAGATATAAGTGAAGATCACAACGACAGTAAAGATAATGATGAAAACAACTGCCAAGCAGAATATACAACAACTCTCTCTCCAACTTTCTTTTTCTTCTTTTTCTTTTTCTTTTTTTCTCACACTTTTTTACTTTTTCTTTCTCTCCTTTTTTTTACTTTTTTTCTCTGTCTTTTTTTTCTTTCTCCCTCTTTCCACGACAAACTAGATAAGATGCAGATTGGATCAAGCAAAGATGAGTAGCACGAGGTGGAAATTGATGGATGAGGTGGTGGACAGCGGAAGGGATAACGATGGAGCGGTGACGTGACTAATGCGAACAGAACTCGAAACTCTAACGAACTAGACACTAAGACCAGCAACTCGACACGCCGATGCAACCGATAATTCAATAATGCAAATAATGAAAAGAAAATTGCAAAGGCTCAGACTGGCTAGGACAAAGGATGAATAGATCTAACTTTTTTGTGGCTTTTCCTTGGACAATAGGTAAGAAAATAAATCTAATCTAGGAATAACTGGAAATTCTCACCGAGCAACCTGAAAACTGATACCACTTGATAGAGGCAAGGGGCCCGATCTTTTGATGAGATGGTAACTATCGATTTGGTGGAGACGGCTTTGACGATCCGACTACAAGCATGCACGATGTTGCGCCTTAGCAATCGCTAAACCAATCTCCGGGGGTTACTGGCGATGCTAGAAGCACCATCAGCCTGACCACGAAGGTCTATTCCTGCATGCAATCGAAGAACAAGCTAGAATATTATAAAGAAATCTGAATATTGCAAATATAAATGAAGTATTGATAAAGGTGGGGATCCATAAGCGTTCTTGGTCTGGTCGTTGGACACAAACAAAGTACACGAAGTTGCAATGGCTAACTTTTGACTAAACAAATCCCAAAGGAAAAGCTACTAGATGGATCTACTTATATAGGAGCAAGGGGTGGCGGCCAAGGAGGTGGAAGGACGCCCCAAGGCAGCCTAAAACTAACCCTAGGTCGTACAAGGCTCATGGGCCCAAGTGGAGGTGATGTAACATCTTTGGACTTGTAGTTTGACTCGGATTCTGCTGCAGCGTCAGATTGTTTCGTCGGTATCTCAACGCTCCGGACGAATTTGAAGGTGAATCCAATTGGGTTGGAAAGTGTACAAAATCTAGTTTCTAACAAAAAAAGAATCACCCAATTCTGAGTCCGTATGAAGGAGTTCTTGCCGTTTTGAGTCAGGTATGTCTGTGCAGTCCGAATCTGGATGCAGAACGTGAGAGACTTGGACTCTATCTTCTCTTGGCCCAAAAGTGACGTGAGAGAAGTTTTTGAACAGCACCTAAACTTCTCTTTTCCCTTATCTTCATATGTGGATTGTACAAATGTCCCATACACCTGGAATTAGACATGACACAAAAGTCTGTGAAGTATTTTTGTCCTGGATGACATAAATAAATTGTTGCATAGTTTGCATTAGACATCACCTCACAAATATACATGTATGCAATATTTTTGGTCGTATCGAAGGTAGTCATGTCCTCATCACCGAGTCTTCGCTTCGTTTGTTCATTTTGCAGGAATCGCATGGAGGAGGACTCATGGGACACTTTGGATGCGACAAGACATTTGCTACGCTCTCTAAGAACTACTTTTGGCCCAAGATGCTACATGACGTCTCACGCCTCACCAACCGTTGTTCTACATGCCTCAAAACTAAGTCCAAAGCTCAATCTCATGGTCTTTACATGCCACATCCTATTCCATACCATCCATGGGAAGACATAAGCATGAACTTTGTACTTGGATTGCCTAGGACTCAAAATGGCAAAGATTCCGTGTTCGTTGTCGTGGATAGATTCTCTAAAATGGCACATTTTATTCCTTGTAACAAGATCGACGATGCTTCGCATGTTGCAAATCTCTTTTGTAGGGAGATAATTCATCGACACGGCGTGCCCAAGATGATCGTGTCGGACCGGGACGTCAAGTTCTTGAGCTACTTCTGAAAAACTCTATGCGCCAAACTCGGAATCAAGCTACCCTTCTCTTCGGCATACCATCCACAAATCGACGGCCAAACGGAGGTGACGAACCGCACGCTTTCGACGCTTCTTCGTGTGTTGATCAAGAAGAACATCAAGGAATGGGAGCAATGCTTGCCCATCGGCGA
This sequence comes from Secale cereale, assembly GCA_902687465.1. Lineage (NCBI taxonomy): Eukaryota > Viridiplantae > Streptophyta > Magnoliopsida > Poales > Poaceae > Secale > Secale cereale. Next base: position 389,213,378 of record LR738712.1, read on the forward strand.
GTACGCCTACAACCGCGCAAGACATTTGACTACCGACAAGTCCCCCTTCGAGGTCGTCTACGGCTTCAACCCGATGTCCCCATTGGACATCCTACCTCTACCTCTACAAGAGCGCATCAACATGGACGCAAGTGCATGAGCAAGCTATCTCAAGAAGGTGCACGAAGATACAAGGGCAATGATCGAGCGACAAGTCCATCGTCTCGCCACCAAGATCAACATCAACAAGGCACCAATGGTGTTCCAACAGGGAGATCTTGTTTGGCTTCATCTTCACAAGGACCATTTCCCACACGAGCGCAAGTCCAAACTACTAGCTCGCGCCGACGGACCCTTCAAGGTGCTAGCACGCTACAACAACAACGCCTACAAGATCGACGTCCCACGAGACAAGTACTCCGTGAGCGATACTTTCAACATCAAGGACCTATCTCCTTTCCATGGTGATGAAGATTTCGATCCGAGGTCGGATCTTTCCCAAGGGAGGGGAGATGATGCGGATCATCCAAAGGTCATCCCCATGGACCCTTCATCGCCTCACCAAGTGCCCAAAGGACCAATGACTCGAGCCTGTGCAAGAGCTCTCGAGACCGAGGTGACTTCGCTCCTCTCTCGACATCTTTCCGATTCACATGAGACATGGCTTCTACTCTCATCAGAAACTCTGTGCATACTCAGGTACTTGGATAAAGGCCACGGGACAGCTCTGCACAGCGGTCAAGACGGCGAGATCGACAAGTGGTTGGAACAAGAAGAAGGAAGGCTGAAGATGCTACAAGCACCGGACGTCTGATACGTCCAAAACGTATCTATAATTTCTGCTTGCTCCATGCCTCTTTTGTGTGATATTGCTATGTTATTTATACACTTCCATACACTTTTGATCATATTTGGACTAACCTATTAACTCAGTGCACCCCAGTGCCAGTTTCTGTTTTCTGCTGTTTTTGTATTTCAGGTTTTCCCATTACGTAAATTGCCAGAAAAATTCCGAGAAAAATATATAAAAAATCAGTGTTCCGGAAGCTTCCATGCGGCCAAAGTAGGGCCGGAGGGGACCCACAGGGGCTCCAGGCGGCCTGCCCACGCAGCCCCCCTGGCCGCGCCGGGGGGCGCCTGGGCACCCCTGACCCCCTCTGATGCCCCCCTTTGGCATATATTTACACCGTGTCACGGAAACCCTTATTCCAGACCCCTTTTCTCCAGACGCGATTCCGATCTCCGCCGCCATCGCCATCAAGCTTCGGGGGACCAGAATTCCTGCGCCGGCACCCTGCCGGGACGGGGAAGTACCCCCGGATTCATCTCCATCGACGTTGCTTCCTCCCTCCATGATGCGGGAGTAGTTCCTCCTCGGGGCTGAGGTTCTTACCAGTAGCTATGTGGTCAATTCTCTCTCCCATGATGTGATCTTCGTTGTGATCATAGGCTATGTTAATCTAGGGTGATCCCATGATATTTCCCCTTCCTCTATGTATTGGATTGATGTACTCACTTGTCTTTATCTAGTATAATCCTCGAGACCAAGGTGACAGCGGTCTATTGGACATGGATTAGAACAATATTTTCATGAGTGATTTCCTCTCTTGTGTGTTGATTGAAGATTGAGAGTCTCTTGGTGCTTGTCTTTGACTATCCTTTAGATATGTTGTGGTGATTGTGGGACTCTCTTTGGATGGCCGCGGTGACATTGGGAAATCCTTAGATTGAGAACTACGAACTTTGAGGTGTGCTTTTGTAGCCCTACATAATTCTCGTCCTCTCTTGACCATGAAGGAATGACCTCCGAGTGCGTCCCCTTTGCATGTTTTATGGGAAATATCATGTGATTCGATTATGTTAATGTTGTTGGGAGTTGCCACTAGTGAAAGTATGAAGCCTAGGCCTTGTTTCCACCATTGCAATACCATTTGTGCTCACGTTTACCACTTGTTTGCTTGCTGTACTTTTTATTACAGAATTATATTACTTTGCTTTGCCACTCATATCATCCATATTTTACCATCTCTTCGCCGAACTAGTGCACCTATACAACTCCTAGTTGTATTAGGTGTGTTGGGGACACAAGAGACTTCTTGTATCTTAGTTGCAGGGTTGCTTGAGAGAGACCATCTTCAACCTCTACTTCCTTGAGTTCGATAAACCTTAGGTCGTCCACTTGAGGGAAATTGCTGCTGTCCTACAAACCTCTGCGCTTGGAGGCCCAACATAGTCTACAAGAGTAGAAGCGTGTGTAGACATCAAGCTATTTCTGGCGCCGTTGCCGGGGAGGTGAGCGCTTGAAGGTATAACTTTAGATCTTGCAATTAAATCTTTTTGTTTCTTGTTTTTATTTCACTAGTTATGTTTATGGAAAACCGTGCTATTGGATCGTTGCTTGCGGGAAGACGCCCCACACCTGTGGTGGTTGCTCCTCCCCCTACTGAAATTGTGCCCTATAAAATACCAGCTGGTATTATCGATTATGTTTTGACTAATCGTTATGCAGGAGACAAACATCCCGGTGAACACTTGCTATATCTGTCACAACTATTTTCATTATTTAAGCTTGCAGGTGTATCAAAGGAGTTTGTCATGAGGAAATTATTTGCCTTGTCACTGAAAGGAAAAGCATTGGAATGGTATAGGCTACTAGATGACTCTCACCTGCTGGAGTGGGAAGAGATCCAGTCTCTCTTTTACTCCAAGTTTTATCCTCTTCATGAAGTCCATGAGAATAGGAATTATTTTTATAATTTTTATCCTCATGACGGAGAGAGCATAGCTCAAGCTTGGGGGAGACTGAAAACATTAATGCTAAAATGTCCTAACCATGGGCTCCCCAAAGATATGATTATTACTAATTTATATGCGAGGCTTTCTCAACAGGATAAAGATTTGCTCGACGCTTCCTCTATGGGTTCTTTCACAAACAAAAAGATTGATGCTAAATGGGAACTCCTTGAAAGAATTCAACGCAACACTGAAGATTGGGAGATCGACAAAGGTAAAGAGTCAGGTATAATTTATGAGTATGATTGCATTAAGTCCTTTGTTGAAACTACAAGTTTTAATAAGTTTAGTGCTAAGTTTGAGCTTGATTCTCAACTCCTTGTTGATTTCCTCAAATCTTTTGCTTCACATCTTAATATGCCTAAGGAGGATTGGATCAAGTATCATAAACCTTTTAAAGAGACTTGCAAAGAAAATGAAATTGTTCATGATGATTGCAACATGCATGATCCAATTCCTAAAAATGAAGTTTTATATAAGCATGTTAATTTTTGTGGAGTGGATAGACCTTGTGAAAGGCCTATGATTGAAGAAGAGAAGTATTGTAAGCAACATAAGCATGAAAGAATAATCACTTGGGTCAGAGATTTAAATGAAGTTGCTAGAGAATTATGTGACCTTTATCCTTTTACTTGTGAACTTTGCCGTATAGAGGGTCACTTTAATTTTCAATGCACGAACTTTCAAAACATAACTGTTAACCGGTTGTGTGATAACATGATCACCTCTGATCTTTATGATGAGCTTATGTTATTTTTGATGTGTGAAGAGTTATCAGAAAAGACTTCATGGCTAGATGTTAATGCCATAGGAATAAAAAACACTTTGCAAAATTGCCATCTCTATTGTGTTGTTAATTGCCATGAAAATGATTACATAGGTAAGATTATAAAGGAGGGAACTTTACCAAAGTATAAAAATGTCTCTTATATTTCTGCTAATAAAAAGGAGAGTTTCTCCCAAGTTTCCCCTATTGTTTCTAATGATAAACCAGGATATGTGGAGAAGCTTCATCTCCAACCACTCCCTCCTAAGGTTAAGAAGAAGAAAAAGAAGAGGAGGAGGAAGAGGAGCAAGAAAGAAGAAGAATGGGTATCAACCTGGCCTGAGCATATTCCTCCCATCAACTTTTATCCTAACGATTGTAAGTTTAAAGAAGAAGGTGAAGTTTATTGCCTTAATTATCATCTTGATGATACGTCCGTAGGTACTATTGAAGGTGATTTTGATTATGATATGCATGTTACTTATTGTGATTGGGAAAATGATGATAATGCTACTTATGATCTTGAAAATCTTTTTGGTACCAACTCTGAAAGTGATGATATGGGAAGCTCTAAGCTTGGGGATGATAGGATTGCAAATCCATTACCCACTAGTGATGTGATAATTGATAATTCTTTTGCTAGTAAGAATAAAGACAACATGATTACAAATATAGTTGCTAGCAATGATAATGCTCTTCTCTACCATGATGATGTTATAACTCCAATCTATAGTGATTATAAAGGTACCTATGACATAAGGAGAAATTATCCTTATGAAACTTGTCATAATCATGGAGGGAATTACTCCCTTGTTGAACACCACCCTCCTAATATACAATTAATATATAGTGTTCAAGTTGTTTATGATAGTCCTACTCCCACTATTACCAATGAGAAAGATTATGCTTATGTGGAGAGTGAGAGTACCTTTTTGCATGTGGATCATGGTAACAATGCTTTATGTGATGCTTATATTGTTGAGTTCATCCATGATGCCACTGAAATTTATAATGAGAGAGGGAAACTTGGTTCTAAATATCTTAATAATAAGAAGTTTCCTCTCTTTATGGTGAATATTTTGAAGTTATGCTTGTTTTGCCTTCCTATGCTAGTTGCTTTGTGCTTCAATGAATTATTCTATTGCAATATTCCTATGCATAGGAAGCATGTTAGGCTTAAATGTGTTTGGTATTTGCTTCTTGATGCTCTCTTTTGTTCTTCAACTCTTATTCCTACGAGAGCATCATTAAAGTCGTATGCCTAGCTTAAAGGCATAAAAGAAAGCGCTTTTGGGAGGCAGCCCACAATGAATAAAATTTTATTTTGCTTTTGTTGTGTCTTGATGTTGTTACTACAGTAGCATCATCATTGTATCTTTACTTTTCAACTTTGTGCCAAGTGTAGCCTCTGACTGCAAGAAAGTTCAAAAGTTGTGACGTGGTGTCCAGGAAACAGATTATGTCCTTGGACAGAAAAATTCGTATAAAATCACCAGATCATCTTTTTGGTCTGAATTTTTTCGACAGCGTGCTCTATATAATTGTATTTCGTGCGTCTGTTTTGAGTTTTTTTATTAGAGTTTCAAAAGTGCCCCGGAAAAATCATTTACTACCTGCTATTCTGTTTTTCACAGATTCTGTCCTGTTTTGCCTTTCCTTCATTTTGCAAACCTAGAGCTTGCTTTTTCTTTGCAAAAACCTTTTGGCAATCTTGAGAAACAATAGAACTTCAAGAATATCCTTATTTCCAGCAAGGAACAGTTATTTTATTATGGGTACTAACCTCACTAATCAGATTATGATGAGTTATGTATGAAGGGAGTTTTCAAGTGTGCGAGGGAAGATGATAAAAAGATTCAGGAGTGTCAAAAGCTCAAGCTTGGGGATGCCCCCATGCACCCCCAAGAAATATTCAAGAAGACTCAAGCATCTAAGCTTGGGGATGCCCCCGTGCATCCCCTTCTCCATCAACATTATTAGTTCGTCTTTCGTTCCACTATATTTTTATCACTTCATGTGTTATGTGGTATGCTTGGAGCGTCTTGCTTTTAGTTTTCCTTTTTAGTTTTCTTTAGCTTTTCATAACGAGTCGGAACTCAGCTTTCTTTATGTGGGAGAGAAACACGCTCCACTTCTACCTAGAACATAACATAGAATTTTCATGTCTATCTTTGCTGTGTGTGTTCTTTGTCTTTTAATAGCTACTATCATGTTCAGCTCTCAGTTTTCATGCTTATCTTTTCAAGGAGCTTTTGTTTAGTTGGTTGCTTGAACTCTCTTTAGTTATCATGCTTTTCTTATTAAGAGAGTTTGCTTCCGTTGCATTGGTTGATATGTCTATGATAAAGATGCTACGTGCATAATGGCACTTAGTAGTTCATGTTTTCTTATGGTTAGTCTCAAATAGCTGGGGGATTCCCAATGTGTTATTGGAGTACCAAAATGGTTTGTTTGCCTATGATGTGGTATGGTTTAGTAATATCTTCCTTCAAGAATTTATTTTCATTGACTTGGCGTATGCTCACGCATATTTAAGATTGTAAAGAAAGTCTGTCAAGCCTTGATGATATTTTATTTCTGAGTAGCGATATAACTTCCATGCCTGATTCAATGTTGCTTTGTCGCTCTGCATGATTATGACCGTCATTGCTCTCTTAGTTGGTCGCTCCCAGTCTTTTGCTAACCTTTGTCTGTACTAAGCGGACTGACTGCTTATGCATCCACATTCCTTTAATCCAGTTATGCCATATGAGTCCACCATATCTTCCTACATGGTATTTACCTGCCATTCCTAACGGAGACTTGCATGTGCCATCTCGAAATTATTCAAAGAAAAAGCATTCTTATTTTGTGCCTCTGTTGTAAGTCCATGAGGAAGTAGTAGTTAATTCATGATCTTTTTAAGTTGGACAAGCTTCACCCCGGGATTGCATGTATAATGTGCAAACCCATAATACGAGAAGGAACTGGCATTGAGTGCGCCCGGCTCAAAAAGATAATATAACAAACAAACCTTCTTCACGCTTTGTTCATGAGAAATCAGAGAACTTTGGCAGTGATAAACAAAGGAGATTAAGAGGATGTGATCGTCCTCATTCGGGAGCCGTTCCTCGAAACTTGTCCATCTCAAGAAGTGATTGAGTTATCTGCTAGCATTCGTTGACAAAACATGCATGATCTAAAAAAAATATTACCTCTGTTTTAAAACCAAGAGCTCTGGTACATGTTTTGTCTTTGTTTCCGATTACGAGTTTTCAACCTTGCCAACAAAAGCCACGGTTCGAGAGTCTCCACCTTCTTTTAAAGCACCAACTACTGAGAGCATGATTGTCATTCTGAGTGTAATGTGCATTGTCCCAAAGTAGCATTGTCTTTTGCATGATTGTGATATCGTTTATTTTGAAATCATTGTATCTAGTCATCACTTAAACCTTGGAGGTGCCCCTGCATTTATGTTTTGCTTCACTAAAGGGGGCAAGCGAGATATCACTTTGTCATATTTGCACACCATGCTCACTACAAATCTATTGAGTGTTTCAGTATCATATTGTAAAACTTTCAGTTCTTTGTGATTTTCTCATGAGGCAACTTAATTACTACAGATGCATTGTCTCAGTAAGTTTTTGTCATGTGACTATGAAAAGTCCTCATATGGTTAATAGCATGTCACCACAGAAATTATGCTTGTTATCATTTACCTACTCGAGGACGAGCAGGAATTAAGCTTGGGGATGTTGATACGTCCAAAACGTATCTATAATTTCTTCTTGCTCCATGCCTCGTTTGTGTGATATTGCTATGTTATTTATACACTTCCATACACTTTTGATCATATTTGGACTAACCTATTAACTCAGTGCACCCCAGTGCCAGTTTCAGTTTTCTGCTGTTTTTGTATTTCAGGTTTTCCCATTACGTAAATTGCTAGAAAAATTCCGGGAAAAATATATAAAAAATCAGTGTTCCGGAAGCTTCCATGCGGCCAAAGTAGGGCCGGAGGGGACCCACAGGGGCTCCAGGAGGCCTGCCCACGCGGCCCCCCTGGCCGCGCCGGGGGGCGCCTGGGCACCCCTGACCCCCTCTGATGCCCCCCATTGGCATATATTTACACCGTGTCGCGGAAACCCTGATTCCAGACCCCTTTTCTCCAGACGCGATTCCGATCTCCGCCGCCATCGCCATCAAGCTTCGGGGGACCAGAATTCATGCGCCGGCACCCTGCCGGGACGGGGAAGTGCCCCCGGATTCATCTCCATCGACGTTGCTTCCTCCCTCCATGATGCGGGAGTAGTTCCTCCTCGGGGCTGAGGTTCTTACTAGTAGCTATGTGGTCAATTCTCTCTCCCATGATGTGATCTTTGTTGTGATCATAGGCTATGTTAATCTAGGGTGATCCCATGATATTTCCCCTTCCTCTATGTATTGGATTGATGTACTCACTTGTCTTTATCTAGTATAATCCCCGAGACCAAGGTGACAGCGGTCTATTGGACATGGATTAGAACAATATTTTCATGAGTGATTTCCTCTCTTGTGTGTTGATTGAAGATTGAGAGTCTCTTGGTGCTTGTCTTTGACTATCCTTTAGATATGTTGTGGTGATTGTGGGGCTCTCTTTGGATGGCCGCGGTGACATTGGGAAATCCTTAGATTGAGAACTACGAACTTTGAGGTGTGCTTTTGTAGCCCTACATAATTCTCGTCCTCTCTTGACCACGAAGGAATGACCTCCGAGTGCGTCCCCTTTGCATGTTTTATGGGAAATATCATGTGATTCGATTATGTTAATGTTGTTGGGAGTTGCCACTAGTGAAAGTATGAAGCCTAGGCCTTGTTTCCACCATTGCAATACCATTTGTGCTCACGTTTACCACTTGTTTGCTTGCTGCACTTTTTATTACAGAATTATATTACTTTGCTTTGCCACTCCTATCATCCATATTTTACCATCTCTTCGCCGAACAAGTGCACCTATACAACTCCTAGTTGTATTAGGTGTATTGGGGACACAAGAGACTTCTTGTATCTTAGTTGCAGGGTTGCTTGAGAGAGACCATCTTCAACCTCTACTTCCCTGAGTTCGATAAACCTTAGGTCATCCACTTGAGGGAAATTGCTGCTGTCCTACGAACCTCTGCGCTTGGAGGCCCAACATAGTCTACAAGAGTAGAAGCGTGTGTAGACATCAACGTCCGGCCCACACCGGACGAGCGGCGACTTCCAGGCACCGGACGACTGGCGTCCCCCGGACGACCGGCGACTCCCAGACGACCGGAAGCCACCGGACGTCCGTGACACCGACCACAGAACGTAATCAGCGGAAATCCGAGGATTACCGGACGTCCGGTCCCTCCGGAACCACCGGACGTTCGGTGACCAGCGAACGTCCGTCCCGACGGCGTCATCCCATGTAATATATACTCGTTGACTTCCATCCTTTCGAGGTAGCTTTTGGATAGCTCATCATAGACCTTTGTGGTTCCTCTCCTACGAGACCTCAGCCTCTTCGGAGAAGATCCACCTCGGATTCAAGGCCTCCACATCGGACAAGATCCCAAGGGATACCCAAGACCTCCTCCGGGAGAAGACTATCTTTTGTATCATCGTTGTTGACTATGGATCGTGTATCTTGATGTGTATCGTGGATCTAGCACCTGTTTGACCATATTTGTGTTGATTTGAGTGTTTCCCCTCGTGTTTTCCCCCCGTATCCTCCTTGTGTTCTCCGTGTTCGTCGTGGGATAACCTCCTTTCGTGATAGATCTGCTGACTAGGGTTCCACCCTACATCACACATGCTCCTTTACTCCAACTTCCTAATTTTAATAAGACTTTTGACCTTGAATGCGATGCTAGTGGAATTGGGTTAGGAGGTGTGTTATTACAAGATGGTAAACCTGTTGCATACTTTTCTGAAAAATTGAGTGGGCATAGTCTGAATTATTCTACTTATGATAAGGAATTATATGCTCTTGTTCGGACTTTAGAAACATGGCAACATTATTTATGGCCCAAAGAATTTGTTATACATTATGATCATGAATCTTTGAAGCACATTAAAAGTCAAGCAAAACTGAGACGTAGACATGCTAAATGGGTTGAATTCATAGAGACTTTCCCTTATGTTATTAAACACAAGAAGGGAAAAGAAAATGTTATTGCTGATGCATTGTCTCGTCGTTATACTATGCTTTCACAACTTGACTTTAAAATATTTGGTTTGGAGACCATCAAAGATCAATATGTGCATGATGCTGAATTTAAAGATGTATTGCAGAATTGTAAAGAAGGGAGAACATGGAACAAGTTCGTCGTTAATGATGGATTTGTGTTTCGTGCTAACAAGCTATGCATTCCAGCTAGCTCTGTTCGTCTTTTGTTGTTGCAGGAGGCGCATGGAGGAGGATTAATGGGACACTTTGGCGTGAAGAAGACAGAGGACGTACTTGCTACACATTTCTTTTATCCAAAGAGCGACGGGATGTTGAGCGTTTTGTTGGTCGCTGCACTACATGTCAAAAAGCTAAGTCACGACTTAATCCTCATGGTTTATATATGCCTTTGCATGTTCCTAGTGTTCCTTGGGAAGATATATCTATGGACTTTGTTTTGGGTTTACCTCGAACAAAGAAGGGGAGGGATAGAATATTTGTTGTCGTGGATAGGTTCTCGAAGATGGCACACTTTATACCATGTCATAAAAGCGATGATGCTGCTAATGTTGCTGATTTGTTGTTTCGTGAAATTATTCGCTTGCATGGTGTGCCAAATACTACTGTTTCAGATCGTGATACTAAATTTCTTAGCCACTTTTGGAGATGTTTATGGGCTAAGTTGGGGACTAAACTGCTTTTTAGTACTACTTGTCACCCCCAAACTGATGGTCAAACTGAAGTAGTCAACAGAACTTTGTCTACTATGCTTAGGGCTGTTTTGAAGAATAATAAGAAAATGTGGGAAGAATGCTTGCCTTATATTGAATTTGCTTATAGTCGTTCGTTGCATTCTACTACTAAGATGTGCCCTTTTGAAATTGTCTATGGTTTCCTACCTCGTGCACCTATTGATTTGTTGCCTCTTCCATCTTCGGAGAAGGTTAATTTTGATGCTAAACAATGTGCTGAATTGATCTTAAAAATGCATGAGTTAACTAAGGAAAATATTGAGCGCATGAATGCTAAATATAAACTTGTTGGAGATAAGGGTAGAAAACGTGTTGTCTTTGCACCTGGAGATCTTGTTTGGTTACATTTGCGTAAGGATAGGTTTCCTAATTTGCGCAAGTCAAAGCTAATGCCACGTGCTGATGGTCCTTTCAAGGTGTTAGAGAAAATAAATGATAATGCATATAAACTTGAGTTGCCTGCGGATTTTGGGGTTAGTCCCACATTTAATATTGCAGATTTGAAGCCTTACTTGGGTGAGGAAGATGAGCTTCCGTCGAGGATGACTTCAATTCAAGAAGGGGAGGATGATGAGGACATCACTAACAAGGTTACACCCATAGCTCCAACTGACACATATACAGGACCAATTACTAGAGCTCCCGCACGCCAATTAAATTACCAGGTACTTTCGTGATGTAGGGTGGAACCCTAGTCAGCAGATCTTTCACAAAAGGAGGTTATCCCACGAAGAACACGGAGAATACAAGGAAGATACAGAGGAGAACTCGAAGGGGAAACACTCAAATCAACACAAACACGGTCACACAGGTGCTAGATCCACGATACATATCGAGATACACGATCCATGGTCAACGTCGGTGATACAAAAGATAGTCTTCTCCCAGAGGAGGTCTTGGGTATCCCTTGGGATCTTCTCTGATGTGGAGGCCTTGAATCCGAGGTGGATCTTCTCCAAAGAGGCCGCGGTCTCGTAGGAGAGGAACCACAAAGGTCTATGATGAACTATCCAAAAGCTACTTCGAAAGGATGGAAGTCAACGAGTATATATTACATGTGATGACGCCGTCGGGACGGACGTCCGCTGGTCACCGGACGTCTGCTGGTTCCGGAGGAGCCGGACGTCCGGTAATCCTCGGATTTCCGCTATTTAGCTTCTGTGGTCGGTGTCACGGACGTCCGGTGGCTTCCGGTCGTCCGGTCGTCTGGGAGTCGCCGGTCATCCGGTGGACGCCGGTCGTCCAGTGCCTAGAAGTCGCCGGTCATCCGGTGTGGTCCGGACGTCCGATGCCTGTAGCATCTTCAGCCTTTTTTCTTCTTGTTCCAAGCACTTGTCGATCTCGCCGTCTTGACCGCTGTGCAGAGCTGTCCCGTGGCCTTCATCCAAGTACCTGAGTATGCACAGAGTTTCCGATGAGGATAGAAGTCATGTCTCATGTGAATCAGAAAGATGTCTAGAGAGGAGCGAAGTCACCTCGGTCTCGAGAGCTCTTGCACGGGCTCGAGTCATTTGTCCTTTGGGCACTTGGTGAGGCGAAGAAGGGTCCATGGGGATGACCTTTGGATGCTCCGCATCATCTCCCCTCCCTTGGGAAAGATCCGACCTCGGATCGAAATCTTCATCACCATGGAAAGGAGATAGGTCCTTGATGTTGAAAGTATCGCTCATGGAGTACTTGTCTCGTGGGATGTCGATCTTGTAGGCGTTGTTGTTGTAGCATGCTAGCACCTTGAAGGGTCCGTCGGCGCGAGGTAGTAGTTTGGACTTGCGCTCGTGTGGGAAACGGTCCTTGCGAAGATGAAGCCAAACAAGATCTCCCGGTTGGAACACCATTGGTGCCTTGTTGACGTTGAGCTTGGTGGCAAGACGATGGACTTTTCACTCGATCATTTCCCTTGTATCTTCGTGCACCTTCTTGAGATAGCTTGCTCGTACACTTGCGTCCATGTTGATGCGCTCTTGTAGAGGTAGAGGTAGGATGTCCAATGGAGACAACGGGTTGAAGCAGTAGACGACCTCGAAGGGGGACTTGCCGGTAGTCGAATGTCTTGCGCAGTTGTAGGCGTACTCAGCGATGGGCAAGCATTGCTCCCATTCCTTGATGTTCTTCTTGATCAACACGCGAAGAAGCGTCGAAAGCGTGCGGTTCGTCACCTCCATTTGGCCGTCGGTTTATGGATGGTACGCCGGAAAGAAGAGTAGCTTGATTCCGAATTTGGCACATAGGGTTTTCCAAAAGTAGCTCAAGAAGTTGACGTCCCGGTCCGACACAATCGTTTTGGGCACGCCGTGTAGACGAATTATCTCCCTACAAAAGAGATTTGCAACATGTGAAGCATCGTCGATCTTGTTACAAGGAATGAAATGAGCCATTTTAGAGAATCTATCCACGACAGCTAACACGAAATCTTTGCCATTTCGAGTCCTAGGCAATCCAAGTACAAAGTCCATGCTTATGTCTTCCCATGGATGGTATGGAATAGGAAGTGGCATGTAAAGACCATGAGATTGAGCTTCGGACTTAGCTTTGCGGCTTGTAGAACATCGGTTGGTGAGGCGTGAGACGTCACGTAGCATCTTGGGCCAAAAGTAGTTCTTAGAGAGCGTAGCAAATGTCTTGTCGCGTCCAAAGTGTCCCATGATTCCTCCTCCATGCGATTCCTGCAAAAGGAGCAAATGAAGCGAAGACTCGGGAATGCAAAGTTTGTTAGCTCTCATAAGATATCCATCCTTGATGTAGTAATGTTCCCAAGAAGTGTGAGTCAAACACTTAGCATAAGGATTTGCAAAGAAAGGATCATGCTCATATAAATCTTTTATGTGCTCAAAGCCAATAACATTCAACTCAAGTTGGGTAACAATCATGCATTTGCGGGAAAGCGCGTCCGCCACAACATTTTCTTTGCCTTTGATGTATTTAATGACATAGGGAAAGGACTCAATGAACTCACTCCACTTAGCATGACGCTTGTTCAACTTAGTTTGACCTTTGAGATACTTGAGAGTCTCATGGTCCGTATGAAGAATGAATTCATGAGGTCTAAGATAATGTTCCCAAACACGTAAAACTCTCACCAAGGCATAAAGCTCTTTGTCATAAATGGGGTAGTTAAGTTGCGCTCCGGATAGCTTCTCGCTAAAGTACGCAATTGGGCGCTTTTCTTGCATTAGCACGCCACCTATGCCGGTACCACTAGCGTCACAATGGATCTCGAAAGGTTTATCAAAGTTTGGTAGGGCTAGAAGTGGTGCATGGGTAAGCAAGCTTTTAAGCTCATTGAACGCGGTGTCTTGCGAAGGACCCCAAATGAAGGGTGCGTTCTTCTTGCTCAAGGCGTGTAGAGGCATAGCAGTAGTTCTAAAGTCCTTCACAAAACGTGGGCAGAAACCGGCGAGACCAAGGAAACTACGCACTTGCATGAGGTTCGTTGGTTGAGGCGAAGTTTTAATTGCTCCAATTTTAGTTTCATCAACGTGAACACCTTGTGAAGAAACGACAAATCCTAGGAGATGACCTTGTCAATGCCAAAGGTGCATTTCTCCATATTAGCATATAAACGCTCTTTCCGAAGGGTTTGTAAAACCATACGGATGTGTGTCACATGGTCCTCTAGCGTCTTGCTAAAAACGAGGATGTCATCAAAGTAAACCACTACAAAGACACCTATGTAGGGTCGTAGACAAAAATGCATAAGACGCATAAATGAATCGGGTGCTTCCGATAAACCCATTGGCATAACAAGCCACTCATATAACCCAAATTTGGTTTTGAAAGTCGTTTTCCACTCATCACCCTCTTGGATGCGAATTTGGTAGTAACCACTTTTAAGATCAATTTTTGAAAAAATGGTGGCACCACATAATTCATCAAGCATGTGGTCTAAGTGTGGGATAGGATAACGGTATCTAATGGTGATAGCATTTATGGGGCGGCAATCGGACCACATGCGAAAACTTCCATCTTTCTTAGGCACTAGAATAACCGGAACGGCACAAGGGCTTAAGCTTTCACGTACATGACCTTTGTCGATGAGTTGTTGTACTTGCCGTTGTATCTCCTTTGTTTCCCCGGGGTTGACGCGGTAAGGAGCCTTGTTTGGAAGTGGTGCGCCAGGTATGAGGTCGATGCGGTGTTCGATTCCGCGAAGTGGAGGTAGACCCGGACGTAGTTCATCGGGAAAGACGTCCGAGAATTCCTGCAACAATTGAGACAACACTAAAGGTAGAGGTGGTGAAGTGTTAGTAGGTTTGTCTTCCCCTTTGCATAAAAGCACAAGGTGAAAGACACTCCATGGGTTCTCACATACTTCTCTCATCTCACTTTTGGTGGCAAATAGCACTAGTTGCTTCTTGAGCGCTCATCGCGGAGTCGCTCATATTTGGCTTGTGGCTCTCACTCTCCTTTTGGTGGCTCACTCTCTCACTATTCTCTCCACGATGGTTGGTAGGTAAGTGCTTGTCGGCGGCTACTAGACTTGGAGACATTGGTCGTAGCACGAATTCCTTGCCCTTCATCTTGTAGCAATAGTGATTTATCCGTCCATTGTGTGTGACTCCACGATCATATTGCCATGGACGTCCAAGAATAAGGTGGCACACGGACATGGGGATCACATTACATTCAAGAGTGTCCTCGTAGGTGCCTATCTTGAAAGAGACTTGCACGGTGTGCTCGACTCGAAGAATTCCGGCGTCGTTGAGCCATTGGACCTTGTAAGGGTGAGGGTGCTTCGTCTTGACCAATTGAAGTTTGTCGCATAGCTCTTCGCTTGCCAAGTTGTGACAACTTCCTCCATGGATGATAACCTTGACGGAGCGTCCATTGATGCCGGCCTTGGTATGGAAGATATGACATCGTTGGTCGTCATCTTGTTGGTGTTGGAGTGTCAAGACCTTGGAGACAACAAGGTTTGGACTTGAGTCATTGTCACAAAACACTTGATGGTCTTATTCGTCATTTACTTGGCGATGCCTAGCTACATGCTCAAGTGCTTCCTTCTCATCGTCGCTCATTGAGTCATAAGATCCGTCATCGTTGATGATCATTGTGCGAACGGTCTTGCACTCAAATGACTTGTGGCCTCGTCCTTGGCACTTGAATCATTTGATGGAACTCGTCTTGGAGTTGTCGTCGGTTGGAGTTGTAGATGATGAAGCTCTTGGTTTGAAGTTGTTGGTAGAAGGTGGACGACTCGATGTAGTCGCATTCTTGTAGGTTGACTAGTCACCGAAGTTTGTAGATGGATTGGAAGAGGTAGTAGGAGTAGCCTAAGTCGTTGAAGCTTGGTTGTAGGAGCCGAAGTTCTTGGAGTTGAACTTGGAGTACTTGTAGTCCTTTTGAACTTGTCGCTCCGCTTTGGTTTCTTGATGTACTAGCTCGAGGAGATTGGTGTATGGTTGGAAGTCCGCAATCTTCTTGATAGGATAGTTGAGTCCATGCAAGAATCTCGCCATTGTTTGCTCTTCATCTTCCGTGATGTTTGCTCTTATCATGGCAATCTACATCTCCTTGTAGTACTCTACAACCGACTTGGTACCTTGCTTGAGGAGTTGTAGCTTCTTGAACAAGTCACGGTTGTAGTGTGTACGCACAAAGCATGCTCTCATGACTTCCTTCATTTGAGCCCATGTGGTGATAGGAGGTTCTCCTTTTGCTTCTCTTCTCTCTATGATTTGCTCCCACCAAATGAGAACATAGTCTTGGAACTCAAGGGATGCCATTGCAATCTTCTTCTCTTCATCGAAGTTGTGAAGGCGAAAGATGTTGTCAACCTTCAATATCCTTGAGAGGTAGTCTTCAGGATCAATGCTTTCGGAAAACTTTGGCATGGTGAATTTTAGCTTGCCATAGCGATGCTCTTCATTGTTTCCTTGCCTATTGGGAGGGCGGTCTTGATTGGGACGATTGACAATTTCATGTTGCTCTTGATGAAGTAGATGTCCATTATCATGGTGTGATTGTCGAGCTTGTGGTTTGTGTTGAGGTTGATGCTCTTGTCGCGCTTGAGGAGGAGCTTCGTCTTGCATTCTTGCTTGGTGGCGCCTCTCTTGCATCTCATTGCGAAGGAAATCCTCTTCTTGACAAGTGTGTCGAATTCGAGATGCCACATTGCGAGGTGCATCACGTAATGCTCGTTGCGCCTCAAGAGCTTGAGCTTCTCGACGTTGTTGTTCTTGGCGATTAGTCTCGGCATCTTGTTCTTCTTGGTATTGACGTGCTCGCTCTTGTTGTTGTTGGCGTAGTCGTTGCCGTTCTTGTGCTTGCTCAAGTGTAGCTTGGTTTTGGCGATGTCGACTTTCTTGCTCGTCAAATAGCTCTTGTAAACTCTTGTCATGAAGTGGATTCCGGTTGTCATGTCGAGCTTGACGTGCGGCTTGACGAAGAGTGTTTGATGTAGGGGTACTTGAGCCATCCGTGGAGTCGGTATGTCGACTTGAGCGGCTTCGTCTTTGGGAGGATGTGGAAGAAGAACGTCGATTGACTATCAAAGTCCGTAGCTCGTCAAATTGTGTAGACATGTTGGTGTTGATAATGTCGAATTGCTCTTTTGTTCTTGCTTCAAATTGGCGCGCGTCCTCGGCAACTTGACCAATGTACTCGCGCATAGCTTCACTTTTTTGATGTAGAGCTCGTTGGACACCGAAGAGATGTAGTTTGGTGACGTAGTTGTTCGCTTCTTGAGGATCGTCGAAGATCGGGTTGGAAGATGTACTTGGCCTATCCATCATCACAAGCAAGTATGTGAGTAGGAGAAAGGAGAAGACAATACCAAATGTACCTTAAACCGAAGCTGAAAATGGATCAATGATCACTCAATAATGTAACCCGGAAATAGCACTATTGGTACCACTTCGTGTCGATTCTCACACCTACACAAGTAAAGCTTTGAGAAGAGCTTGGTTAGGATGTGGCACAAATTCAATGCAATCGTCAAAGTGACTCAAAGATGTTGAAAATGGTTTACAATTTGCTCATGCAACAAGTAGAT
This sequence comes from Secale cereale, assembly GCA_902687465.1. Classification (NCBI taxonomy): domain Eukaryota; kingdom Viridiplantae; phylum Streptophyta; class Magnoliopsida; order Poales; family Poaceae; genus Secale; species Secale cereale. The sequence goes on from LR738712.1 coordinate 389,230,810, forward strand.
CACTAGTAAAGTAGCACACGGAACACACGCATGGAGAGATAAATGTGGTTGTGCAACCAATGGTGAGCGAAAATGTGGAAACCACGGAAAATGCTCGTGTTGCTCAACACTAGAGAGACGCTAACCGATTGCTTAATAGGCGGATACGCACTTGTGCACGACCTATAAGAGGCAAAACGTAACGACTATCTATCACAAGTATTGATGCGGAGCATCCAAAGGTCATCCACATGGACCCTTCATCGCCTCACCAGGTGCCCAAAGGACCAATGACTCGAGCCCATGCAAGAGCTCTGGAGACCGAGGTGACTTCGCTCCTTGCTCTACATCCTTCCGATGCACATGAGACATGGCTTCTACCCTCATCAGGAACTCTGTGCATGCTCAGGTACTTGGGTGAAGACCACAGGAAAGCTCTGCACAGCGGGCAAGACGGCGGAACCGACAAGCGCTTGGAACAAGAAGAAGTTCGGCTGAAGATGCTACAGGCACCGGACATCCGGCCCACACCGGACGACCGGTGACTTCCAGGCACCGGACGACCGGCGTCCACCGGACAACCGGTGACTCCCAGACGACCGGACGACCGAAAGAGACCGGACATCCGTAACATCGACCATAGAACCTAAATAGCGGAAATCCGAGGATTACCGGACGTCCGGCCCCTCCGGAACCACCGGACGTCCGGTGACCAGCGGACGTCCGCCCCGACGGCGTCATCTCATGTAATATATACTCGTTGACTTCCATCCTTTCTGGTCAGCTTTTGGATAGCTCATCATAGACCTTTGTGGTTCCTCTCCTACGAGACCGCGGCCTCTTCGGAGAAGATCCACCTCGGATTCAAGGCCTCCACATCGGAGAAGATCCCAAGGGATACCCAAGACCTCCTCCGGGAGAAGACTATCTTTTGTATCACCGTTGTTGACTATGGATCGTGTATCTTGATATGTATCATGGATCTAGCACTTGTGTGACCGTATTTGTGTTGATTTGAGTGTTTCCCCTCGTGTTTTCCTACGTTTCCTTCTTGTGTTCTCCACGTTCGTTGTGGGATAACCTCCTTTCGTGAAAGATCTGCCGATTAGGGTTCCACCCTACATCATCTTTGGTATCATGAGCATAGGTTGATCACGAATTTGGAACCCCACACCCTGTTTTCTAGCTTGTTTTTGTTGTGTTCTTCCCAATTTCGAAAATTCCCCACAAAAATAGCCCCAAATTTTTTTTGTGATATGTTCATTTGGCAAGATTTTGTTGTCTTTGTTCCATGGATTTGCTGTGCCACGAGTGGATCTAGCTTTTCCCCACCTTCTCACCGATTTTCTTCCGCGACTTCGGGCAAGTTTGACCAATTTGTCCATGGATCCACGAGCCCCAGCCTAGACCTACCGGACGACCGACGGTTTACCGGACGTCCGTCACCTTCCGACACATAGGACGTTCGCTAAACACCGGACGACCGGCACCCCACCTACAGAAACTATTACCGGATTTCCGGAACTTATCGGACGTCCGACCCCTTCCGATCGACCGGACGACCGGCGTCTACCGGACGTCCGACATACCCTGACGAAACTGAATTTTCTCAGTTTTGTACCACCTTCCGCTACCACCTACCTTTCTTTCCACCAACACTTCCGCAACCATCATCGCTTAACCACTACGATTTCGAACTTCTTGTCTCCCTTTGCCTTGGATACTTGAGTTGTGGTTTCACCGTTTCCTTGGATGTTTAGGCTACCTTGGAACGGAAAGACTTCGACAACACCACCGCTCAACTTCGGCAAGGACGGTAACATCGACGACACTTTGTTCATTCTACCTTGCAATTTCATTGTCACCCTATGAACCATCTTTGCGTAGCTTTCCCATTGAGACTAGCCATTTGAGTATTGCCGGGCCACGACACTTGTGCACATTAGTGATAGTCATAGATATTGCATACCATATCATCATATCTCCGTGTGCCACAAGAGTGATCCGCATACACAATAGCTACCTTGATCCGATAAGCATGCATAAGTATCCAAAGAAAGAGCTCACAAGCTTTTAAGCCAAAGAGCCAACCAAAGCTTATAAGCAAAACGACAATAGCATCATACGCCTTGCATCAAAACAGATCATATGAGATAGCAATACCATCTTGTGCTAAAGCATTGGCACATCATACACTCCTAGCATACTTGTGATAGATAGTCGTTACATTTTGCCTCTAATAGGTCGTGCACAAGTGTGTATCCGCCTATTAAGCAATCGGTTAGCGTCTCTCTAGTGTTGTGGAACACGAGCATTTTCCGTGGTTTCCACATTTTTGCTCACCCTTGGTTGCACAACCACATTTATCTATTCGTGCGTGTGTTCCGTGTGCTACCTTGCTAGTGATCTACTTGTTGCATGAGCAAATTGTGAACCATTTTCAACATCATTGAGTCACTTTGACGATTGCATTGAATTTGGGCCACATCCTAACCAAGATCCTCTCAAAGCTTTATTTGTGTAGGTGTGAGAATCGACACGAAGTGGTACCAATAGTGCTATTTCCGGGTTACATTATTGAGTGATCATTGATCCATTTTCAACTTCGGTTAAGGTACATTTGGTATTGTCTTCTCCTTTCTCCCACTCACATACTTGCTTGTGATGATGGATAGGCCAAGTACATCTTCCAACCCGATCTTCGACGATCCTCAAGAAGCGAACAACTACGTCACCAAACTACATCTCTTCGGTGTCCAACGAGCTCTACATCAAAAAAGTGAAGCTATGCGCGAGTACATTGGTCAAGTTGCCGAGGACGCGCGCCAATTTGAAGCAAGAACAAAAGAGCAATTCGACATTATCAACACCAACATGTCTACACAATTTGACGAGCTACGGACTTTGATAGTCAATCGACGTTCTTCTTCCACATCCTCCCAAAGACGAAGCCGCTCAAGTCGACATACCGACTCCACGGATGGCTCAAGTACCCCTACATCAAACACTCTTCGTCAAGCCGCACGTCAAGCTTGACAGGACAACCGGAATCCACTTCATGACAAGAGTTCACAAGAGCTATTTGAAGATCAAGAAAGTCGACATCGTCAAAACCAAGCTACACTTGAGCAGGCACAAGAACGGCAATGACTACGCCAACAACAACAAGAGCGAGCACGTCAATACCAAGAAGAACAAGATGCCGAGGCTAATCGCCAAGCACACCAACGTCGAGAAACTCAAGCTCTTAAGGCGCAACAAGCATTACGTGATGCACATTGCAATGTGGCAACTCGCACTCGACACACTAGTCAAGAAGAGGATTTCCTTCGCGATGAGATGCAAGAGAGACGCCACCAAGCAAGAATGCAAGAAGAAGCTCCTCCTCAAGCACGACAAGAGCAACAACCCCAACAAGAACAACAAGCTCGGCAAGCACACCATGATAATGGACATCTACTTCATCAAGAGCACGTGAGATTGTCAATCGTCCCAATCAAGTCCGCCCTCCCAATAGGCAAGGAAACAATGAAGAGCATCGCTATGGCAAGCTCAAGTTCACCATGCCAAAGTTTTCCAGAAGCATTGATCCCGAAGACTACCTATCATGGGCATTGAAGGTTGACAAGATCTTTCGACTTCACAACTTCGATGAAGAGAAGAAGATCGCAATGGCATCCCTTGAGTTCCAAGACTATGTTCTCATATGGTGGGAGCAAATCATAGAGCGAAGAGAAGCAAAAGACGAACCTCCTATCACCACTTGGGATCAAATGAAGGAAGTCATCAGAGCACGCTTTGTACCAACACACTACAACCGTGACTTGTTCAAGAAGCTACAACTCCTCAAGCAAGGTACCAAGTCAGTTGAAGAGTACTACAAGGAGATGGAGACTGCCATGATAAGAGCAAACATCACGGAAGACGAAGAGCAAACAATGGCGAGATTCTTGAATGGACTCAACTATCCTATCAAGAAGATTGCGGACTTTCAACCATACACCAATCTCCTCGAGCTAGTACATCAAGCAACCAAAGCGGAGCGACAAGTTCAAGAGGACTACAAGTACTCCAAGTTCAACTCCAAGAACTTCGGCTCCTACAACCAAGCTTCAACGACTTCGGCTACTCCTCCTACCTCTACCAAGCCATCTACAAACTTCGGCGACAAGTCAACCTACAAGAATGCGACTACATCATGTCGGTCACCTTCTGCCAACAACTTCAAGCCTAGAGCTTCATCATATACACCTCCAACCGAGGACAACTCCAAGACGAGTTCCATCAAATGCTTCAAGTGCCAAGGACGAGGCCACAAGTCATTTGTGTGCAAGACCGTTCGTACCATGATCATCAACGATGACGGTTCTTATGACTCAATGAGCGACGATGAGATGGAAGCACTTGAGCATGTAGCTATGCGTCACCAAGTGAATGAACAAGAAGACCATCAAGTGTTTTGTGACAATGACTCAAGTCCCAATCTTGTTGTCTCCAAGGTCTTGACACTCCAACACCAACAAGATGATGACCAACGATGTCATATCTTCCATACCAAGGCCGGCATCAATGGACGCTCCGTCAAGGTTATCATCGATGGAGGAAGTTGTCACAACTTGGCAAGCGAAGAGCTATGTGACAAGCTTCAATTGGTCAAGACGAAGCATCCTCACCGCTACAAGGTCCAATGGCTCAACGACGCCGGAATTCTTCGAGTCGAGCACACCGTGCAAGTCTCTTTCAAGATAGGCGCCTACGAGGACACTCTTGAATGTGATGTGATCCCCATGTCCGTGTGCCACCTTATTCTTGGACGTCCATGGCAATATGATCGTGGAGTCACACACAATGGACGGACAAATCACTATAGCTTCAAGATGAAGGGCAAGGAATTCGTGCTCCAACCAATGTCTCCAAGTCAAGTAGCCACCGACAAGCACTTACCTACCAACCATCGTGGAGAGAATGGTGAGAGAGTGAGCCACCAAAAGTAGAATGAGAGCCACAAGCCAAATATGAGCGACTCCACGATGAGCGACAAGAAGCAACTAGTGCTATTTGCCACCAAAAGTGAGATGCGAGAAGTGTGTGAGAACCCATCGAGTGTCTTTCACCTTGTGCTTCTATGCAAAGGTGAAGCCAAACCTACTAACACTTCACCACCTCTGCCTTTAGTGTTGTCTCAATTGTTGAAGGAATTCTCGGACGTCTTTCCCGATGAACTACCTCCAGGTCTACCTCCACTTCGCGGAATCGAACACCGCATCGACCTCATACCCGGCGCACCACTTCCAAACAAGGCTCCTTACCGCGTCAACCCCGAGGAAACAAAGGAGATACAACGGCAAGTACAACAACTCATCGACAAAGGTAATGTACGTGAAAGCTTAAGCCCTTGTGCCGTTCCGGTTATTCTCGTGCCTAAGAAAGATGGAAGTTTTCGCATGTGCTCCGATTGCCGCCCTATAAATGCTATCACCATTAGATATCGTTATCCTATCCCACGCTTAGACGACATGCTTGATGAATTATGTGGTGCCACCATCTTTTCAAAAATTGATCTTAAAAGTGGTTACTACCAAATTCGCATTCAAGAGGGTGATGAGTGGAAAATGGCGTACAAAACCAAATTTGGGTTATATGAGTGGCTTGTTGTGCCAATGGGTTTATCGGAAGCACCCGGTTCATTTATGCGTCTTATGCATTTTTGTCTTCGACCCTATATAGGCATCTTTGTAGCGGTATACTTTGACGACATCCTTGTTTTCAGCAAGACGCTAGAGGACCATGTGACACACATCCGTATGGTTTTACAAACCCTTCGGAAAGAGCGCTTATATGCTAATATGGAGAAATGCACTTTTGGCGTTGACAAGGTCGTCTTCCTAGGATTTGTCGTTTCTTCACAAGGTGTTCACGTTGATGAAACTAAAATTGAAGTAATTAAAACTTGGCCTCAACCAACGAATCTCATGCAAGTGCGTAGTTTCCTTGGTCTAGCCGGTTTCTACCGACGTTTTAGGAAGGACTTTAGCACTATTGCTATGCCTCTACATGCTTTGAGCAAGAAGAACGCACCCTTCATTTGGGGTCCTTCGCAAGACACCGCATTCAATGAGCTTAAAAGCTTGCTTACCCATGCACCAGTTCTAGCCCTACCAAACTTTGATAAACCTTTTGAGATCCATTGTTACGCTAGTGGTACCTGATGACCCACAACCGTAAGGGATCTATTGCAGCGTTTTCGATAAGTAAGAATGTCGAACCCAACGAGGAGCAGAAGGTATTGATAAATGATTCTGAGCAAGGAATAACTGCAAGCACTGAAAGATAACTTTTTAAGGGTTTTCTTGATATAAGCAACGGGAAAGTAAAAGGCCCTGGAGAGTAACAAGTGGCCCAATCCTTTCTGAGCAAAGGAGAGGCCTAGCAACTGAACTTATAAAGGCTAAAGTGTTCTTGAGGACACACGGGAGAGGTAGTCATGTGCTTTCGCCATATTCCGTATCGGTACTATGTGATGTGTTGATAAGTGTTGAGTGGGTGGATCTATGCTAGTACACTCTCTAGACTAAGATGAGTGCACTCTTATGATTAAACACCTTGCAAGCATCCGCAAATACAAGATAGTATTTAAGGCAAAAGCCTAACCATAGCAATACGATCAATGATCCATTGTTCCCTTGTGCAAAAGCGTGCGAACTGGGGTTCAGGTTTCTGTCACTCCTGCAACCCACCGTAAGCATTCTTTGTACACAATGTATTCCCCTAGGTCCTTAATAAGGCGAAGTGTTGAGTGTTCGACTCACACAACACCACTAGTAAAATAACAACACAACTTAAGTATAAAGCAACGCATATTACTTCAACATCATATGACTACTAACAACAAGACTTTTCCCATGTCCTCAAGAACTAAAGTAACTACTCACAAGACATAAAAGAGATCATGATCAGTGGAGATAAATGGGTGATAAACAATCTAGACATAATGATATTTATCCAACAAAACTCAATAGCATTCACCACAAAGTAGTAATCAACACCGATAGAGTAGAGAGGATAGATAGTACGGATTACAACACAAGTTGCAATGGTGAGATGAGATTGGATGAAGATAGAGATGGTGCTGATGTTGGGGATGATGTTGATGATGATCTCGATGATGCCCGTGACGATGGTGATGACGATGGCGATGATCTCCCCTTTCGGGAGGTGATCTCCCCGGTGGAATCTGCCCTCCGGAGATGGCTTTTTCTTCTCTGTAGGTTTCCGCCACGGAGCGGCGGCGGAACTCCGTCAAAATCTCTTTTTTTAGGGTTTTTGGATGACGAGGAGTATATATGCCAAAGGGGCCACCAGAAGCGGAGAGGGGGGACCAGGCGCCCCCTAGGGCGGCCAGGGGTGGGGCCGCCTGGGGTGGCCGCCTAGGCTGCCCCTGGCTCCCGTCTGGCCCCACTTTTGCATGTCTTCGTGATCCTTCTGGAAAATACCCTCCATTGATTTTCAGGTAATTTGGAGGTATTCTTCTTCAGCAACTCAGCGTCCACTTTTTACCGCTGAATCCTGCGTCTGCTGCTTCGGCACCGGAAAGTTGCAAACTGTGTAAAATAGGCCAAAACAACATAAGAACATCATCGTAATGTGAAATATATCAATGAATAAGGATGAATTACGATATAAAATAGTGATGCATTTTGGACGTATCAACACCCCCAAGCTTAGACCTCGCTTGTCCCCAAGCGAATACTGAGCTCGGTAAACCTGTCCACAAGTTTTGAGAGTGAAGTGGCGATAAATAGATTACGGACAAGAAGCATCACAGTCTCTTCACCAAACTCAAATATCCTCAACAGCAATCTTGAACTCATAAGGCCCTTATAAAAGAGTGGTAACACTTATAATCGAAAGTAGGGCTAAGGAAACTCATCAAATCATGGCAAACATGTCCTTTGGTCAAAGAACAACTAATAGCTTTTACTTTTGCTCTTTATCTTTATGTTTTGATGAGATTAATTGAAGCTTCTGAAAGAACATGTTATTACGCAAGAAGTGAAAGTGTTAACACAAAGGAAGATGTTTGCTTTAGCTGGGCTTGACAAACAACTTACTTATCAAATGATAATGTCAACAAGAATATGATATGACAAATCTTAATGCAACTTTATATGAATGAATCCTCGTCAACATCAAATGTTTGCTCTCTTTAGGAATAGAAGGTAGTAGGAATAACTGACTCAACCTAAAACTAAGAGATAGGCCCTGCTCTAGGGAAGTAGGGAAAACTCATGTGCTATCCTTAAATCAAACAGAATGAAAACAAGTTTTGAGAGGTGCATGATTTGTCAACGAATGCTAATAGATAACTCAATTACTTCTCGAGCTGGACAAGTTTCGAGGAACGGCTCCCGCACGGGGACGGTCACATCCCCTTAATCTCCTTTGTTTATCGCTGCCAAAGTTTTCTGATTTCTCATGAACAAAGCGTGAAGGAGGGTTTGTTTGTTGTATTATCTTTTATGAGCCGGGCGCACTCATGCCAGTTCCTTCTCGTATTAGGGGTTTGCAGATTAGACATGCAATCCCGGGGTAAAACTTGTCCAACTTAAAAAGATCATGAATTAACTATTACTTCCTCATGAGCTAAAATAGGGGCACAAAATAGAAGATTTTGAACATTTAAGGATAACACACAAATTCTATACTTTAGGAGGTGGTAGTGGAATACCACGAATAGGAAGGTATGGTGGACTCATATGGAAGGTATTGGTTTAAGGGTATGGATGCACAAGCAGAATTCCGCTTAGTACAGAGTTTAGGCTAGCAAAGGCTTTGAGAGAACATACAATTGATGATGACTAAGATGCAAAGCAATATAAAGCATAAACATTAAAATAAGCATAACACATCAAGTTGTCTTCCTTGTCAGCATAACACTTCAAGCATAATAACATAAAGGTTTTGGCTATGTTGCTACTTTAAGAAAATCATGCTTGTTGTTATAACCAAATCTATGTTTGCCAAGATTAAATAAAGTTTTCACAGCCATACCTGATATAAGGTCAATACTCCCCATAAGAATCATCATATAAGGTCGATTGCGTGAAGAGAATACCGAGTGCAGCAAAGGAACCAATAGACTTCTCATTAATATTCCATCATAGACGACTCCACACTCACGGATACAATCTCTCCACAGAAGGAGTGATAGACCTCAATGCACACACCTATTTCATATAATAACCTCCCTAGACATGATACGAATCTACTTGACTATAAAAGACAAAAGATAAAGATAAAGATACCGGGCACTCCCCCAAGCTTGGAACAAGCCAAGGGAATGCCATTAACCAAGGATATTTCACTCCTCATTCTTGTTGACGTTGATCATGTAGTCCTCGGCGAAGCGCTTCCATGGAAGGGGTTCAAAAGTCTCATATGAGAAGTTTGTCTCCTGAATCCTACATGCAGCACCCAAACCCATGCGCATAAACCTTAGTTCATACTCACAGTTCTGGTGATGTAGATCATAAATTTGCCCTTGGAGCTCTTCAATTCTTTCTTCAGATGCGGTGATGCTTTTCCACATCTCCTTCATCTCCTTCAGGAAGTAGGTCTTCAGCTCGTTGATGATGTCAAAGTTAGCTTCAACACCACGCTCGATCATCTTCTTGTACTTGAAGACTTCTTGCTCCACTTCTTCTAGCCTGGCGTGGATGCCCCCCGCCTTGATAGGTCCCTTCAGATCTTCTTGACGGAGGACACCGTCCTCCATCTGAACAACCTGAGGGTGCTTCTTCACCTCAGCGAGGTAAGGGTTGATGACGTTGACGACGAACTTGTCCTTGGGGGAACTTGGAGAAGCAATGGCACCTAGGTCCAGCCAAAAGATTTCCTGGCAGAAACAGATCGAAAAGAAAACACACGAAATCGCGAGATACGTTGCCGGAACAATCCGGGCAAATATATAACAAAAATTTCTGCACAGAAAGGAAGGTAACAAGCTAAAGCGGGGTCGGAGGCGGACTCCTGGGTGCCCAGGCGGCCTCCCGGCGCGGCCAGGAGGTAGGCCGCGCCAGGGGGGCGCCTGGGCCCCCTGGAGCTTGTCTCCGGCTCCACTTAGACTTATAATTTTCCTAATTTTGTAAAAATTCATAATATGGAACTTTTATGGCGGTTCGCGATGTTTCCTTACCGTAATACATACCTTTTCTTATTCTGCTTCTGCTGGTGTCTGAAACAGGGCTGCAACATGTTCTTCGTGAGTTGTTGTGTATATCATATTCACATCAACATTGACAGGGTCTCCTGCTATGTAATGCTTAAGTCTTTGCCCATTCACAACTTGAGGTTTGGTGCCTTCAAAATTGTTAATCTTGATTGCACCAGACCGATAGACTTCTTCAATATGAAATGGCCCTTCCCACCTGGAAAGTAGTTTGCCTGGAGAAAACCTGAAACGGGATCTAAACAACAAAACTTTATCACCAACATTAAATTCACGTTTCAGAATCCTCCTATCATGCCACTTCTTTACCTTTTCCTTGAACATTTTAACACTCTCGTAAGCTTCACTTCTCCACTCATCTAGAGAAGTCAAGTTCATGAGACGCTTCTCACCAGCTAACTTTTGGTCAGCATTAAGCTCTCTGACAGCCTAGAAAGCTTTGTGCTCTAATTCTAATGGCAAATGGCAAGCCTTGCCATAAACCATCTTATAGGGGGACAGGCCCATGGGGTTTTTGTAAGCAGTTCTATACGCCCACAAAGCATCTCCTAACTTATTTGACCAGTCCTTTCTATTTCTATTAACTGTCTTCTGCAAGATCAACTTGATCTCTCTATTGGTGAGCTCAACTTGCCCACTAGTTTGAGGATGGTACGGTGAAGCAATTCTATGATACATTGTACTTGGCTAAAGCTTTTCTAAAAGCTCCATGCGTGAAGTGTGATCCTCCATCAGTCATGAGATACCTAGGTACACCAAACCTAGGGAAAATCACATCTTTGAGCATTTTCAAAGATGTCTTGTGATCAGCACTTTCAGTGGGGATTGCTTCAACCCACTTGGTCACATAATCAACAGCTACTAAAATGTGAGTGTACTTGTGCGAAGAAGGAAAAGGACCCATAAAATCAAAACCCCAGCAATCAAAAGGTTCAATCACTAGTGAGTAATTCATAGGCATCTCATTCCTTCTACTAATGTTACCAACTCTCTGACATTTATCACAGGCTAAAACATAGTTTCTAGCATCCTTAAAGAGAGTAGGCCAATAAAAACCTGATTGAAGAACCTTATGTGCGGTCCTCTCACCGGCATGATGTCCTCCATAGGGACTATCATGACATTGTCTGAGAATGTCCTTCTGCTCATGTTCCGGTATGCATCTTCTCACGATCCCGTCGGGACCTTCTTTGAAAAGATGTGGGTCATCCCAAAAGTAGTGCCTCAAATCATGAAAGAACTTCTTCCTTTGCTGAAATGTTAAACCTGGAGGCAAATACTTCGCAACGATAAAATTAGCATAATCTGCAAACCAAGGATCGGAAAGAGATTGTACTTTTACAACGGCAAGTTGCTCGTCTGGAAAACTGTCGTTGAGTGGGATGGGATCATGCGGTATATCTTCCATCCTTGAAGGATTGTCCGCCACCGGATTGTCTTCTCCTTTCCTATCAACAATCTGCAAATCAAATTCTTGAAGAAGGAGTACCCATCTGATAAGCCTTGGCTTGGCATCCTTCTTTGTCATAAGGTACTTAATGGCAGCATGGTCAGTATGAATAATAACTTTGGAATCAACAATATACTGCCTAAACTTATCACAAGCAAACACTACAACTAAGAATTCCTTCTCAGTAGTAGCATAATTCTTTTGAGCACTATCAAGGGTTTTACTAGCATAATGTATAACATTCAATTTCTTATCAACCCTTTGCCCTAAAACAGCTCCAACAGCAAAATCACTAGCATCACACATAATCTCAAAAGGTAAATTCCAGTCAGGTGGTTGTACTATAGGAGCAGTTATTAAAGCTTTCTTGAAAACTTCAAAAGCCTCCTTACAATCTTCATCAAATACAAAAGGAACGTCCTTCTGGAGAAGATTAGTGAGGGGTCTCGAAGTCTTAGAAAAGTCTTTAAATCTTCTATAGAAACCAGCATGACCGAGAAAACTGCGAATACCTTTGATGTCCCTTGGATAGGGCATCCTCTCGATTGCTTCGATCTTGGCCTTGTCCACCTCAATTCCCCTTTCGGAAATCTTGTGACCAAGAACAATTCCTTCGTTAACCATGAAGTGGCACTTCTCCCAGTTGAGTACCAGATTTGTCTCCTCACATCTCTGCAAAACTTTATTAAGGTTGTGGAGACAATGGTCAAAGGAAGTTCCATAGACGGAGAAATCATCCATGAAGACTTCCACAATCTCCTCATAGAAACCATGAAAGATAGCAGACATACACCTTTGAAAAGTAGCAGGGGCATTACATAAACCAAAAGGCATACGCCTGTAAGCATAAGTACCAAAGGGACAAGTAAAAGTGGTCTTCTCTTGATCAGCAGTGTTAACATGAATTTGAGAGAAGCCAGAATAACCATCGAGGTAACAAAAGTGGGTATTTTTGGATAACCTTTCAAGCATTTGGTCGATGAACGGCAACGGGTAGTGATCCTTCCTGGTTGCCTTGTTCAGCTTCCTGTAATCAATACACATTCTATATCCAATAATAATTCTCTGAGGTATTAGTTCATTCTTATCATTAGGAACCACAGTTGTACCTCCTTTCTTAGGAACACAATGTACCGGGCTTACCCACTTACTATCAGCTATAGGGTAGATAATACCTGCGGCTAGAAGCTTGAGAATCTCAGTTCTTACAACATCCATCATCTTCGGGTTCAACCGTCGTTGATGATCAACAACTGGTTTAGCATCGGTCTCAAGGTTGATAGTATGTTGACAGATAGATGGACTAATCCCCTTAAGGTCATCAAGGGTATAGCTAATTGCACATCGGTGTTTACGAAGTACTTCCAGTAGTCGATCTTCTTCATATCCTGAAAGGTTAGAGTTGATAATAACAGGATATACTTTATTTTCATCTAAATAAGCATACTTGAGCGTATCGGGAAGAGGTTTAAGATCGAACACCGGGTCTTCTTTTGGTTTTGATAAAATTCCCAAAGGTTCAACCGGAAGGTTGTGCTTTAGGATAGCAGGTTGTCTCAAGAATATTTCATCTAGTTCATTTCTTTCCTGCATATGCAAATCATTCTTGTGGTCCTCCATATATTGCTGCAAAGGATCATTAGGGGGAATAGCAATAGAAGCAATACTTACAATAATTTTATCATCACTAGGTAAATCGGTACCACGAGGCTGCTTAGAGAACTTAGAAAAGTTAAATTCATATGTCTCACCATTGAATTGAACAGAAACTTTACCTTTCTTGCAATCTATTATAGTTCCACAAGTTCTGAGAAAAGGTCTACCAAAAATAATAGGACAAAAATTGTCCCTCACTGAACCAAGTACTAGAAAGTCGGTAGGGTATTTTACCTTTCGACATAGGACTTCAACGTCTCTCACAATTCCGATAGGAGAGATAGTTGCTCTGTTTGCAAGATGAATGGTGACATCAACTTCTTCAAGTTCATAAGGTGAAATCTCACCGATGATCTCTTGATAAAGTGAATAGGGGATAGCACTAGCACTCGATCCCAAATCGCATAGCCCATAATAATTGTGATCTCCTATTTTAACAGATACTACTGGAGTACCTGAAATTGGGCCTTTATTCTTGGCTGTGACAAGGTTAGTGGAAACAGCACAAAAATTTACATTGGAATCCAAAACATCATTAGTAACAATGTCTTTAACCAATGCAACTTGAGGATCGACCTTGATCTGGTCCTCAGGCTCATCAATTCTTCTCTCACTTTTATTTATTATGCCTGCCACAAGAGAGTGCTCCCTTATCCTTGCAGGAAAAGGAGGCTTTTCATATATAACTACAGACAAAATAGGGTCAGCAACATGAATATCAACAGGTAACTCTTTGAAAGGTTCATGATGCTGGTCTCTCTTCTTTTTAAAAGAATCAACGTGAGAGGCAAAATCCTTACAGAAATCAATCATTAGATGGGAATCAAGACCAATCTTAGAGCAAAAGGTATTGAAGTAATCAGTTTTCACATAGCTCTCAATATAATCATGCTCATAATTTATAGTGGGTTCAATACCTTTATCGATTTCCCAATCTTCGGTATTCCTCTGGATCCTTTCAATGAGATCCCACCTTTCTTCAACGCTCTTCGTCTAAAATACCCCACTAGAGGAGGCATCCAGCATCTCCTTATCCTGACGAGAAAGCCTGGCATAAAAATTTGTAAGTATAATTTCCTTGGGGAGCTCATGAATAGGACATTTGAGCATTAGGGACTTCAATCTCCCCCAAGCTTGAGCAATGCTTTCTCCGTCACGAGACCTAAAGTTATAGATATAGTTCCTGTCTCGATGAATTTCATGAAGAGGATAAAACTTGGTATAAAAGAGAGACATAAGCTCTTGCCAATCAAGCAAGTGTGAGTTATCGAGAAGCTTATACCAATCTGAAGCTTTATCTATAAGCGATACGGAGAACAATTTCCTCATGACAAACTCCATTGATACACCTGCAAGCTTAAATAATGAACATAGTTGTGACAGATATAGCAAGTGTTCTCCGGGATGTCTGTCTCCTGCATAACGATTAGCCAAAACATAATCGATAATACCAGCTGGTATTTTATAGGGCACAATTTCAGTAGGGGGAGGAGCAACCACCACAGGTGTGGGGCGTCTTCCCTCAAGCAACAATCCAATAGCAAGGTTGTCCATAAGGACAAAGAGCAACAACAGCAAAATAAAAACAGAAATATAAAAACTTCCTTACCAACTTCACTTACCAATAGCGCTACACTCCCCGGCAATGGCGCCAGAGAACGTTACTTGATGACCCACAACCGTAAGGGATCTATTGCAGCGTTTTCGATAAGTAAGAGTGTCGAAACCAACGAGGAGCAGAAGGTATTGATAAATGATTATGAGCAAGGAATAACTGCAAGCACTGAAAGATAACTTTTTAGGGGTTTTCTTGATATAAGCAACGGGAAAGTAAAAGGCACTGGAGAGTAACAAGTGGCCCAATCCTTTCTGAGCAAAGGAGAGGCCTAGCAACTGAACTTATAAAGGCTAAAGTGTTCTTGAGGACACACGGGAGAGGTAGTCATGTGCTTTCGCCATATTCCGTATCGGTACTATGTGATGTGTTGATAAGTGTTGAGTGGGTGGATCTATGCTAGTACACTCTCTAGACTAAGATGAGTGCACTCTTATGATTAAACACCTTGCAAGCATCCGCAAATACAAGATAGTATTTAAGGCAAAAGCCTAACCATAGCAATACGATCAATGATCCATTGTTCCCTTGTGCAAAAGCGTGCGAACTGGGGTTCAGGTTTCTGTCACTCTGGCAACCCACCGTAAGCATTCTTTGTACACAATGTATTCCCCTAGGTCCTTAATAAGGCGAAGTGTTGAGTGTTCGACTCACACAACACCACTAGTAAAATAACAACACAACTTAAGTATCAAGCAACGCATATTACTTCAACATCATATGACTACTAACAACAAGACTTTTCCCATGTCCTCAAGAACTAAAGTAACTACTCACAAGACATAAAAGAGATCATGATCAGTGGAGATAAATGGGTGATAAACAATCTGGACATAATGATATTTCTCCAACAAAACTCAATAGCATTCACCACAAAGTAGTAATCAACACCGATAGAGTAGAGAGGATAGATAGTACGGATTACAACACAAGTTGCAATGGTGAGATGAGATTGGATGAAGATGGAGATGGTGCTGATGTTGGGGATGATGTTGATGATGATCTCGATGATGCCCGTGACGATGGTGATGACGATGGCGATGATCTCCCCTTCCGGGAGGTGATCTCCCCGGCGGAATCTTCCTGCCGGAGATGGTTTTTTCTTCTCTGTAGGTTTCCGCCACGGAGCGGCGGCGGAACTCCGTCAAAACTCTCTTTTTTTAGGATTTTTGGATGACGAGGAGTATATATGCCAAAGGGGGCCACCAGAAGCGGAGAGGGGGGGCCAGGCGCCCCCCTAGGGCGGCCAAGGGTGGGGCCGCCTGGGCTGCCCCTGGCTCCCCTCTGGCCCCACTTTTGCATGTCTTCGTGATCCTTATGGAAAATACCCTCCGTCTATTTTCAGGTAATTTGGAGGTATTCTTCTTCAGTAACTCAGCATCCACTTTTTACCGCTGAATCCTGCGTCTGCTGCTTCGGCACCGGAAAGTTGCAAACAGTGTAAAATAGGCCAAAACAACATAAGGACATCATCGTAATGTGAAATATATCAATGAATAAGGATGAATTACGATATAAAATAGTGATGCATTTCGGATGTATCAGTACCGACATAGGTGGCGTGCTCATGCAGGAAAAGCACCCAATTGCTTACTTTAGCGAGAAGATATCCGGAGCGCAACTTAACTACCCCATTTATGACAAAGAGCTTTATGCCTTGGTGAGAGTTTTACGTGTTTGGGAATATTATCTTAGACCTCATGAATTCAGTCTTCATACGGACCATGAGACTCTCAAGTATCTCAAAGGTCAAACTAAGTTGAACAAGCGTCATGCTAAGTGGAGTGAGTTCATTGAGTCTTTTCCCTATGTCATCAAGTACATCAAAGGTAAAGAAAATGTTGTGGCGGACGCGCTTTCCCGCAAATGCATGCTTGTTACGCAACTTGAGTTGAATGGTTTTGGCCTTGAGCACATAAAAGATTTTTATGAGCATGATCCTTTCTTTGCAAATCCTTTTGCTAAGTGTTCTACTCACACTTCTTGGGAACGTTACTACATAAAGTATGGATATCTTATGAGAGCTAACAAACTTTGCATTCCCGAGTCTTTGCTTCGTTTGCTCCTTTTGCAGGAATCGCATGGAGGAGGACTCATGGGACACTTTGGACGCGACGAGACATTCGCTACGCTCTCCAAGAACTACTTTTGGCCCAAGATGCTCCGTGACGTCTCATGCCTCACCAACCGATGTTCTACATGCCGCAAAGCTAAGTCCAAAGCTCAATCTCATGGTCTTTACATGCCTCTTCCTATTCCATGCCATCCATGGGAAGACATAAGCATGGATTTTGTACTTGGTTTTCCTAGGACTCAAAATGGCAAAGATTACGTGCTTGTTGTGGTAGATAGATTCTCTAAAATGGCTCATTTCATTCCTTGTAACAAGATCGACGATGCTTCACATGTTGCAAATCTCTTTTGTAGGGAGATAATTCGTCTACACGACGTGCCCAAAACAATAGTGTCGGACCGGGACATCAAGTTCTTGAGCTACTTTTGGAAAACCCTATGCGCCAAACTCGGAATCAAGATACTCTTCTCTTCGGCGTACCATCCACAAACCGACGGCCAAACGGAGGTGACGAACCACACGCTTTCGACGCTTCTCCATGTGTTGATCAAGAAGAACATCAAGGAATAGGAGCAATGCTTGCCCATCGCTGAGTACGCCTACAACCGCGCAAGACATTCGACTACCGGCAAGTCCCCGTTCGAGGTCGTCTACGGTTTCAACTCGTTGTCCCCATTAGACATCCTACCTCTACGTCTACAAGAGCGCATCAACATGGCGCAAGTGCACGAGCAAGCTATCTCAAGAAGGTGCACGAAGGTACAAGGGCAATGATCGAGCGACAAGTCCATCGTCTCGCCACCAAGCTCAACGTCAACAAGGCACCAATGGTGTTCCAACCGGGAGATCTTGTTTGGCTTCATCTTCGCAAGGACCGTTTCACACACGAGCGCAAGTCCAAACTACTACCTCGCGCAGACGGACCCTTCAAGGTGCTAGCACGCTACAACAACAACGCCTACAAGATCGACATCCCACGAGACAAGTACTCCGTGAGCGATACTTTCAACATCAAGGACCTGTCTCCTTTCCATGGTGATGAAGATTTCGATCCGAGGTCGGATCTTTCCCAAGGGAGGGGAGATGATGCGAAGCATCCAAAGGTCATCCCCATGGACCCTTCATCGCCTCACCAGGTTCCCAAAGGACCAATGACTCGAGCCCGTGCAAGAGCTCTCGAGACCGAGGTCACTTCGCTCCTTGCTCTACATCCTTCCGATGCACATGAGACATGGCTTCTACCCTCATCAGGAACTCTATGCATACTCAGGTACTTGGGTGAAGACCACAGGACAGCTCTGCACAGCGGGCAAGACGGCGGAACCGACAAGCGCTTGGAACAAGAAGAAGTTCGGCTGAAGATGCTACAGGCACCGGACGTCCGGCCCACACCGGACGACCGGCGACTTCCAGGCACCGGACGACCGGCGACTCCCAGACGACCGGAAGAGACCAGACGTCCGTGAGATCGACCACTGAAGCTAAATAGCGGAAATCCGAGGATTACCGGACATCCGGCCCCTCCGGAACCACTGGACGTCTGGTGACCAGCGGACGTCCGCCCCGACGGCGTCATCTCATGTAATATATACTCGTTGACTTCCATCCTTTCGGGGCAGCTTTTGGATAGCTCATCATAGACCTTTGTGGTTCCTCTCCTACGAGACCGCGGCCTCTTCGGACAAGATCCACCTCGGATTCAAGGCCTTCACATCGGAGAAGATCCCAAGGGATACCCAAGACCTCCTTCGGGAGAAGACTATCTTTTGTATCACCGTTGTTGACTATGGATCGTGTATCTTGATATGTATCGTGGATCTAGCACCCGTGTGACCGTATTTGTGTTGATTTGAGTGTTTCCCCTCGTGTTTTCGTCCGTTTCCTTCTTGTGTTCTCCGCGTTCGTTGTGGGATAACCTCCTTTTGTGAAAGATCTGCCGATTAGGGTTCCACCGTACATCAAGTATGCTATGAGTGTATGATGTGTCGATGCTTTAGCACAAGATGGTATTTCTATCTCTTATGATCTCGTTTGATGCAAGGCGTATGATGCTATTGTCGTTTTGCTTATAAGATTTGGTTGGCTCTTTTGCTTAAAAGCTTGTGAGCTCTTTCTTTTGATACTTATGCATGCTTCTCGGATCAAGGTAGCTATTGTGTATGCGGATCACTCTTGTGGCACACGGAGATATGATGATATGGTATGCAATATCTATGACTATCACTAATGTGCACAAGTGTCGTGGCCCGGCAATACTCAAATGGCTAGTCTCAATGGGAAACCTACACAAAGATGGTTCATAGGGTGACAATGCAATTGCAAGGTAGAATGAACAAAGTGTCGTCGATGTTACCGTCCTTGCCGAAGTTGAGCGGTGGTGTTGCCGAAGTCTTGCCGTTCCAAGGTAGCCTAAACATCCAAGGAAACGGTGAAACCACAACTCAAGTATCCAAGGCAAAGGGAGACAAGATGTTCGAAATCGTAGCGGTTAAGCGATGGTGGTTGCGGAAATGGTGGTGGTAAGAAAGGGTAGGTGGTAGCGGAAGGTGGAACAAAACTGAACAAATTCAGTTTCGTCAGGGTTTGTCTGACGTCCGGTAGGCGCCGGTCGTCCGGTCGATCGGAAGGGGTCGGACGTCCGGTAACTTCCGAAAATCCGGTATTAGTTTATGTAGGTGGGGTGCCGGTCGTCTGGTGTTTAGCGGACGTCCGGTGTCTCATGGGGTGCCGGACGTCCGGTAGGCGTCGGTCGTCCGGTAGGTCGCGGCTAGGGTTGGAGGATACATGGACAAATTGGTCCAACTTGCCCGAATTCGCGGAAGAAAATCGGTGAAAAGGTGGGGAAAAGCTAGATCCACTCGTGGCACAGCAAATCCATGGAACAAAGTCAACAAAATCTTGCCAAATCAACAGATCACAAAAAAATTCTGTGGCTATTTTTGTGGGGATTTTCGAAATTGGGAAGAACACAAAAAAACAAGCTAGAAAAACAGGGTGTGGGCTCCAAATTCGTGATCAACCTATGCTCTGCATACCAAAGATGATGTAGGGTGGAACCCTAGTCAGCAGATCTTTCACGAAAGGAGGTTATCCCACGAAGAACACGGAGAATACAAGGAAGATACAGAGGATAACTCGAAGGGGAAACACTCAAATCAACACAAACACGGTCACACAGGTGCTGGATCCACGATAGATATCGAGATACACGATCCATGGTCAACGTCGGTGATACAAAAGATAGTCTTCTCCCCGAGGAGGTCTTGGGTATACCTTGGGATCTTCTCCGATGTGGAGGCCTTGAATCCAAGGTGGATCTTCTCCGAGGAGGCCGCGGCCTCGTAGGAGAGGAACCACAAAGGTCTATGATGAGCTATCCAAAAGATACTTCGAAAGGATGGAAGTCAACGAGTATATATATTACATGTGATGACGCCGTCGGGACGGACGTCCGCTGGTCAGCGAACGTCCGGTGGTTTCGGAGGGGCCGGACGTCCGGTAATCCTCGGGTTTCCGCTATTTAGCTTCTGTGGTCAGTGTCACGAACGTCCGGTGGCTTCCGGTCGTCCGGTTCCTGGAAGTCGCCGGTCGTCCGGTGTGGGCCGGACGTCCGGTGCCAGTAGCATCTTCAGCCTTTCTTCTTCTTGTTCCAAGCACTTGTCGATCTCGCCGTCTTGACCGCTGTGCAGAGCTGTCCCGTGGCCTTCATCCAAGTACCTGAGTATGCACAGAGTTTCTGATGAGGGTAGAAGCCATTTCTCATGTGAATCGGAAAGATGTCTAGAGAGGAGCGAAGTCACCTCGGTCTCGAGAGCTCTTGCATGGGCTCGAGTCATTGGTCCTTTGGGCACTTGGTGAGGCGATGAAGGGTCCATGGGGATGACCTTTGGATGCTCCGCATCATTTTGTTTCTTGGTAATGAATCTAATGTTCATGAGAATATGCTGCTGCCTAAATTGGATACATTTGTCTTGCTTACAAATGAAGGGCCTAGCTTGGACAAGAAGGATGAACATTGGAGCAAGATCAAGCATGGAGATGATGGCATGCGCAAGGGGAACAAGAATGGAGTTACAAGTGATGATTTCAGGACTTTGAAGCCACCATAATGAGTGCGTGAAGCCTTGGACGAAATATACAAGATGCCACTTCATAAATTTCGTCCAGAGGCTATTATAGGTGATGCGTCACCTTATTATTGGGCCAGGCCCATGTAATTTTGAAATACTTGAGTATAGGCTGTTTTTAGAGTTTGTATGTGTGGGGAAACAAGAGTTAGGGTTTGTTTCGGACCCCTCCACCAAGGGCCACGAAATTCCCCCCTCTTTCCCCCCATATATACAGCCCTTAGGGCGTCGTTTAGACTTTGGGTTTTGTTTAGATTAAAGTTCACCATAGCTGCAACTTCGCGTACTTCGTTTGTGTTCAACGACCAGACAAAGACGTCACATAAGCCCACTTGATCAATAAAGCTTTCCTCTTGAATTCGCAATATCCAGATTGCAATCTCAGTTTCTTGCTTGTCCTTCGTTTGCCTGCAGGAAACAGACCTTCGTGGTCAGGTTGATCGTGCTTCGGCGTGGTCAATAACCTCTCGGAGTTGGTTTAGCGATTGCTAAGGCGCGACGTCCACGCACGTTCGTAGTCGGATCATCCAAGTCGACTTCCTCCAAAACGATAGCCACCATCTCATCGAAAGACGGGACACCATTGCCTCTATCAGGATGACCTTGGGATGCTCCGCATCACATCTGCTTGATAACTGGACAAATGCTAAAAGAAAAGCAACCTAGCAACCAAATACAGATAAACAAGGCATCTGCTTGATAACTGGACAAATGCTCACTGCAACCAAACTAAGAACCAAATACATATAAACAAGGCATCTGCTCGATAACTGAAAAAATGCTCACTCCAACCAACCGAACAACCAAATACAGATAAACAAGGCATCTACTCACTATAAACAAGAAAATATAGCCATTCGTGAAACTGACGTGGAAAATTCATACTTAAACATCACACAGCCCTATTGAACAATACATTTTTGCATGACTAAAATAATTAAACATGGCACAGTTAAAGCTGATAGAATGTTGCCTCACATTTCATGGATGTGATCCTTCTAGTTGGAAGAGAACAGACCCATGGTGCACTCTCTGATGTCACATATGGGCTGTTTCACCTTGGAAGAACCTTCGTGGGTGCCCTCCTCATGGTCATGGTCGTGGTCGATGAGATCTGACTTGGAAATTGAGGATCCCAAGCCGCCGCCGTAGAACATGTCCTTCAGGAATGACAAAATGGGCTCAATGGCGTATAAAGCTCGCAAATCCTTGACCGCTTGGCGGAGGAGATTAGCGGCAGGGCCGTCCAAGAGATCGATGTCGGTTGAACCACAGGGGTTGGGGATGGACCACTTAACCTATGACATGGCCCGCGTGAAGTCGTCGCTGTGGACGAGCTTGATGTCGTAGCCAGCTTTCTCGAGATACAGTAATACACTAGCCCGCTGACATGAAGCCTTCGACATGGCAACGTAGTCAATGTCTTTGCCGGCTTTCGCGGTGACGTGTTGTTCCGGTATCGACAGGTCGGGGTGAACGGCGGCCACCTCGCCAACGTCCGCCGGAGAGGCCGTGATAAACCTCTTCTTGGCCGAACGCTCGTCGGGCTCCCCGGAACACATGGTCGAGCTTAGGCTGTGACATTCTAGAGCAGGGGTTGTGGATCTGGCGGGGAGGGACACCGCAGGCCTCATCTAAAAACTCAAGGGAGTGGGGCGATGGTATGGGAATCGCTGGGTAACCTATACTTTATTATCTAAGCTAGCAGGAATGGGCAGACCGGCAGGGGTTGGCGGCAGCGCCGGCGGTGGCCACGAGTTAGGGTTCGAGGGGGAGGAGGGGTGGGTGGGGGACTATGGAGGGGGGTTGGTGTTTGAGGATACGCCGCGGCTACTGAAAATTTTAGTAATGGTGGGTGGAGATGGTGGTGGATGAGGGAGGGCGAGGGTTCAAATGCCTCGACTACTTCAATTTTACAATAAGGTTGGTGCTGGAGGAGTGTGGACGATGGTTGAAGTACGACTGCTACTAAAAATTGGGTAAAGGAATTGATGTGGGTGGGAGTGCTGGAGTGCCCCAGATCGTGCACGGTCTATTAACAATATGTGTGTATGATAATAAGGAAAAGTGGCACGGAACCGCCGATTTTTGCAACGCTCAAGGTCGGTAATTTGTTTTTATATTTCTAGCTGGCTGGTCTATCGCACATGGTTCTTCCTAATTTCCAAATAAACTTACCCGCCTTTAGTTTGCACAGGTGGTGGTTTTACAGCGCACTTGCATCGCACATGGTTAAGCCAGTACCTCCACCCTTTGCTCGCGCTTGCGCGGTCGTAGTGATTTTACAGCGCACTTGCATCGCACATGGTTGAGCCAGTACCTCCACCTTTCCTCGTGCTTGCGCGGGCGTGGTGACTCACGTTGGTCACCCTATGGGACCTACTCCCTCCTATCACACACATTTGTGCTTTCAGAAACTTTATGGGATATTTTACATGGCTGGTGTGTCGCCGCTAGCCATCAATGAGCACTGACACTAGTAGCGGGAAAACGATGGGAGAAGAGGCAGGAAACCGATGAGAGGAGTGGCGAGAAACGGTAGCCTGTTTTGAACACCTAGTAGAGAAGGAAGCTCTGCAGGTGCTGTCGAAAGGGCTCAGGATTGCCGCTCGATCTGGGAGCATCCAACGATGCACATGTACGATGCGTGCGGTTTGGGTTCTGGCCAATCAAATCACGTGACTCAGATCGCACATGCAGCAGGGGGAAGAATATCATACGGAAACCAACATTCGGTAGAAACCGGTGAAAACCACGAGAAAAGGATGTTTTGAAGTTTAAATTTTTTTGAAAAAAATGCGGGATGTTAAGAGGATGATGTTTTATTGCCACGCAAAATTTCAAGTTGAAACACATTACGAGATGTGAACTATGAAAAAGACAAAATCAGTGTTAAATAGTGCCGAATAGTAATGTCACTATTCAGGGCTGAAATTGTCTTTTTCATAGCTCACATCTCGTAATGTTTTTCAACTTGAAATTTTGTGTCGCAATAAAACATCACATTCTTAACATCCCACATTTTTTCAGATTTTTATGAAACTTGAAAATATGGTTTCCACGAAGTTTTCATTGAATATCAGCTTTCGTGAGTGAACCGTATGCTATTTGAAAACATTTCGTTAGAAGAATCTCGGTTTTTAAATCCCCGTAAATCCAAAACTAAGCCAAAAATCGTGAAACCTAGCATGGTGTCATGACATGGCACTTATATCTCGAGGAATTTTTTTTGTCCATTGTGGCGCAAGTTTTATTACAAGGCTCTTACAAACTGGAGCTTCTCTCAAAGAAGTGTAGTAGGGTGAAACACTAGGAGGGATCTTTTCACACTTGGAGGGGAAAAAGAGGAAGAACACACAAGAACACAAGACACAAATCTCTCAAAACAAACCCAATATCACATCCACTAGAGTAGCATACAAAGGATCCACAAGATTACAAGATCAATCCAAGGAAACAAGCACAAAGGTAAGGTTCTTCCCATTCCTAGAGGAGGTGAGGTCTTGCAATCCAAGAGGATTCTTCTCCCTTGGGAGGTCTTGCAATCCACGAGGATTCTTCTCCCTTGGAGGTCTTGATCTCCTAGAGGAGGGGATACAAGTAGCAAAGCTCTCAAGGTCTCTCAATATCTTTGCTAACCCTCAAAAGATGTGGAGGAGGTCTATTTATAGTCTGTGCTACGAAGGGGTAAGAGGGGAAAGGGGGTACATGGCCAAAGGCCGAAGGATGCGCGGGCAGGGCGGTAGTACCGCTTAAGGAGCGGTAGTACCGCTTGTTGGCAGGAGCGGTAGTACCGCTTTGGGGGCGGTAGTACCGCTCGTTCCGGGTTGAGCAGGTCTTCATTCGTTTCCACGCGATCCGGACTGAACATGTCCTTCTTTGCTTCCACGTGATCATCGGCTTAGCAACTGAGAATGCACAACATCTCCTTGTGAGGTAGAACCCAATCCTCGTGCGAATCCAAACGAAACTCGAAAAGGAGAGAATTCACCTCGTCCTCGATAGCGCGTGCACGTGCTCTAGTCATTGGTCCTTTGCGTGCTTGTGCCGATGACGGAGTGTCCATGGGGATGCTTGCCGGATGCTCCGCATCATCTCCCCCCCCCCTTGGGGAAGATCCATCCACGGATCATGGTCTTCATCACCATGGTACTTGGCCAAGTCTTTGACGTTGAAGATGTCGCTGACGTTGTACTTGTCATGGGGGATGTCGATCTTGTAAGCGTTGTCGTTGTAGCGTGCAAGCACCTTGAATGGTCCGTCGGCTCGTGGAAGAAGCTTGGATTTGCGTTCCTTGGGGAAGCGGTCTTTGCGAAGGTGTAGCCAAACGAGATCACCCGGATGGAATACCATTGGTGTTTTGTTGGTGTTGAGCTTGATGGCGCGGCGTTGTACTTGACGCTTGGTCGTGGAACGTGTTTCTTCATGCATCTTCTTGAGGTGGGCTGCTCTTGCACTTGCGTCCATGTCGGCTCGTTCTTGAAGCGGGAGAGGAAGGATGTCCAACGGTGACAATGGATTGAAGCCGTAAACAACCTCGAAGGGGGACTTGCCGGTTGTAGAGTGTCTCGCGCGATTGTAGGCATACTCGGCGATTGGTAGGCACTCCTCCCACTCCTTGATGTTCTTCTTGATCAACACACGTAGGAGAGTGGCAAGCGTCCGGTTGGTGAATTCGGTTTGGCCATCGGTTTGAGGGTGGTATGCTGTGGAGAAGAGTAGCTTGATGCCGAGCTTGGAGCATAGTGTTTTCCAAAAGTAGCTCAAGAACTTGACGTCACGGTCCAAGACAATCGTCTTGGGTACGCCGTGTAGGCGCAAGATTTCCCTACAAAAGAGAGTCGCAATATGTGAAGCATCGTCTATCTTGTGACAAGGAATGAAATGTGCCATCTTGGAAAATCTATCCACAACAACGAATACGGAATCCTTTCCATTGCGAGTTCTAGGTAATCCAAGAATGAAATCCATGCTAATGTCTTCCCATGGATGGAAAGGAATATGAAGTGGCATGTGAAGGCCATGGGATTGAGCTTTTGACTTAGCTTTACGGCATGTAGAGCACCGGTTGGTTAAGCGGGAAGTCACGGAACATCTTGGGCCAAAAGTAATTCTTGGAGAGCATAGCGAATGTCTTGTCGCGTCCAAAGTGTCCCATGAGCCCTCCTCCGTGAGATTCCTGCAAAAGGAGCAAACGAAGCGAAGAATCGGGAATGCAAAGTTTGTTAGCTTTCATGAGATATCCATCCTTTATGTAGTATTGCTCCCAAGATGTATGTGCTACACATTTGGCATAAGGATTTGCAAAGAAAACATCATGCTCATATAAGTCTTTTATGTGCTCAAAGCCAATAACATTCAACTCAAGTTTTGTAACAAGCATGCATTTGCGGGAAAGAGCATCCGCCACAACATTTTCTTTGCCTTTGATGTATTTGATGACATAGGGAAAAGATTCAATGAATTCACTCCACTTAGCATGACGTTTGTTTAACTTCATTTGACCCTTGAGATACTTGAGCGTCTCATGGTCTGTGTGAAGAATAAATTCATGGGGTCGAAGATAGTGTTCCCAAACACGTAAAACTCTCACCAAGGCATATAGCTCTTTATCATAGATGGGGTAGTTAAGTTGTGCTCCGGATAGTTTTTCACTAAAATACGCAATGGGACATTTTTCTTGCATGAGCACGCCACCTATGCCGGTACCACTAGCGTCACAATGAATCTCAAAAGGGTTATCAAAGTTCTATAGGGCAAGAAGTGGTGTGTGCGTGAGCAAGTGTTTGAGCTTAATGAACGCGGTGTCTTGCGAAGGACCCCAAACAAAGGGTGCGTTTTTCTTGCTCAAGGCGTGTAGAGGCATAGCAATGGTGCTAAAGTCCTTCACAAAGCGTCGATAGAAACCGGCTAAACCAACAAAGCTACGCACTTGTTGAAGGTTCGTTGGTTGACGCCAAGTTTTAATTGCTTCAGTTTTAGTTTCATCAACGTGAACACCTTGTGAAGACACGACAAATCCTAGAAAAACAACTTTATCAACACCAAAAGTGCATTTCTCCATATTAGCATATAATTGTTGTTTTCGAAGGGCTTGCAAAATCATACGGACGTGGTTGACATGTTCCTCAAGCGACTTGCTAAAGACTAGTATGTCATCAAAGTAAACCACTACAAAGACGTTGATATAAGTTCGGAGAACGAAATGCATGAGACGCACGAATGTGCCGGGCGCTTCTGATAAGCCCATCGGCATGACCAACCACTCATATAACCCAAACTTGGTTTTGAAAGCTGTTTTCCACTCATCACCCTCTTGAATGCGAATTTGGTAATAGCCACTTTTAAGGTCAATTTTGGAAAAGATGGTGGCACCACATAATTCATCAAGCATGTCATCTAGGCGTGGAATAGGGTGACGGTATCTAATGGTGATAGCATTTATCGGACGACAATCGGAACACATGCGAAAACTTCCATCTTTCTTAGGCACGAGAATAATGGGAACTGCACAAGGGCTTAAGCTTTCACGTACATGACCTTTGTCTATGAGTTGTTGTACTTGACATTGTATCTCCTTTGTTTCCTCCGGGTTGACGCGGTAAGGAGCCTTGTTCGGAAGTGGTGCACCGGGTACGAGGTCGATGCGGTGTTCGATGCTGCGAAGTGGAGGTAGACCCGGTGGTAGCTCATTGGGAAAGACGTCCGAGAATTCCTGCAACAATTGAGACAACACAAAAGGTGGAGGTGGTGAAGTGTTAGTAGGTTTGGCTTCCCCTTTGCATAGAAGCACAAGGTGTTAGATGCTCGAGGGGTTCTCACACACTTCTCTCATCTCACGTTTGGTGGCTAGGAGGACTAAGTTTTTCTCTCTTGGCGAAGAGGCGCACAATTTTGGCTTGTGGCTCTCACTTTCTTTTTGGTGGATCACTCTCTCACTAGGGTCTCCACGATGGGTGGATGCTTGCTTATCGGCAATCACTTGGCTTGGTGACATTGGTCGAAGCACATATTCCTTTCCTTTCATCTTGAAGCTGTAGTAGTTGGTTCGTCCGTTGTGAATGACTCCACGGTCAAATTGCCAAGGTCGTCCCAAGAGAAGGTGGCACACCGTCATGGGAACTACATCACACTCCAAGGTGTCCTCGTAGGCGCCGATCTTGAAAGAAACTTGTACCGTATGCTCCACTTTAATGGTGCCGAAGTCGCTCAACCATTGTACCTTGTAAGGACGAGGGTGCTTCTTCTTGACCAATTGGAGCTTGGAACATAGCTCGTCGCTTGCCAAGTTGTGACAACTTGCTCCGTCGATGATGACCTTGATGGAACGTCCGTTGATGCCGGCCTTTGTGTGGAAAATTTGGCATCGTTGGTCTTCGTCTTGATGGTGTTGGAGGGTCAAGACCTTGGATACCACGAGAGAGGGACTTGAATCATTGTCACAAAACACTTGATCATCTTCATCTTCGTTGATGCGTTGGTGCATGGCCACATGCTCAATAGCTTCCACTTCGTCTTCGCTCATCGAGTCATATGTGCCGTCGTCGTTGAAGATCATGGTTCTCTTGTTGGTGCACTCGAAGGACTTGTGACCTCGGCCACCACATGTGAAGCACTTGAAGGAACTAGTCTTCACGGTGTCGTAAGGTGGTGCCGAAGGTGAGGGAGTCCTGGGTTTGTAGTTGCTTGCCGGAGAACGAGTCGAGGAAGGTGTAGTTTGCGTGGAACTTGACTTGCCGCCGGTACTTGGTGATTCTCTAGTTGAGGTAGGAGGTGCCCAAGTCGCGGGAGCTTGATAGTAGGAGCCGTAGGTCTTGGACGAGTATTTGGCGTATTTGAAGTCATCCTAGACTTGTTTCTCAGCCTTGGACGCTTGATGAACTAGCTCGAGAAGGTTGGAGTATGGTTGGAAGTCGGCAATCCGCTTGATTGGGTGATTGAGTCCGTTCAAGAAGCGTGCCATTGTTTGCTCGTCATCTTCCTTGACGGTGGCTCGTATCATGGCAATCTCCATTTCTTGGTAATATTCTTCTACCGTCTTCGTGCCTTGTTTGAGAAGTTGCAACTTCTTGAAGAGATCACGGGTGTAGTGTGTAGGCACGAAGCGAGCTCGCATGACATTCTTCATTTCCGACCAAGTTGTAATTGGTGGTTCACCTCTTGTATGTCATCGCTTGATCGTTTGTTCCCACCAAATGAGGACATAGTCTTGAAACTCGAGAGAGGCCACGGCAATCTTCTTCTCTTCTTCGAAGTTGTGGAGGCGGAATATCTTGTCGACCTTCAATTCCCATGAGAGGTATTCCTCGGGGTCGGTGCTTCCGGAGAACTTGGGCATAGTGAACTTGAGCTTGCCGAAGCGTTGTTCTTCGTCATGTTGATGATGGTGATGACGCTCATGACGATGTGGTCGCTCCCCGAGAACGTGCTCCTCGCGATGGTCTTGCCGTTGGTGGCGCGGCACGTCATTCCCATTTCGTCGTTCTTGCTCCGCTTCGCGATGAGCGGCTTCCTCTTGTCGCTCTTGATGAAGTGCTTCTTGTTGACGTACTTGGCAGTTGCGGTCGGCGAAGATGCGCGTGGAGTCACCAAGAGCTTGTTGCGTGGTGCGTGCTTGATTTTCACGCCGTTCTTGTGCTTGCCGAATTGCATCATCATCTTCATGTACTTGATGTGGGCGTTGTTGCTCTTGGCGGCGCACTTGTTCACATGCTCGAACTCGATCTGTAACCCATTGCCATGGAATGGATTGTCCGGAGAATGTCGATCTTGATTGATGAATTGTTGAGCTTGATGAGGCCGTGGAGGACTTGCATCCGAGGAAGAGTAAGCTGAAGAGTGGTCGCTTGAGCGTCGACTTGAATGGCGCCGTCTTGATGAAGGAGGCGGAGACATGCGGTTCAACAAGATGTGGCGGAATTCTTGCATTTGTGTGCGGAAGTCGGAAGTGAGTTGCTCGATGCGGTCGCCCAAAGCTTCGATTTCTTGGTGAAGAGCTCGTTGGACGCCGAAAAGGTGATTCTTGGTGACGTAGTTCGGTGCTTCCACTAGATGCTCGTCGATCGGGTCGATCGAAGAACTTTTCCTATCCATCATGTAAAGTGGAGGTGAGTAGGTAAATGAGAGAAGAATACCAAGGTTACCTCTTTCAAAGATTAAAAATTTAACAAGTTTCACTCAATGAAATGCCACAATAGTAGAATTGGAACCGAGTTTGTTCCTCACACCTACAAGTAAAGAGGCCTATGGAGTAGCTTGGTTAGGATGGTGGCAAAATTTCAAACAAAATGTTAGTCAAGATATCGATAAGGTTGAGAAGATTCACAAAGATGCACGTAAAGCAAATAGATCAAAGCCAAGAGTATCACTAGGAACACACACACGGAAGATAGATGGGATCCGCACAACCAAGGGTTAGCGCAAAATGTGAGTAATCACGTAAAATGCTCTTGTTGTGCGAATACTAGAGAGACGCTAGCTCGATTGCTCAAATGGGCGAGATACGCTTTGTGCACCAACCTATGAGAGAAACGTGCCGTCCTCGATCCCAACTATGCTATGTATGCGGTGACCAAGATGATATGAGTAAGTAAAGTTTCTCAATGCTATTGCTTATAAGCTCATTGTTGCTCCTCTTTGTGCTTAAAAGCTTTTTTTTCTTTTTTTTTTGAAATGCTCGAGCCGAGGATAATATGAGACAAGTATGTAAGATATGCATGGGAGAGACTTATGACACTAAGATGATAACATGATCAGTACGGTGCACAATAGCGTGGTCCGGCAATTCTCAACTCGCTAGTCTCGATAGGTAAGCAACGCAAATGGCTCGGGCTATCAATGCAAAAGCAAAAGGTAAGTGTCGTCGAGGTTACCGTCCTTGCTTACGGTTAGCGGCGAAGATGACTCCGAGGCGATGATGTCGATGTCACACGCTCCTAAGTAGCCGAAACACCTTAGGAAACGCCAAATCGCATCTTGAAACCGGACAAATGCGGAAGGTGGGTGTTGTTGTGTTGATTTTTGGATGGAAGATAATGGTGATAAAACCATGATGAGCAGCTCAGGCACGTCGCTAGCTTCTCAATGAGCCAACACTCAAATCGGAGTTCGGGAGTGAAAGTTATGGTCAAAACGGAGTAACTCAGAAAGTTGAAACAGTGAGGGGCGGTAGTACCGCTTATAGGCCGGTAGTACCGCTTGTGGTTATAGGCGGTAGTACCGCTTGGAGGGGCGGTAGTACCGCTGGTGTCGGGAAAAGTTCGCAGATCGGGATCGGGGCAAATTATGGACGGAAATGGATGATTTCGGGGGCAAAATTGGATGGATTTCGTGGTGGGATGGGCGGGGATTGTTGTGGAGGGGCTAGATCCACTTGCCAAACATCAAATTCATGGACCAACACAACCAAATATCACAAGATCCAACAAATTGCAAGAAAAATTTTGGGCTATTTTTTGTGGGGATTTTCGAAATTGGGCAAGAACACAACAAAATCAAGCTAGAAAGTGGGGGGATGGGACTCCAAGATGTGAATCAACCTTGCTCATGATATCAAGATGTTGTAGGGTGAAACCCTAGGAGGGATCTTTTCACACTTGGAGGGGAAAACGAGGAAGAACACACAAGAACACAAGACACAAATCTCTCAAAACAAACCCAATATCACATCCAATAGAGTAGCATACAAAGGATCCACAAGATTACAAGATCAATCCAAGGAAACAAGCACAAAGGTAAGGTTCTTCCCACTCCTAGAGGAGGTGAGGTCTTGCAATCCAAGAGGATTCTTCTCCCTTGGGAGGTCTTGCAATCCACGAGAATTCTTCTCCCTTGGAGGTCTTGATCTCCTAGAGGAGGGGATACAATTAGCAAAGCTCTCAAGGTCTCTCAATATCTTTGCTAACCCTCAAAAGATGTGGAGGAGGTCTACTTATAGTCTGTGCTACGAAGGGGTAAGAGGGGAAAGGGGGTACATGGCCAAAGGCCGAAGGCTGCGCGGAGGCAGGGCAGTAGTACCGCTTAAGGAGCGGTAGTACCGCTTGTTGGCAGGAGCGGTAGTACCGCTTTGGGGGGCGGTAGTACCGCTCGTTCCGGGTTGAGCAGGTCTTCATTCGTTTCCACGCGATCCGGACTGAACAGGTCCTTCTTTGCTTCCACGTGATCATCTCCTTGGCAACTGAGAATGCACAACATCTCCTTGTGAGGTAGAACCCAATCCTCGTGTGAATCCAAACGAAACTCGAAGAGGAGAGAATTCACCTCGTCCTCGATAGCGCGTGCACGTGCTCTAGTCATTGGTCCTTTGCGTGCTTGTGCCGATGACGGAGTGTCCATGGGGATGCTTGCCGGATGCTCCGCATCAAGAAGCCTCGTGGTTCCGATAGGGAAATGTGTCCCCCTTGTGGGTGAAACGTAATCACTGCCTCTTTTCGCCATGTATTTTCTTCTACGGGCAACATGGAACGACATGATATCTGTGCTTAAATTTAAACTTATTCAGGGTTCGTTTGGCCTTTTCATACACTAATTGAGTTTTCTAGGCATTTAATGTCCATAATTCAAATCTGAACTACAAATACATGCTCCAATTCACCAAAATGGCTAGAAAAATTATACATGTGTCATTGGGTGCATGTTTAGGTCCCATGCCAGGAATGGGAACGAATTACAATCGTACCCGCGTCCTGGCTCGTCCTCAAACATTTCAAATCTCGGTTTTGAAGTCCCCATAAATCCAAAACTCACCAAAAAGTCATCAAAGGTGGCATGGTGTCACGTCATGGCACATATATGTCATGGTGAAAACATTGTCCAATTTGGGCCAAGCTTTATTGATGCGGGGCCAACCCGATTCTAGGCCGATCTTTCACGAAATGGAGGGATCCCGCGAGGAACACGATGAATACGGGGACGAACAAGGAGAAATCACAAGGGAAAACACTCAAGAACAAGTCCAATCACACATCCACTAGACAATCAAACACACAAGATCACAAGGTACATGAACAACAAAGGGAAAGATACAAGGTAAAGTTCATCCCAAATCCAAAGGAGATAGGGGCTTGAATCCTAGAAGGATCTTCTCCGTGAGGAGGTCTTGAATCCGTCGTGGATCTTCTCCGTAGAGAGGCCGCAGTCTCTCCTAGGAGTAGAACTACTAAGATGAGCAAAGCTCTAGTCTAAAATTAGCTATCACATTTGCTAATCCTAAAATGGTGGAGGTGGAGGAGTATATATAGTCTAGTACACGAAGGGGTAAGTAGATGGGGGGGATACATGGGCCTCGGGCCCTATCCATGCGCAAAGGCAGGCGCCGGATGTCCGGGCTATCATGACACGGCGGATGTCCGGGGCGGTTGGCCGGATGTCCGGGCTAGCGGGGCCAAGCCTCGGGTGCAGTTCTGTTGCTGGCGCCGGATTTCCGGGCTGAAGGCCGGATGTTCGGCGGCTGCTGAGGCACCGGATGTCTGGGCTGGCGCCGGATGTCCGGCAGCTGTAACTTCAGCCGCTCCGTCTTCTTTCGTCTTCTCTTCCAAGCTTCCCTCGCGGATGGTGTTGGTGTTCCTCGGCGCTTGCACTCCTCCTCCTCGTCCGTGAAGCTCCGACAATACCTATGCATGCACATGAGTGGAGTGTCAAGTAGTATACCATCCTCGAAGGGGTCAAGTGAACACGTGTAAAGGAGATGATTCACCTTTATGTATGAGAAGTAGAGGTCACACGTGTCACTTGCCAAACAGACCATTGACATGGTGATGTCCTTAGGATGCTCCGCATCATCCCCTCCCCCTTGGAAAAGATCCGACCTCGGATCGAAAGCCAAATCACCATGGGAAAGAGATGGCGTTGCCATGTCGAAGCGGTCTATCACCAAGCACTCATCATCTTGAAGCTTGAAATGGGCACTCTCCAATGTCGCACCGTCTAGTGATTCCTTCAAAAGGAGCAAGGACAACAAACACTTGGAAAAACAAATGTGGTTAGCATTAGTGCAAAACCAAGCATTCAAGAGGTGATTCAACCAACAAGTGTTGTCATCAAGCATATCATGTGGTGTGACAAAGGATTGTGAGATGGCATGTAAGCATATGAATTGAGCACAATCAAGGTCATCATGGAAACAAGCATGTAAATGTGAGGTAGAGATGCACATATGTGTGACAAGAGAGTAAGCATCTACCTCAAAGTCGTAGCAAGCATGCATAAAGTGCTCAATGAAATGTCTATGGTAGGCATAGGAATCATTCACAACACCAAATAAAATGAAGTGTCTAAACACATGAGTCAAGTGCAAGACAATCCAAGCATAACGTGCATATGGTGTAGTGAAAGTCGTGTGGCACTCAACACAATAGAAGAGAAATTGTTCAACATGTGTGAGGCAATCAAGCGAAGCATGTGACAAGCAATGGGACACGACATATGTGAAGAGATGACATTGTTGCAACCAAGCATATGACAGGGACAAGTAATCAAGTCGTATGCAACACACAAGGCATATAGATCATGAAGCATGACAATGTGGCAATGACAAGTCGTAGAAAGATCTCTAGCATGTGTGCAAAGTGTCATGGTGCAAGCAACACAAGTAGTGTGATCCACAATATGCATGCGCATGGTTTTTGGTTCCTCGAATGAGAAGGATATCACCTTGAAAACGTGTCCTTGTGCATCCTTCACAATGCCGAAGCACAAGCAAGTGCGATGTAGAAGCGCCGTGGTAGAAAGTGGTTTGGTCTCAAGAGCTCGAATGGTCAACTCACGTGAAGTGGAAGTCGACACGAAGTCCAAGTATCCTACACATGCACACAACAAAACAAAGAATGTATGCGCATGGTAGATAAACACATCATCCATCATGATGGTTCTCTTCTCTTGCACATAACCATTAGGAGCAAAAGTGCATGAATAATATGATGCAACAATGGCTATATTCATGGCACTAGGCATATGGTGCAAAGAGGTAAGACAAGCATGCTTCACAAGAAATATGTCAAAATCTCCAAATAAATGCGAGAATGCAATGGGGGCAATCTCATTGGCACGATTAAAATCATGGTTGCGCTCAATGCATGGACAATCATATAGCATGAGAGAGGCAACATGTGGAGACATATGACAAGAAGGAATATCAATCATGTGCAAAGCATGGCAATGGTTGACATCAATCACATGAAATGAGCATGTATGAATCATGGGTAATGCACTACACGAAGCAAGCATGATAATCAAGTCATGCAAACTAGTGTTCCTGTAGTTTATAATTATAGGGCTATTCTTGCTGAGTGACTAGGTATTTTTATTTATATTTTATATGGTGTGTTTTATTTTATTTTATTTTGTATTCTGCTGGTTGCTAAAAAAAAAGAAAAAAAAACGCAGCGCAGCGCGCAGCGCAGAGGCCAGCCAGCCAGCCAGCCACAGCTGCGGCCCACCAAGACGCCGTCGTCCGCGGCCCACTCCACGCCGCAGCCGCGAAGCGGTACACCACCCGCACCCGACCCGCGCCCGCACCCGACCTGGCTCCTCTCTCCCTCTAACCGTGGGGCCCCTCCCCTAATCCCCTTCCTCACCGAGCCGGAGACCCCGCTCCGAGCGCGCACGGACGCCGAGCCCGACCTGAACTCGTGCTCCGGGTCCACCTCGTGGCCACCCGACGCGCCGAGCGCAAGCAAAGCCCTAGGGCTCTCTACCGCAGCCTTCCCCATCGTTTTACCCCTTCGCACGCGACGCCCGAGCCAAACGGATCTCGCCGCAGATCTCCGCCGACCGCCACCGTTCGTCGCCGATTTCGCCGTCGTAAGAACACCGCAGCCGCGCCGCTTGCTTCCCCTAGATCCTCCTCTCTTCTGCGCTTCGTTTTGACAATCTTGGGTGAGCAGGAGACCACCGGAACATCGCCGCCACCAACGTCCGCCGCCGCCGCAGTTCATCTCGTCACCGCCGCCGCTACAGGACCCGTCGTCGCCGTCTGACACCACCACCACCTCCGCCACTCCACGCCGCACCCACCCGTCGCTTCCCCCTCACCGGAGACCCACCGGAGGGCCGCCGCCGTCGACGCCCGAGCCGCCGCCGCCGTTTTCCCTGTTTTGGGTGAGCACCCGGGCCCGGCCAATGGGGAACTGCCACTTGGCAAGTCACCACAGGGAGTCTACAGGAGTTGCTCCACAGCGCCAGGCGATTTCTGTTGTCTTTTTTTTGTCTTTTCTAGTTTTCCTCAAAACTTCAAATAGCTGTAGTTTTTATTCTGTAAATCCAATTTAGGTAATTCTTTTTCCTATGCACTCAGAAAAATCATCTCTTCATCACAGTACCAATTTCACACATGTTAGCACTGTTCAAATTTGAATTCGTTTGAATTCGAGTTAAATCTTCCGGAGGCCATATCTTTTAAACCGTTTAGCGGAATCGAGTGATTCTTTTTGCATTGTGACCGTAGTGCAATATAGATGATCTGTACACGTTGTTTTGCTGCTGTTTTTGAGTTTTAAAATGATTTTCTTGCTCTTTGCTTTATTTTGATTTCTTTGGAGTTTCGGTGATTGATTTGTTATATTGTGTGAAACGTGTAGATTGTCCGGAGTGCGACGCGAGCTATTGTCAGGAGTGTGACCTTTTGAACCAGAACCAAGGCAAGTTACATGTTGATCATCCTTTACCTATTGTTTTCCTATGCATTGTAGGTTATGCCACACTATAAACTTATGCATTATAGGATTGTTATAATTTGAGCTATATTGTTGAACTATCTCCCGTCTTTTGCAAATCGTGGTAGGTATAGTTTTGCTATGCTTGTAGACGGGGTTGGTTCCTGTATACATTGAGCTTATGTGAGGATTATTAATATTTAACAAACTGAGTAGTAATTCACGACTTAACTCGCCTCTGGGCGGAGGTGGTATTGATGGGTGGTCTTAAGAACATCATGGTTTATACCCTCTGAATGTAAGTGGACGGCCGCCCAGGCTCAAAAAGATCAGACAGACTTAATGACTAGTAGCTTCCATGCGCGACCACTAGCTATATGGGCTCTGGCTTAGTTGAGTAGGTTGTGGGATCCTCGCCCAGGTATGCTAGCAGATGTAGATATGGATAGGTGTACCGGCTGCCGGGGGTGGAGGTGACTACTTCTGAAAGGCTTCGTCTCAATCTTCGGGTTGAGTCTAGTGGGTAAAGTGTGCAAAACTCTGCAGAGTAATAAAACTAATCATGATTAGCCGTGCCCCCGGTTATGGGTAATTTTGAGCGACTATGCCATTACAGTTGTTGGATGATCTTGACAGATGTGACACTTAATAATATTTGTGGGCAACTTAATAAATGGGTAGGTTGGAGTTGATTTTGCCAACTCAACCTTGTGCATTTAATTGTAGTATTAAAGGAACTTAATGAAAAGAACTGACTATTAGGTAGTTATGAGGACAAAATCAGCTTTCTGCAAAATAAACCCCCAAGCCTTCCTTTGTTCTATGCATATACATGTAGGTTTGCTTTATTACTTCTCCTGTGTAACTTGCCAATACATTCAATGTATTGACCTATACGGCTGCAACGTCTCATGTTGCAGGATTTTCAGACAAGGAGTAAGGTACCGTTAGGGTTGCGAGTCTACACTCAGCATCGCCAGTTGGGCTATGATGGGACTCATCGTTATTTTATGCTACTTTCCGATGTGTGATTGAATAATAGCTAGCCATGAGCTATGCAGATTGTTTTATTTTATATACTCTGGATCATACGTTGTAATAAATGATGCACTTGTATTCTGGTATTCATCTATATTGTGTGTGCTAGCGAGTTCGATCCAGGGACTAGCACGGTAAGCACAGAGACTCAAATCCTTCGAGGTTTGGTCGTTACAGATGGTATCAGAGCAGTGTGTTGACTGTAGGACGTGACCCTAGAAAATGGATTAGAAAAGCCATAGGAGTGAAAATTATTTTATAAACTAGTTATACTTCTTACTGTTTATTAGTTCATCCCCTCAAGTATCTTAAACAGTTAAGTAGGAACTAGTGCTGAGACCACCATATATGCTTTTTTATTTTGCAACGTTATCGTGTTAGCGTATCTGATTATGTCCACTTTCGTGGTATGAAGATACTAGATTGTTTGCTTGATTGGTAGCTTGCTTGTTAAGTTTTATCTCGTCAGAATTATTTGACTATATATGCAGAGAGGGTGAGGTTTGCCGCACATTTGTTGGAGGGTCCTGCCGCAGCTTGGTGGGACAACTACTTGGTCTCTTATCCCATTGCTGGTATCACTTGGACTCAGTTTCAGACTACTTTTCGTGTTGCACATGTGTCTGCTGGTGCTATGAGTTTGAAAAAGAAGGAGTTTCGCAGTTTGCGTCAGGGAGGACGCACGGTTAATGCGTATGTGGATGAATTTAATAATCTTGCACGCTATGCTCCTAATGATGTTAACACTGATGCAGCTAGGCAGGAGAAATTCTTGGAGGGCCTAAATGATGAGTTGAGCCTTCAGTTGACAGTGGCCACTTTTGATAATTGTCAGCAGCTGATTGATATGGCTATTATGCTAGAGGGGAAGCATCAGGCCATAGAGAATCGCAAGAGGAAGTACAACAACAATAATAGGTATAATTCAGGACCACAACAGAAGCCATGCACTTCATATCAGGGTAATGGAGGTAATGGGCATCATCATCATCATGGAGGTAATGGACATAATCATCATGGAGGGAATGGCCATCATAATCACAATGGGCACAAGAGTAACAATGGCAATGTCAAAGGTAATAGTAATGGTAATGGTAATGGAGGAAGTAATAACCAGAACCACCAGAGTGTGCCTGTGCAGAGGGACATTAGCCAGGTTCAGTGCTATAAGTGTAGACAGATGGGCCACTACTCCAATGCTTGCCCAGAGAGCAAGAACGGTAATGGAAATTCTGGAGCCAGCAAGCCAAACCCCTTCCAAAAGGGTCATGTTAACCATGTTAATGTGGAGGAGGTTTATGATGAACCTGATGCCGTGATTGGTAAGTTCTTGATTAATTCGGTACCTGCACTTGTTCTTTTTGATTCTGGTGTATCGCATTCATTCATCTCACGGGTATTTGTGGATAAACATAAGTTGCCTACCGTAGCGCTTAAGACACCTATTCTAGTAAGTTCTCCGGGGGCTGAGATGGCAGCAAGTTTGGGATGCTTTCAGATGCCTTTGTCCATTGGGAAGCATGTTTTTCCCACAGATTTGGTTATATTGAAGTCACAAGGTATTGATGTTATTTTGGGTATGGACTGGCTGACTAAATATAAAGGTCTTATTGATTGTGCCAGTCGATCTATTACTCTCAGTGCACCAGGAGGTAAGAGGATCAGATATGTATGTAAGTATAAGCATAATCAGGTGCAAGTGAACTCTCTTAAGGGGGGTAGTCTGGAAGATGTGCCAGTTGTGAGGGACTACCCAGATGTGTTTCCAGAGGAGTTGCCAGGTATGCCACCAGACAGAGATATTGAGTTTCTTATTGATTTAATACCAGGCACCGGACCTATTGCAAAGAGACCGTATAGAATGCCTCCCCAGGAGTTGGAGGAATTGAAGAAGCAGATAAGGGAATTGCAGGAACAAGGATTTATTCGCCCAAGTTCATCACCTTGGGGAGCTCCAGTTTTGTTTGTGGAAAAGAAAGATGGTACCTTGAGGATGTGTGTTGATTATCGTTCTCTGAATGAGGTAACCATTAAGAATAAATATCCCTTGCCTATGATAAATGATTTGTTTGACCAGTTGGAGGGAGCTACTGTGTTTTCTAAGATTGATCTTCGTTCTGGTTATCATCAATTAAATATTCGTGAGCAAGATATTCCAAAGACTGCTTTTACTACGAGGTATGGGTTGTATGAATATACTGTTATGTCATTTGGATTGACTAACGCTCCTGCATACTTCATGAATATGATGAACAAGGTGTTTATGGAGTACTTGGATAAATTTGTGGTTGTTTTCATTGATGATATATTGGTGTTCTCCAAGAATAAGCAAGAGCATGAGGTACACCTGTGCTTGGTGATGGAGAAGCTGAGGGAACATCAGTTGTATGCCAAGTTCAGCAAATGTGAATTTTGGCTGGATGAGGTACCATACCTTGGACATGTTGTGTCAGGTAATGGAGTTGCAGTTGATCCATCTAAGGTTGCTGCAGTTACAGAGTGGGAGGCACCCACAACAGTTGGGGAGATTCGCAGTTTTTTGGGCCTTGCAGGTTATTATAGGAGGTTTATTGAGAACTTTTCTAAAATTGCAAAGCCTATGACTGAATTGTTGAAGAAGGAGAAGAAGTTTGCTTGGACTGATGAATGTGAAGCCAGCTTTCAGGAATTGAAGCAGCGTTTGGTTACAGCACCAGTCTTGATTCTGCCTGATATACATAAGGACTTCCAGGTATATTGTGATGCTTCTCGTTAGGGACTTGGGAGTGTTTTGATGCAGGAAGGTAAAGTTGTTTCATATGCTTCACGTCATCTTAAGAATCATGAGCATAATTATCCTACACATGATTTGGAGTT
The DNA here is from genome assembly GCA_902687465.1 of Secale cereale. Taxonomy (NCBI): domain Eukaryota; kingdom Viridiplantae; phylum Streptophyta; class Magnoliopsida; order Poales; family Poaceae; genus Secale; species Secale cereale. Next base: position 389,271,483 of record LR738712.1, read on the forward strand.
AGCCTCAGTTGTGCATGCATTAAAAACTTGGAGGCAGTATCTTATTGGTAATCATTGTGATATATTTACTGATCATAAGAGCTTGAAGTATATTTTTACTCGGAAAGATTTGAACCTCAGGCAGAGGAGATGGTTAGAGCTTATCAAGGATTATGATTTGAATATGCAGTATCATCCTGGTAAGGCTAATGTTGTTGCTGATGCATTGAGTCGTAGGAGCCATGTTAATGCAGTTGATATTAATGATATGCCACAAGAGTTATGTGAACAGTTCAGGGATCTCAGGTTGGAGATGGTTCCTAGGGGATATTTGGCAACACTTGAGATAAAGCCTACTTTGCTTGACAGGATCAGGGAAGCTCAAAAGGATGATAAAGAGATTGCTGCAATAAAAGAGAATATGACTAAAGGTAAGGCAGAAGGTTCCATGAGGATGAACATGGGACCATATGGTTTGAGAAGCGTGTTTGTGTACCGCAAGATGCAGACATCAGGAAATTAACTCTTCAGGAGGCACATGATTCACCTTATTCTATTCACCTAGGTAATACTAAGATGTATTTGGACTTGAGGAAAGATTTTGGTGGCCTAGCCTGAAGAGGGAGATTGCTGGATATATTGCTACATGTGATGTGTGCCAGAGAGTTAAAGCAGAACATCAGAGGCCAGCAGGTTTGTTACAGCCATTGCCTATACCTGAGTGGAAATGGGATCAGATTGGTATGGATTTCATTACAGGTTTACCCAGGACTCGGTCAGGTTATGATTCTATTTGGGTAATTGTTGATCGCTTGACTAAGGTTGCTCACTTCATTCCGGTAAAGACTACTTATACCAGTGCTCAGCTAGCCAAAGTTTATATGTCTAAAATTGTTTGTCTGCATGGAGTTCCAAGGAAGGTAGTGTCTGATAGAGGTACTCAGTTCACATCTAAATTTTGGCGTCAGTTGCATGAATCCTTGGGCACCAGGCTGGAGTTCAGTACAGCTTTCCATCCACAGACTGATGGGCAGACAGAGAGGGTAAATCAGATTTTGGAAGATATGTTGACAGCTTGTGTTTTGGACTATGGGTCCAGTTGGGATGATAATTTACCTTATGCAGAGTTCTCATATAATAACAGTTATCAGGCTAGTCTGAAGATGGCACCGTTTGAGGTATTGTATGGCAGGAAGTGCAGGACACCATTGATGTGGGATGAGGTTGGAGAGCGACAGTTCTTTGGACCAGACTTGATCAGAGATGCTGAGGAGAAGGTCAAGCTGATTCGTGATAGGTTGAAGATAGCACAATCCAGACAGAAGAGTTATGCAGATGCAAAGCGCAAAGAGGTGACATATGAGGTAGGAGATCGTGCATATCTTCGAGTTTCACCACTTCGTGGAATTAAGAGGTTTGGCATTAAGGGTAAGTTAGCACCACGTTTCGTGGGGCCTTACAGGATCTTGGAGCATAGAGGAGAGGTAGCTTATCAGCTGGAGTTGCCAGAATCTTTGTCTGGAGTTCATAATGTGTTTCATGTATCTCAGCTGAAGAAGTGTCACGCTGAGATGATGGATGTTCCATTGAGGGACACAGTGCCACTTGATGCAATTCAGTTGGAGAGTGATTTGACATATGAGGAGAAGCCTGTTAAGATTCTGGAGACAGCAGAGAGAGTTACTCGCACCAAGACAATTAAGTTATGCAAGGTTCAGTGGGATCATCATACAGAGGAAGAAGCTACCTGGGAACGAGAGGAAGATCTCAGGCAGGAGCACCCACACCTATTTCCTAGCCAGCCCGAATCTCGAGGGCGAGATTCATCTTAAGGGCGGTAGGTATGTAACATCCCAATTTTCCTAATTTGGATGTTAATAGATCATTCACTTGCATATCATATTTTTATTGCATTATTTGTCTTCTACAATATTCTTTTCATTATGCAACTAAAGGCAATTTATTGGAGTGGAGATAACATGACTTCTCCCCTGTTTTTAAAAATGTTCATAATGTCCAGAATAATGTTTCCAGTTGATTTGATATGTTCTGGTAATTTTTGCAATCCTCAAAATATTTTAATTGTGGTTTTATATGTTGTTTGAGTGGCCAAGTGCATCAAAATCATTTTACAAAATTCCATTAGTTTTGGAACTAGTGTTCCTGTAGTTTATAATTATAGGGCTATTTTTGCTGAGTGACTAGGTATTTTTATTTAGATTTTATATGGTGTGTTTTATTTTATTTTATTTTATTTTGTATTCTGCTGGTTGCTAAAAAAAAGAAAGAAAAAAAACGCAGCGCAGCGCGCGGTGCAGAGGCCAGCCAGCCAGCCACAGCTGCGGCCCACCAAGACGCCGTCGTCCGCGGCCCACTCCACGCCGCAGCCGCGAAGCGGTACACAACCCGCACCCGACCCGCGCCCGCACCCGACCCGGCTCCTCTCTCTCTCTCTCTGACCGTGGGGCCCCTCCCCTAATCCCCTTCCTCACCGAGCCGGAGACCCCGCTCCGAGCGCGCACGGACGCCGAGCCCGACCTGAACTCGTGCTTCGGGTCCACCTCGTGGCCACCCGACGCGCCGGGCGCAAGCAAAGCCCTAGGGCTCTCTACCGCAGCCTTCCCCATCGTTTTCCCCCTTCGCACGCGATGCCCGAGCCAAACGGATCTCGCCGCAGAGCTCCGCCGACCGCCGCCGTTCGTCGCCAATTTCGCCGCCGTAAGAACACCGCAGCCGCGCCGCTTGCTTCCCCTAGATCCTCCTCTCTTCTGTGCTTCGTTTTGACAATCTTGGGTGAGCAGGAGACCACCGGAACATCGCTGCCACCAACGTCCGCCGCCGCCGCAGTTCATCTCGTCACCGCCGCCGCTACAGGACCCCTCGCCGCCGTCCGACACCACCACCACCTCCGCCACTCCACGCCGCACCCACCCGTCGCTTCCCCCTCACCGGAGACCCACCGGAGGGCCGCCGCCGTCGACGCCCGAGCCGCCGCAGCCGTTTTCCCTATTTTGGGTGAGCACCCAGGCCCGGCCAATGGGGAACTGCCACTTGGCAAGTCGCCACAGGGCGTCTACAAGAGTTGCTCCACAGCGCGAGGCGATTTCTGTTGTCTTTTTTTTTTTGTCTTTTCTAGTTTTCCTCAAAACTTCAAATAGCTGTAGTTTTTATTCTGTAAATCCAATTTAGGTAATTCTTTTTCCTATGCACTCAGAAAAATCATCTCTTCATCACAGTACCAATTTCACACATGTTAGCACTGTTCAAATTTGAATTCGTTTGAATTCGAGTTAAATCTTCCGAAGGCCATATCTTTTAAACCGTTTAGCGGAATCGAGTGAATCTTTTTGCATTGTGACCGTAGTGCAATATAGATGATCTGTACACGTTGTTTTGCTGCTGTTTTTGAGTTTTAAAATGATTTTCTTGCTGTTTGCTTTATTTTGGTTTCTTTGGAGTTTCGGTGATTGATTTGTTATATTGTGTGAAACGTGTAGATTGTCCGGAGTGCGACGCGAGCTATTGTCAGGAGTGTGACCTTTTGAACCAGAACCAAGGCAAGTTACATGTTGATCATCCTTTACCTATTGTTTTCCTATGCATTGTAGGTTATGCCACACTATAAACTTATGCATTATAGGATTGTTATAATTTGAGCTATATTGTTGAACTATCTCCCGTCTTTTGCAAATCGTGGTAGGTATAGTTTTGCTATGCTTGTAGACGGGGTTGGTTCCTGTATACATTGAGCTTATGTGAGGATTATTAATATTTAACAAACTGAGTAGTAATTCACAACTTAACTCGCCTCTGGGCGGAGGTGGTATTGATGGGTGGTCTTAAGAACATCATGGTTTATACCCTCTGAATGTAAGTGGACGGCCGCCCAGGCTCAAAAAGATCAGACAGACTTAATGACTAGTAGCTTCCATGCGCGACCACTAGCTATATGGGCTCTGGCTTAGTTGAGTAGGTTGTGGGATCCTCGCCCAGGTATGCTAGCAGATGTAGATATGGATAGGTGTACCGGCTGCCGGGGGTGGAGGTGACTACTTCTGAAAGGCTTCGTCTCAATCTTCGGGTTGAGTCTAGTGGGTAAAGTGTGCAAAACTCTGCAGAGTAATAAAACTAATCATGATTAGCCGTGCCCCCGGTTATGGGTAATTTTGAGCGACTATGCCATTACAGTTGTTGGATGATCTTGACAGATGTGACACTTAATAATATTTGTGGGCAACTTAATAAATGGGTAGGTTGGAGTTGATTTTGCCAACTCAACCTTGTGCATTTAATTGTAGTATTAAAGGAACTTAATGAAAAGAACTGACTATTAGGTAGTTATGAGGACAAAATCAGCTTTCTGCAAAATAAACCCCCAAGCCTTCCTTTGTTCTATGCATATACATGTAGGTATGCTTTATTACTTCTCCTGTGTAACTTGCCAATACATTCAATGTATTGACCTATACGGCTGCAACGTCTCATGTTGCAGGATTTTCAGACGAGGAGTAAGGTACCGTTAGGGTTGCGAGTCTGCACTCAGCATCGCCAGTTGGGCTATGATGGGACTCATCGTTATTTTCTGCTACTTTCCGCTATGTGATTGAATAATAGCTAGCCATGAGCTATGCAGATTGTTTTATTTTATATACTCTGGATCATACGTTGTAATAAATGATGCACTTGTATTCTGGTATTCATCTATACTGTGTGTGCTAGCGAGTTCGATCCAGGGACTAGCACGGTAAGCACAGAGACTCAAATCCTTCGAGGTTTGGTCGTTACAGATGTGGATGCAAATTGAGCATACAAGTATGTGGCACATCAAAAGCATGTTTATTCACGGGAAGCATATTTTGCACACAAGTATTGGGATCATGCAATGGATGGGATTGGTCAAAATTTCCTAGCATGTATGAGGAAACTATGGGGGTCTCCTCATGAGCAATATTGTAAACATCATATGGAGAAAATGGACAACATCCAAAACAATGCATATCCGAAGCTAGGTGGTCATGGCATGGCATATGAGATAAATGATGCAAAGGTAGCATGTCAATATCATCACAAGAAAAACAAATGCCAATAACCATGGGCTTGTCGTCTATGCCATATGAGCAAATTGGGTTTATCTTAATGGCATATGCATAGTTACTATGAAGAGATTGCAAATAGGACATATTATAGATCTCATGCATAGCATATCACAAGTCAAGTGGATTGTCAAACATGATGTGACCGAGAGAATTATCACATGAAATCCTATGCAACATGGCATCACAACTAATAGACTCCACATGACAATCATAAAACTCACCATAAATGGGTAAATCATCGCATGGGGAAATCATACTAGAATGAAGCATGGCAATAGGTTGATCAACATCATGCAAGCAATCGATGTCAAGAATGTCCACTAGTGGGACGAGATCATCACCTTCACCTTTGTTACCTTTCTCATTCCACTCATGTGGTGTAGGTGAGGTGGGAATTACCAAATGGTTGTCATCATCTTCATCTTGATGGAACCATGTGGGGGGGTGCATAATATTCCACTATGGCCATCGTCTTGTCCATAGGAAGGACGAAGTCGTCGAGGATCGGCGTGTCATCAAATGTGGGACCTAGCACCAAATGAGAAGACACAATAGAGGTAGAGGTCAAGTCGTTAGCGTAGGAAGTGGCCTCACATGCCGTATCAACCATCTCACTCTCTCTATGTGGTGTCTCACTCACTCCCTCAAGGTAGGTGCACTCAAACTCGCATATGGTGGAGTCACTAATCTCACTCAAGTGGTGGGGGTTGTGGCTCTCCTCACATGGGAATTGGGGCAACTCGTCATATATGGGGCTAGTGGTGAACTCGCTCTCACTCACAATATGGTGGCACAAGTCACTCAAGTCATCATACGCCGCCGTGGTCAAAGGGAAAATCCCATGCTCAACCATCTCGTCACCGTCGCCGTGGATGAAGGCCGAAGATGGCACATCATCACTCTCGTCTCCAAAGATGGAAGCATTATCCATGCTCGTCACCATGTCGTTCGCCTCTAAAGCTTGGTCCTCGAATGGCTCCGTAGTCGTAGTCGTCGCCGCACTGTCTTGAAAAGAGTCAAAGTAGACTCGGCATCATGAATGCCACAAAGAGGGATGGCGACGAAGTTGAACTTTGGAACGTCGTCTTGGAGCTCGTTGGGCTTGGACATCATGGTGGTACTATCCTCATGCTCGCCGTCTTGGAGCTTGGTCATCGAGAAGTGTGCTTGCGGTGGAGAAGCCTTGGCCTTCATGAGTTCTTGTTCCGCCGTGAGAGCACCAATGTAGTTGTCGTCGAGGGACTTGTAGTTCTCGAGGAAGATAGTCTTGTAGATGTCGTTGTGCAATCCCATCATGAAGTGGAGCTTCATCGAAATGGGGTCGTCCACGCCGGCTCGTCGCAAGGCTATCTTCGTCTCCTTGAAGTACTTGTCGATGGACTTGGATCCTTGAATGGTGTTCTCCAATTGGCGTAGAAGTTGTTCCGTGTAGGTGGAAGGCACGAACTCTCGTCACATAGCTTTCTTCGTCTTGGGCCAATTCACGTTGAAGCTCGTCGAAGGTGTGTCAAGCCACCATGTTGACGCGTTGTTGTGGAAGTTTCTTGTGGCGCACTTCACTTGATCTTCGTTGGGAACTTGATGTAGCTTGAGGTAGTCGTCCATCTTGCGCTCCCACTCGAGATACTCCTCCGGGTCTTGAGTCCCATAGAAAGGAATCTCGTGGTTGTTGTCGAGGTCGTAGTAGCTCACGGAAGTCGCGGACTTGAGCTTGGGAAGCTTCTCTTGAGCATAATCTTGATGTGTGTGTGGGCGATGATGCCACATATCCAAAGGCGAAGATGCCTTGAAGTCGCTTGGCGAAGATGCCAAGGTGTACGGTGAAGTCGTTGAGCGGTTGTTGGTGTTGAGCTCTTGACCTTCACGTTCTTGTCGTTGATGGTGTCGATGCCGATGAGATCTTGCTGGAGATGGTAGCTCGGAAGGATGTGCACTTGAGCGTCTTCTCGAAGATGAGGGAGACCTCGTTCGGTTCTTGATCAGGGCTTTGAGCTCCTCCATTTGAGCATCCATGTTGGCGCACAAGTTGGTCGTCATGGCATCGAACTTGTCATTTTTGTTGTAGACCGAAGTAGATGAAATGCTTTGCCTATCCATCACAAGACTCGAGCAAAGGTGAGTAGGAGATGAGATAAACAATACCAAGTTACCTTTTCCCAACGTTGAGGATGTATCTCGTTTCACTAAATGTGAAATGAAAGAATAGTGGAATTGGTACCGGACTTGTTCACTCACACCTATCAAGTAAAGCTTATCGAGTAGCTCGGTGAGGATAGTGGCACAAAAATTTGATGCAAAATGTTAGCAAGAGTCAATAAAGTTGAAAGAGATTCACAAATTCGCAAGTGAAACAAGTAGACCAATAGCAATATGGGTAGCACACAGAAACACACACACACACACAGATAGATAGATGGGGTCATGCAACCAAGGAATGAGCACAAAATGTGGAGTCCACGGAAAATGCTCGTGTTGCACAACTCAAGAGAGACGCTAGCACGATTGCTCAATAGGCGTATATGACACTTGTGCACAACCTATAAGATGCAAAATGTGTCAACTTTCTATCCCAAGTATGCTATGTATGTATGGTTCCCGTTGTTGATCCAAGATGATCGGATATGATGTCATATGATGCGATGCTATGGTTCTTGCTTACAAGCTTCTTTGTCTTTCTCTTTTTGCTTAAAAGCTTATTCTTTCTCTTTTTTTGTATGGCCACGATGTGAAATGCACAAACTAAGATAGCAATTGTGTATATGAGGGAACAACCTTGTGACACAAGGGATGATATGATGATACCAAGATGATATGGTATGTATACAATGGAAGGGCGGATCGATGATCACTAATGTGCACAAGTAACGTTGCCGGCAATACTAAAAGGCTAGTCTCGATAGGCAAGTGACGCAAAATGGTCTAGGGGTTAACAATGCAATTACAAGGGGAATATACAATGATGTCGTCTCATGAGGACATCACTAACAAGGTTACACCCACAGCTACAACTGACACATATACAAGACCAATTACTAGAGCTCGCGCACGCCAATTAAATTATCAGGTACTTCCGTTTCTTGGTAATGAATCTAATGTTCATGAGAATATGATGCTGCCTAACTTGGATACATTTGTCTTGCTTACAAATGAAGGGCCTAGGTTGGACAATAAGGATGAACATTGGAGCGAGATCAAGCATGGAGTTACAATTGATGATTTCAGGACTTTGAAGCCACCATAATGAGTGCGAGAAGCCTTGGACGAAATATACAAGATGCCACTTCATAAATTTCGTCCAGAGGCTATTATAGGTGCTGCGTCACCTTATTATTGGGCCAGTCCCATGAAATTTTGAAATACTTGAGTATAGGCTGTTTTTAGAGTCTGTATGTGTGGGGAAACAAGAGTTAGGGTTGGTTTCGGACCCCTCCACCAAGGGCCACGAAATTCCCCCCTCTTTCCCCCATATATACAGCCCTTAGGGCGTCGTTTAGACTTTGGGTTTTGTTTAGATTAAAGTTCGCCATAGCTGCAACTTCGCGTACTTCGTTTGTGTTCAACGACCAGACCAAGACGTCACAGAACCCCACTTGATCAATAAAACTTTCCTCTTGAATTCGCAATATCCATATTGCAATCTCAGTTTCTTGCTTGTTCTTCGTTTGCCTGCAGGAAACAGACCTTCGTGCTCAGGTTGATCGTGCTCCGGCGTGGTCAATAACCTCTCGGAGTTGGTTTAGCGATTGCTAAGGCGCGACGTCCTCGCACGTTCGTAGTCGGATCGTCAAAGTCGACTTCCTCCAAAACGATAGCCACCATCTCATCGAAAGACGGGACACCTTTGCCTCTATCAAGTGGTATCAGATTTCCAGGTTGCTCGGTGAGATTTTACAGTTTTTCATAGTTTAGATCGAGTTTGTTCTTCATACCTAAAATCCACGAAAAAGCCAAAAATAAATTAGGGTTAGTTCATCCCATCCGAACCAATCTAAGCCTTTGCATAATCTTTTCTGTATTTGCTTTGTTGAATTTGTGGTTGCATCGTCGTGTCAAGTTGCTGGTCTTAGCGTCTAGTTCTTTAGAATTTCGAGTTCTGCTCACAGTTTGTCACGTCGCCGCCGCACCATATTCATCGCCGCTGCCATACCACCACCGCTGCCATATCCCACCACCGCCACCACATACCACCACCACTGCCATAACCTACCACCGCTGCCATATCCTACCACCATATATCCACCACCAATCTGAGTTCTTTTCATATTAGGTTTGTTCTCGAGATCCATCTAGGTTTCGGATTTGTGTTTCCTTGCCTGCGTAGGTCTCAAAAAAAAGTCTGGAGACCCCCGGGCAGTTTTTAGGCCAAAATTTCGGTAGGTGAAAATATTTTTCCCTATCCTATTTTTAGGATTTTCTGAGTCTTTTGAGACACGTGCCACCATACTGTATTTTTACCGCACTTTTCGTCGTCGCTGCCCTGTTTCCGAAAAAAAATATTGTCAATTTTTTTTCGTGCCTATCATCTTAGATTGACTTGGGAAGTGTTTTGAGACACTCGCCATTATAGTGATTTTCGGCAAAAAAAAAGGAACGGAAAAAAGTAGCGCAAAAGAAGAGGCAAAAAAATCAGAGTGTGCTTCCCCCTTGATTACGTGCAGCGCCGTGTTTTTGTTAGTGTTCTAGGCTCGCGTCCCTAGTACGGTCTAGCCTAGGGCCAACACAGTACCGTCGTTGAGCGTTTATTCAACTTTGCATCTCTGAATTGATTATTGCTGACCCTTTTTGCTACCATCTTATAAGCCTTCCCAGCTCCACATACATCTACGTCGTGCGTTTTGACTCTCCCTGGTAATCGCTTTATCCAACCTTTGAGAGTTTTGACAACCACGGTTGCCGATCACAACCTGCTGCTGGGTAAGAACTGGTAAGAATATGATATTTGCTTGACGGATTTGTGACGCCGACCACCACCATTTTCTAGTAGTCTGTAGGATCATATTCTTGTGTGTTTCTATTGCTGCTAACCATGCCAGGATCACAAGCCGACGATACTGACTGGGAGAACTTGACGAACAAGGAGCTTGATGATAAATTTCAGCAAATGAGGAGTGTACAGGTGCAAGATGTGCTAAACAGATTTGACGAGGCCATGGAGAAGATAGATGGCATGGAGAAGACGTTTGAAACAAAGCTCGATAACAAGTTTGCTGAATTGCTTTCGCGTTTTCCACCACTACCGGCTGCTGCAGCTGTCGCACCTCTACAACAACAACAAGAACAACATCGCCTTCCAAATCAAGTGGGACGAGCACAGTGTGTTCCCCTTGAGCCTGGTCAAGCTTCTGGTGCCGCTGTTGATGTTTCTGTAGCCCCTGCTGCTACTGCAGAGGTGGAGGACCATTACGAGGATGAGGTTCACCAAAATCAGAACTATGTGCAGCCACCACCACCACCACCAGGTTGTCCTCATTCATATCATCGCAACGGTAGGGCTGCACCACCACCTGAGGTACACGACCATCTTCCTAAACTGGAATTGAATATTCCACCATTTGAGGGTAGATATGTTCCTGATATATATCTTACTTGGGAGTTAGAAACTGAACAACGTTTTACATGTTTAAACTATCCCGAGGAGAGACGTGTTCCTGCTCCTGTTTGTGCTTTCACTAGTTTTGCTTGTGTTTGGTGGTCTGACATTGTATATTATATCCTATTCCAGCTACTTGGGCTGCTTTGAAAACTGCTATGCGTACTCGTTGGGTTCCACCATATTATCAACGTGAATTACTTCAAAAATTGCAGCGCTTAAGACAAGGAAAAAATTATGTAGAAGAATATTATCAGCAATTACAAACTGGCCTGATTAGATGTGGTATAGTTGAGGAGAATGAAGCTATGCTTGCACGTTTTATGGGTGGATTAAATAGAGAGATTCAGACCATTCTAGAGTATAAGGATTATAATAATATCACTCGTTTATTCCATCTTGCTTGTAAAGCTGAACGTGAAGTGCAGGATCGACATGCATTGGCGCGGACTAACTTTTCTGCAGGTCGACCTTCATCATGGACATCGCACGTATCCTCTACTTCCACACATTCTACTGCACCGACACCTCCATCAGCTGTTACCTCCAGCCGTGACACAAGGAAGCAGGCACAACCACCATTATCTGCCAAGAGCACACCTATTGGGCCTGCACAGAGTTCTTCTTCTTCCATGGCATCAACAGGGCACACCAGTGATATTATTTTTCGTCGTTGTAAGGGAAGAGGACATTTTGCAAGAGAATGCAAATCTCAGCGTGTGATGATTGCTACTGAGGATGGTGGATATGAGTCCGCTAGTGACTATGATGAGGAGACTTTGGCTCTTATTACACGTGAAGAACACGGTGGAGACGATTCTGATCATGAGACGCAATACATGGCTCCTGAAGATGCTGACAGGTATGAATGTTTAGTTGCTCAACGTGTTTTGAGTGTGTAGGTTACACAAGCTGAGCAAAATCAGAGGCATAATTTGTTCCATACAAAGGGAGTTGTGAAGGAACATTCGGTTCGTGTGATCATAGATGGAGGGAGTTGCAACAACTTGGCTAGCATGGAGATGGTGGAGAAGCTATCTCTCACCACAAGACCACATCCACATCCTTACTACATCCAATGGTTCAACAACAGCGGCAAGGTTAAGGTAACACGTATTGTTCGTGTGCATATTAGTATCTCTACATATGCTGATTATGTTGATTGTGATGTGGTACCTATGCAAGCATGTTCCTTATTACTTGGTAGACCATGGCAATTTGATAAAAATTATGTACACCATGGTAGAAACAATCAGTATACTCTTGTTCATAAGGATAAAAATATTACTTTGCTTCCTATGACTCCTGATTCCATTTTGAAAGATGATATTAATAGAGCTAATAAAGCAAAACAAGAGAAAAATATGAGTGAAAATCAGATTGTGGCAAAAGAATTTGAGCAACAAATGAAGCCTAATAATAAACAATCTACTGTTGCTTCTGAAATTAAATAGAAAACTGCATGTTTATTTGCCACCAAATCTGATATTGATGATCTAGATTTAACCAAATCTGTTTGCTATGCTTTTGTGTGCAAAGAGGCATTATTTTCATTCGAGGACGTGCCTTCCTCTTTGCCTCCTGCTGTCACTAACATTTTGCAGGAGTTCGCCGACGTCTTTCCACAAGACGTGCCACCGGGATTACCACCTATTCGAGGGATTGAGCATCAGATTGACTTAATTCCCGGTGCATCGCTACCCAACCACGCACCATACCATACCAATCCAGAAGAGACGAAGGAGATTATGCGTCAAGTACAAGAGCTACTCGACAAAGGTTATATATGTGAATCCCTTAGTCCTTGTGTTGTTCCTATTATTCTAGTGCCGAAAAAGGATGGTACATCACGTATGTGTGTTGATTGTATAAGCATTAATAATATTACTATTCGTTATCGTCATCCTATTCCTAGGCTAGATGATATGCTTGATGAATTGAGGGGCTCTACAATATTCTCCAAAGTTTATTTGCATAGTGGATACCATCAAATTCGTATGAAATTGGGAGATGAATGGAAAACATCATTTAAAAGTAAGTTTGGATTATATGAGTGGTTAGTCATGCCTTTTGGGTTAACTAATGCACCTAGTACTTTCATGACATTAATGAATGAAGTTTTGCGTGCTTTCATTGGACGATTTGTGGTAGTTTACTTTGATGATATATTTATTTTTAGCAGATCTTTGGAGGAACATTTGGAACATTTACGTGCTGTTTTTATTACTCTACGTGATGCACGTTTGTTTGGTAACCTTGGAAAGTGCACCCTTTGCACCGACCGAGTATCTTTTCTTGGCTATGTTGTTACTCCACAGGGAATTGAGGTTGATAAAGCCAAGATTGAAGCTATTGAGAGTTGGCCGCAGCCCAAAACAGTCACACACGTGAGGAGTTTCCTTGACCTCGCTGGATTCTATCGGCGTTTTGTGAGAGATTTCAGCACCATTGCTGCACCTCTCAATGAGCTTACAAAGAAGGATGTGCCTTTTGTTTGGGGTACTGCACAGGAAGAAGCATTCACGGTATTGAAAGATAAGTTGACACATGCTCCTTTACTCCAACTTCCTGATTTTAATAAGACATTTGAGCTTGAATGTGATGCTAGTGGAATTGGGTTAGGAGGTGTGTTATTACAACATGGTAAACCTGTTGCATACTTTTCTGAAAAATTGAGTGGGCCTAGTCTGAATTATTCTACTTATGATAAGGAATTATATGCTCTTGTTCGGACTTTGGAGACATGGCAACATTATTTATGGCCCAAAGAATTTGTTATACATTCTGATCATGAATCTTTGAAGCACATTAAAAGTCAAGCAAAAAAGAACCGTAGACATGCTAAATGGGTTGAATTCATAGAGACTTTCCCTTATGTTATTAAATACAAGAAGGGAAAAGAAAATGTTATTGCTGATGCATTGTCTCGTCGTTATACTATGCTTTCACAACTTGACTTTAAAATATTTGGTTTGGAGACCATCAAAGATCAATATGTGCATGATGCTGAATTTAAAGATGTATTGCAGAATTGTAAAGAAGGGAGAACATGGAACAAGTTCGTCGTTAATGATGGATTTGTGTTTCGTGCTAACAAGCTATGCATTCCAGCTAGCTTTGTTCGTCTTTTGTTGTTGCAGGAGGCGCATGGAGGAGGATTAATGGGACACTTTGGCGTGAAGAAGACGGAGGACGTACTTGCTACACATTTCTTTTGGCCAAAGATGCGACAGGATGTTGAGCGTTTTGTTGGTCGCTGGACTACATGTCAAAAAGCTAAGTCATGACTCAATCCTCATGGTTTATATATGCCTTTGCCTGTCCCTAGTGTTCCTTGGGAAGATATATCTATGGACTTTGTTTTGGGTTTACCTCGAACAAAGAAGGGGAGGGATAGCATATTTGTTGTCGTGGATAGGTTCTCGAAGATGGCACACTTTATACCATGTCATAAAAGCGATGATGCTGCTAATGTTGCTGATTTGTTCTTTCATGAAATTATTCGCTTGCATGGTGTGCCAAATACTATTGTTTCAGATCGTGATACTAAATTTCTTACCCACTTTTGGAGATGTTTATGGGCTAAGTTGGGGACTAAACTGCTTTTTAGTACTACTTGTCACCCCTAAACTGATGGACAAACTGAAGTAGTCAACAGAACTTTGTCTACTATGCTTAGGGCTGTTTTGAAGAATAATAAGAAAATGTGGGAAGAATGCTTGCCTCATATTGAATTTGCTTAAAATCGTTCGTTGGATTCTCCTACTAAGATGTGCCCTTTTGAAATTGTCTATGGTTTCCTACCTCGTGCACCTATTGATTTGTTGCCTATTCCATCTTCGGAGAAGGTTAATTTTGATGCTAAACAACGTGCTGAATTGATCTTAAAAATGCATGAGTTAACTAAGGAAAATATTGAGCGCATGAATGCTAAATATAAACCTGTTGGAGATAAGGGTAGAAAACGTGTTGTCTTTGCACCTGGAGATCTTGTTTGGTTACATTTGCGTAAGGATTGGTTTCCTAATTTGCGCAAGTCAAAGCTAATGCCACGTGCTGATGGTCCTTTCAAGGTGTTAGAGAAAATAAATGATAATGCATATAAACTTGAGCTGCCTGCAGATTTTGAGGTTAGTCCCACATTTAACATTGCAGATTTGAAGCCTTACTTGGGTGAGGAAGATGAGCTTCCGTCGAGGACTACTTCAATTCAAGAAGGGGAGGATGATGAGGACATCACTAACAAGGTTACACCCACAGCTACAACTGACACATATACAGGACCAATTACTAGAGCTCGCACACGCCAATTAAATTACCAGGTACTTTCGTTTCTTGGTAATGAATCTAATGTTCATGAGAATATGATGCTGCCTAAATTGGATACATTTGTCTTGCTTACAAATGAAGGGCCTAGCTTGGACAAGAAGGATGAACATTGGAGCAAGATCAAGCATGGAGTTACAATTGATGATTTCAGGACTTTGAAGCCACCATAATGAGTGCGAGAAGCCTTGGACGAAATATACAAGATGCCACTTCATAAATTTTGTCCAGAGACTATTATAGGTGCTGCGTCACCTTATTATTGGGCAGGCCCATGTAATTTCGAAATACTTGAGTATAGGCTGTTTTTAGAGTCCGTATGTGTGGGGAAACAAGAGTTAGGGTTGGTTTCGGACCCCTCCACCAAGGGCCACGAAATCCCCCCCTCTTTCCCCCATATATACAGCCCTTAGCACGTCGTTTAGACTTTTGGTTTTGTTTAGATTAAAGTTCGCCATAGCTGCAACTTCGCGTACTTCGTTTGTGTTCAACGACCAGACCAAGACGTCACATAACCCCACTTGATCAATAAAGCTTTCCTCTTGAATTCGCAATATCCATATTGCAATCTCAGTTTCTTGCTTGTTCTTCGTTTGCCTGTAGGAATAAGACCTTCGTGGTAAGGTTAATCATGCTCTGGCGTGGTCAATAACCTCTCGGAGTTGGTTTAGCGATTGCTAAGGCGCGACGTCCTCGCACGTTCGTAGTCGGATCGTCAAAGTCGACTTCCTCCAAAACGATAGCCACCATCTCATCGAAAGACGGGACACCTTTGCCTCTATCATCGTCGAGGTTACCGTCCGAGTCGATGATGAGAGGCGGTGTTCTTGATGTAGACTCGTTCCTAATTAGCTGAAACACCTTAGGAAACGGAAAAACCACAACTCAAAATGTCAAGGACAAATGTCAAATGGTGGTAGCGGACAAGCGGTGGTGGTTGTGTAATTGTTGGTGGAAACCCGGTCAAAATGGGTTATGCTGGTGGAAGTGTATGATGGGCTATACACGGTGTCAGAGTTTAAGTCACGGTCCTTAAGTAGCCGAAACACCTTAGGAGACACAACCCACAACTCAAACAAGCTCGAACAAAATTTGGTTAAGTTGGGTTGGCTATGTATGGCCGACAAGGTTATGCGGAAGTGGTGGTGGTGGTTGATGAAGAAGCAATTGTCCCTAAGTATCCTAAACACCTTAGGAGACTCAAATCACTACTCAAGTAACCACAAATGGTATGGGAACAAAATGGTTAGATTGTGGAAGGCTTTGGTGGCCATGCGGATGATGTGGTAGAAGGCCTAGGCAAACTTGCCAAATTTGACAAAATTTGATGGAGTCAAATGATGATGGTAGTATTTTTGTGTTATGGGGGATGTCAAGAGCTTCAAAACCAGCTCAAGAACGTCGAAATCGGAGTTCGGATGAATTAGTTATGGACAAAATGGTGAAACGGAAAAGTCTGAATTCCCAGGGGCCGGAAATCCGGGGTCGGGTCCGGAAATCCGGGACCTGATGTCCAGAACCGCGCGGGATTTTGCCCTCCAAGGGCCGGATGTCCGGCCCGATGGCCCGGATGTCCGGCCTATGGTCCGGATGTCCGGTCCGACGATTCCAGATCGGGATTGGGACTTCCAAACCCGTTTGGGGGCGGAATTTGATGGTTTTGGGGGCAAAATTTGACGGATTTTGTGGAGGAAAGATGGGAAAACTCGGGGAAGTGCTAGATCCACTCAAAACACAGCGAATCCATGGATCAAAATCAACAAAATCTCATCAAACCAACAGATCACAAAAAAAATTGGGGCTATTTTTGTGGGGAATTTTCGAATTTGGGGAAGAACACAACAAAACAAGGCTAGAAAACGATGGGGAAGCTCCAAATTCGTGAGAAACTGTGGCTCATGATACCATATGATCACTAAACTAGGTGGGGGGCTCCAATTTCATGAGAAACCATGGCTCTTGATACCATATGATGCGGGGTCAACCCGATTCTAGGCCGATCTTTCACGAAATGGAGGGATCCCGCGAGGAACACGATGAACACGGGGACGAACAAGGAGAAATCACAAGGGAAAACACTCAAGAACAAGTCCAATCACACATCCACTAGACAATCAAACACACAAGATCACAAGGTACATGAACAACAAAGGGAAAGATACAAGGTAAAGTTCATCCCAAATCCAAAGGAGATAGGGGCTTGAATCCTAGAAGGATCTTCTCGGTGAGGAGGTCTTGAATCCGTCGTGGATCTTCTCCGTAGAGGGGCCGCAGTCTCTCCTTGGAGTAGAACCACTAAGATGAGCAAAGCTCTAGTCTAAAATGAGCTACCACATTTGCTAACCCTAAAATGGTGGAGGTGGAGGAGTATATATAGTCTAGTACACGAAAGGGTAAGTAGATGGGGGGATACATGGGCCTCGGGCCCTGTCCATGCGCACAGGCAGGCGCCGGATGTCCGGGCTCTCATGAGACGGTGGATGTCCGGGGCGGTTGTCCGGATGTCCGGGCTCGCGGGGCCAAGCCTCGGGTGCAGTTCTGTTGGTGGCGCCGGATTTTCGGGCTGAAGGCCGGATGTCCGGCGGCTGCTGAGGCGCCGGATGTCCGGGCTGGCGCCGAATGTCCGGCAGCTGTAACTTCAGCCACTCCGTCTTCTTTCGTCTTCTCTTCCAAGCTTCCCTCGCGGATGGTGTAGGTGTTCCTCGGCACTTGCACTCCTCCTCGTCGTCTGTAAAGCTCTGACAATACCTATGCATGCACATGAGTGGAGTGTCAAGTAGTATACCATCCTCGAAGGGGTCAAGTGAACACGTGTAAGGGAGATGATTCACCTTTATGTATGAGAAGTAGAGGTCGCACGTGTCACTTGCCAAACAGACCATTGACATGGTGATGTCCTTAGGATGCTCCGCATCATTTATTACAAACCTCTTATAAAAACCGGAGCTTCTCTCAAAGAAGCCTCGTGGTTCCGATAGGGAAACACGTTCCCCTTGTGGGCGAAATGTAATCACTGCGTCTTTTCACCTTGTATTTTCTTCCACAGGAAACATGGGACGACATGATATCCATGCTGTAATTTAAACATATTCAGGGTCCGTTTAGCCTTTTTATACACTAATTGAGTTTCCTAGGCATTTAATGTCCATAGTTCAAATATGAACTACAAATACATGCTCCAGTTCACCAAAATGGCTAGAAAAATTATACATGTGTCCTTGGGTGCATGTTCAGGTCCCATGCCAGGAATGGGAACGAATTACAACCATACCCGCGTCCTGGCTCATCCTCAAACATTTTGAATCTCGGTTTTTAAGTCCCCATAAATCCAAAACTCACCAGAAAGTCATCAAAGGTGGCATGGTGTCACGTCATGGCACATATATGTCGTGGTAAAAACATTGTCCATTTTGGGCCAAGCTTTATTACAAACCTCTTACGAAAACCGAAGCTTCTCTCAAAGAAGCCTCGTGGTTCCGATAGGGAAACGTGTTCCCCTTGTGGGCGAAATGTAATCACTGCCTCTTTTCGCCTTATATTTTCTTCCACGGGCAACATGGAACGACATGATATCCGTGCTGTAATATAAACTTATTTAGGGTTCGTTTGGCCTTTTTATACACTAATTGAGTTTCGTAGGCCATAATTCAAATCTAAACTACAAATACATGCTCTAGTTCACCAAAATGGCTAGAAAAATAATACATGTGTCCTTGGGGTGCATGTTTAGGTCCCATGCCAGGAATGGGAACGAATTACGACCATACCGGTGTCCCGGCTCATCCTCAAACATTTTGAATCTCGGTTTTTAAGTCCCCATATATCCAAAGCTCACTAGAAAGTCATGAAAGGTGGCATGGTGTCACATCATGGCACATATATGTCGTGGTAAAAACAATGCCAATTTGGGCGAGGCTTTATTACAAACCTCTTACAAAACGAAGCCTGTCACAAGAACCCTCGTGGTTTCGCTAGGGAAATGTGTCCCCTTGTGGGCCAAACGATAATCACTCCCTCTTCTAGCCTCATATTTTCTTCTACACGCGACACAGAACAAAGGGAGATTCACGCTGAACTTTGAAATTATTCAGGGTTTGTTTGATCTTTTTTATTCA
Organism: Secale cereale; assembly: GCA_902687465.1. NCBI lineage: Eukaryota > Viridiplantae > Streptophyta > Magnoliopsida > Poales > Poaceae > Secale > Secale cereale. The sequence continues at coordinate 389,290,589 of LR738712.1, forward strand.
TTAATTGAGTTTTCTAGGCATTTTATGTCCATAATTCAAATCCGAACTACAAATACATGCTCCAGTGCACCAAAATGGCTAGAAAAAATGTACATGTTTCCATGGGGTGCATGTTTAGGTCCCATGGAACAAATGTGAACGAATTCAACCGTCTCGCTGTCTTGGCTTGGCCAAAAACGTTGCAAATCTCGGTTTTTAAATCTTTGTAAATCCAAAACTTATCAGGAAATCATGAAACTTGGCATGGTGTCACTACATGGTACATATAATTGTCCAATTTGGGCGAAGCTATATTACAAGCCTCTTACAAACCAGAGCCTGTCGAAACCCTTATGGTTCCGGCAGGGAAACATGCCCCTCTTGTGGGCGAAATGATAATCGTTGCCTCTTCTGGCCTTGAACTTTATTTTCTACACGCAACATAGAATAACAGGAGTGTCGGGATGAAATTTGAAACTGTTCAGGGTTCGTTTGGCCATTGTATATATATTACTAATTACTAAGTTTACTATGCATTTAATGTAGTCCATAATTGAAATTGAACTACAAGCACATGCTCATGTGAAGCAAAATGGGTGGGAAATCGTACATGTGTCATCGGGTGCATGTTTAGGTCTGTCATTGGGTGCATGTTTATGTCTCATTTATGGAATGGGAATGAATTACAAACTTGTCGTCGTCCTGAAACATTGAGAATCTCGTTTTTTAAATCCAAGTAAATCAAAAACTCACCCAATAAACATGAGACTTGGCATGGTTTCATGACATGGCACATATATGCCGTCGTAAAAAAAGTCCAGTTTGAGAAGAGGTGCACACATTAGTAGCCAAGGAAGTCCTTTTTGAAATAAAAAGATGACACATTAATATCGCAAATGGTTGTATTATATTAACCGTATCAAAATTTAACCATACTCGGTGGCGTGCGTGCAGCTATTTAATTAGAAGGGATGAGCGCGAGAAGTCCATCGTGCAGGCTCGACGGGACGCGTGCGAGCAGTCTGCCGCACAAGCTCGACGGGACGCGTGCATCCTGTCCACCTCACAGGCTCAATGGGACACGTGCGAGCAACAAGTTCACCCATGCTCACCGGGAAGCGAGCTCCTTGACCTCCATGCACCAGCCGCTGCCCGCCTCGCTCACAACTTCTCCATTAATGGGTTAATTAATGCACCTGGATGGTGATAAGGACATCACTAACAAGGTTACACCCACAGCTCCAACTGACACATATACAGGACCAATTACTAGAGCTCGCGCACGCCAATTAAATTACCAGGTACTTTCGTTTCTTGGTAATGAATCTAATGTTCATGAGAATATGATGCTGCCTAAATTGGATACATTTGTCTTGCTTACAAATGAAGGGCCTAGTTGCACAAGAAGGATGAACATTGGAGCCAGATCAAGCATGGAGATGATGGCATGCGCAAGGGGAACAAGAATGGAGTTACAAGTGATGGTTTCAGGATTTTGAAGCCACCATAATGAGTGTGTGAAGCCTTGGACAAAATATACAAGATGTCACTTCGTAAATTTCATCCAAAGGCTATTATAGGTGCTGCGTCACCTTATTATTGGGCGAGGCCCATGTAATTTCGAAATACTTGAGTATAGGCTGTTTTTAGAGTCCGTATGTGTGGGGAAACAAGAGTTAGGGTTGGTTTCGGACCCCTCCACCAAGGGCCACGAAATTCCCCCCTCTTTCACCCATATATACAGCCCTTAGGGCGTTGTTTAGACTTTGGGTTTTGTTTAGATTAAAAGTTCGCCATAGCTGCAACTTCGCGTACTTCGTTTGTGTTCAATGACTAGAAAAAGGCGTCCCAGAACCCCACCTTGATCAATAAAGCTTTCCTCTTATATTCGCAATATCCCAATTGCAATCTTAGTTTCTTGCTTGTTCTTTGTTTGCCTGCAGGAAACAGACCTTCGTGGTCAGGTTGATCGTGCTCCGGTGTGGTCGATAACCTCTCGGAGTTGGTTTAGCGATTGCTAAGGCGCGACGTCCACGCACGTTCGTAGTCGGATCGTCAAAGTCGACTTCATCCAAACGATAGCCACCATCTCATCGAAAGACGGGACACCTTTGCCTCTATCAAGTGGTATCAGATTTCCAGGTTGCTCGGTGAGATTTTACAGTTTTTCGTAGATTAGATCAAGTCTGTTCTTCATACCTACAGTCCACGAAAAAGCCAAAAAAAATTAGGGTTAGTTCATCATATCCGAACCAGTCTGAGCCATTGCATAATCTTTTCCGTGTTTGCTTAGTTGAATTTGCGGTTGCATCGTCGTGTCAAGTTGCTGGTCTTAGCATCTAGTCTTTTAGAGTTTCGAGTTCTAGTCATAAGTTGTCACGCCGCCGCCGCAACATCTTCATCGCTACTGCCATATACCACCACCGATCTGTATCCGTATACCACCACCAATCCGGATCTATATACCACCACCGCTGCCATATACCACCACTGCTGCCATATTCTACCACCACATATCCACCACCAATCCGAGTTCTTTTCGTTTTAGATTGGCTTTCGAGATCCATATAGTTTCGGTTTCGTGTTTCCTTGCCTGAGTAGGTCTCGAAAAAAAATCGACAGGTGAAAATATTTTTTCCCTATCCTATTTTTGGGCTTTTCTGAGTCTTTTGAGACACGTGCCACCATACTGTTTTTTCACCGCACTTTTTCGTCGTCGCTGCCCTGATTCCGAAAAAAAAATTCGTCAAAAAAATTTTGTGCCTATCATCTTAGTTTGACTTGGGAGGTGTTTTGAGACACTCGCCATTATAGTGATTTTCGGCAAAAAAAAAAGCAGCGCAAAAAAAGAGGCGAAAAAAAATCATAGTGTGCTTTCCCCTTTATTACGTGCAGTGCCATGATTTTGTTAGTGTTCTAGGCTCGCGTCTCTAGTACGGTCTAGCCTAGGACCAGCATAGTACCATCGTTGAGCGTTTATTCAACTTTGCATCTCTGAATTGATTATTGCTGACCCCTTTTGCTACCATCTTATAAGCCTTCCCAGGTCCACATACATCTACGTCGTGCGTTTGACTCTCCTTGGTAATCGCTTTATCCAAGATTTGAGAGTTTTAACTACCACGGTTGCCGATCACCAACTGCTGCTGGGTAAGAACTGGTAAGAATTTGAGATTTTCTTGAGGGATTTGTGACACCCGCCACCACCACCACTTATTAGTAGTATGTAGGATCATATTCTTGTGTGTTTCTATTGCTGCTAACCATGCCAGGATCACAAGTCGACGAGACTGACTGGGAGAACTTGACGAACAAGGCGCTTCATGATAAGTTTAAGCAAATGATGAGTGGACAGGTGCAAGATGTGCTAAACAGATTTGACGAGGCCATGGAGAAGATAGATGGCATGGAGAAGACGTTTGAAACAAAGCTCGATAACAAGTTTGCTGAATTGCTTTCGCGTTTACCACCACCACCGGCTGCTGCAGCTGTCCCACCTCTACAACAACAACAACAACAACAACAACAACAACATCGCCTTCCAAATCAAGTGGGACGAGCACAGGGTGTTCCCCTTGAACCTGGTCAAGCTTCTGGTGCCGCTGTTGATGTTTCTGTAGCTCTTGCTGCTACTGCAGAGGTGGAGGACCATTACGAGGATGATGTTGACCAAAATCAGAACTACGCGCAACAGCCACCACCACCACCACCAGGTCGTCCTCATGCATATCATCGCAACGGTAGGGCTGCACCACCACCTGAGGTACATGACCATCTTCCTAAACTGAAATTGAATATTCCACCATTTGTGGGTAGATATGTTCCTGATATATATCTTACTTGGGAGTTAGAAACTGAACAACGTTTTACATGTTTACACTATCCCGAGGAGAGACGTGTTCCTGCTGCTGTTTGTGCTTTCACTAGTTTTGCATGTGTTTGGTGGTCTGAACATTGTAGATTATATCCTATTCCAGCTACTTGGGCTGCTTTGAAAACTGCTATGCGTACTCGTTGGGTTCCACCATATTATCAACGTGAATTACTTCAAAAATTGCAGCGCTTAAGACAAGGAAAAAATTCTGTAGAAGAATATTATCAGCAATTACAAACTGGCCTGATTAGATGTGGTATTGTTGAGGAAAATGAAGCTATGCTTGCACGTTTTATGGGTGGATTAAATAGAGAGATTCAGACCATTCTAGAGTATAAGGATTATAATAATATCACTCGTTTATTCCATCTTGCTTGTAAAGCTGAACGTGAAGTGCAGGATCGACAGGCATTGGCGCGGACTAACTTTTCTGCAGGTCGACCTTCATCATGGACACCGCGTGCATCCTCTACTTCCACACGTTCTACTGCACCGACACCTCCATCAGTTGTTACCTCCAGCCGTGATACAAGGAATCAGGCACAACCAACATTATTTTTAGAGAAAGGCCAAAGCCCGACTTTATAAATAAAGCCACACGGCAGTGTCACACAAGACCAAACAGGAGAACAGTTAACGAGGAAGACGCATACAGCGCACGGAAAGAGTATAAAAGAGTCGCCAAGGGAGGATGAATACAGGCAACTGTCATACACGGCACACAGGCCGGAAAGAAGAGATCTAAACTCCGCAAACAGCACCACCAAGGTTAGACGACACGATCCCGGCTAGAGATGTGAGATGCCGAAGCCCGAATTTTGTCGATGAGAAGGTCCAGGACATCCCGATCAGCCTCCTTAGTCAATGATCTCCATTGCTACAAAAATATACATGATTTGAAAAGAACGTCAGCAGGCTTAGATGGGAAGATATGTTCGATAGTAAATTTGTTCCTAATGGTCCAGAGGGCCCAACATAAGGCACCCAGGCCAACCCAGAACACCCTCTTGGTGACCCCAACCAAAGCATTGGCTAGCGTTCGAATATCGGAGAAGGAGGAGGGGTTCTGCCAAGAGCACACCTATTGGGCCTGCACAGAGTTCTTCTTCTTCCATGGCATCAACAGGGCACACCAGTGATATTATTTGTCGTCGTTGTAAGGGAAGAGGACATTTTGCGACAGAATGCAAATCTCAGCGTGTGATGATTGCTACTGAGGATGGTGGATATGAGTCCGCTAGTGACTATGATGAGGAGACTTTGGCTCTTATTACACGTGAAGAACACGGTGGAGACGATTCTGATCATGAGACGCAATACATGGCTCCTAAAGATGCTGACGGGTATGAATGTTTAGTTGCTCAACGTGTTTTGAGTGTGTAGGTTACACAAGCTGAGCAAAATCAGAGGCATAATTTGTTCCATACAAAGGGAGTTGTGAAGGAACGTTCTGCTCGCGTGATCATAGACGGAGGGAGTTGCAACAACTTGGCTAGCATGGAGATGGTGGAGAAGCTATCTCTCACCACAACACCACATCCACATCCTTACTACATCCAATGGTTCAACAACAGCGGCAAGGTTAAGATAACACGTACTGTTCGTGTGCATTTTAGTATCTCTACATATGCTGATTATGTTGATTGTGATGTGGTACCTATGCAAGCATGTTCCTTATTACTTGGTAGAACATGGCAATTTGATAAAAATTATGTACACCATGGTAGAAACAATCAGTATACTCTTGTTCATAAGGATAAAAATATTACTTTGCTTCCTATGACTCCTGATTCCATTTTGAAAGATGATATTAATAGAGCTAATAAAGCAAAATAGGAGAAAAATAAGAGTGAAAATCAGATTATGGCAAAAGAATTTGAGCAACAAATGAAGCCTAATAATAAACCATCTACTGTTGCTTCTGAAATTAAATTGAAAAGTGCATGTTTATTTGCCACCAAATCTGATATTGATGAGCTAGATTTTAGCAAATCTGTTTGCTATGCTTTTGTGTGCAAAGAGGCATTATTTTCATTCGAGGACGTGCCTTCCTCTTTGCCTCGTGCTGTTACTAACATTTTGCAGGAGTTCGCCGACGTTTTCCCACAAGACGTGCCACCGGGATTACCACCTATTCGAGGGATTGAGCATCAGATTGACTTAATTCCCGGTGCATCGCTACCCAACCGCGCACCATACCCTACCAATCCAGAAGAGACGAAGGAGGTTATGCGTCAAGTACAGGAGCTACTCGACAAAGGTTATATACGCGAATCCCTTAGTCCTTGTGATGTTCCTATTATTCTAGTGCCAAAAAAGGATGGTGCATCGCATATGTGTGTTAATTGTAGAGGCATTAATAATATTACTATTCGTTATCGTCATCCTATTCCTAGGCTAGATGATATGCTTGATAAATTGAGTGGCTCTATAGTATTCTCCAAAGTTGATTTGCGTAGTGGATACCATCAAATTCGTATGAAATTGGGAGATGAATGGAAAACAGCATTTAAAACTAAGTTTGGATTATATGAGTGGTTAGTCATGCCTTTTGGGTTAACTAATGCACCTAGTACTTTCATGAGATTAATGAATGAAGTTTTGCGTGCTTTCATTGGACGATTTGTGGTAGTATACTTTGATGATATATTGATTTTTAGCAGATCTTTGAAGGAACATTTGGAACATTTACGTGCTGTTTTTATTGCTCTACGTGATGCACGTTTGTTTGGTAACCTTGGAAAGTGCACCTTTTGCACCGACCGGGTCTCTTTTCTTGGTTATGTTGTTACTCCACAGGGAATTGAGGTTGATAAAGCCAAGATTGAAGCTATTGAGAGTTGGCCGCAGCCCAAAACGGTCACACATGTGAGGAGTTTCCTTGGCCTCGCTGGATTCTATCGGCGTTTTGTGAGAGATTTCAGCACCATTGCTGCACCTCTCAATGAGCTTACAAAGAAGGATGTGCCTTTTGTTTGGGGTACTGCACAGGAAGAAGCATTCACGGTATTGAAAGATAAGTTGACACATGCTCCTTTACTCCAACTTCCTGATTTTAATAAGACTTTTGAGCTTGAATGTGTTGCTAGTGGAATTCGGTTAGGAGGTGTGTTATTACAAGATGGTAAACCTGTTGCATACTTTTCTGAAAAATTGAGTGGGCCTAGTCTGAATTATTCTACTTATGATAAGGAATTATATGCTCTTGTTGTTCGGACTTTGGAGACATGGCAACATTATTTATGGCCCAAAGAATTTGTTATACATTCTGATCATGAATCTTTGAATCACATTAAAAGTCAAGCAAAACTGAACCGTAGACATGCTAAATGGGTTGAATTCATAGAGACTTTCCCTTATGTTATTAAACACAAGAAGGGAAGAGAAAATGTTATTGCTGATGCATTGTCTCGTCGTTATAATATGCTTTCACAACTTGACTTTAAAATATTTGGTTCGGAGATCATCAAAGATCAATATGTGCATGATGCTGAATTTAAAGATGTATTGCAGAATTGTAAAGAAGGGAGAACATGGAACAAGTTCGTCGTTAATGATGGATTTGTGTTTCGTGCTAACAAGCTATGCATTCCAGCTAGCTCTGTTCGTCTTTTGTTGTTGCAGGAGGCGCATGGAGGAGGATTAATGGGACACTTTGGTGTGAAGAAGACGGAGGACGTACTTGCTACACATTTCTTTTGGCCAAAGATGCGACGGGATGTTGAGCGTTTTGTTGGTCGCTGCACTACATGTCAAAAAGCTAAGTCATGACTCAATCCTCATGGTTTATATATGCATTTGCCTGTTCCTAGTGTTCCTTGGGAAGATATATCTATGGACTTTGTTTTAGGTTTACCTCGAACAAAGAAGGGGAGGGATATCATATTTGTTGTCGTGAATAGGTTCTCGAAGATGGCACACTTTATACCATGTCATAAAAGCGATGATGTTGCTAATGTTCCAGATTTGTTCTTTCGTGAAATTATTCGCTTGCATGGTGTGCCAAATACTATTGTTTCAGATCGTGATACTAAATTTCTTAGCCACTTTTGGAGATGTTTATGGGCTAAATTGGGGACTAAACTGCTTTTTAGTACTACTTGTCACCCCCAAATTGATGGTCAAACTGATGTAGTCGACAGAACTTTGTCTACTATGCTTAGGGCTGTTTTGAAGAATAATAAGAAAATGTGGGAAGAATGCTTGCCTCATATTGAATTTGCTTATAATCGTTCGTTGCATTGTACTACTAAGATTTGCCCTTTTGAAATTGTCTATGGTTTCCTACCTCGTGCACCTATTGATTTGTTGCCTCTTCCATCTTTGGAGAAGGTTAATTTTGATGCTAAACAACGTGCTGAATTGATCTTAATAATGCATTAGTTAACTAAGGAAAATATTGAGTGCGTGAATGCTAAATATAAACTTGTTGGAGATAAGGGTAGAAAACGTGTTGTCTTTGCACCTGGAGATCTTGTTTGGTTACATTTGCATAAGGATAGGTTTCCTAATTTGCGCAAGTCAAAGCTAATGCCACGTGCTGATGGTCCTTTCAAGGTGTTAGATAAAATAAATGATAATGCATATAAACTAAGTTGCCTGCAGATTTTGGGGTTAGTCCCACATTTAACATTGCAGATTTGAAGCCTTACATGGGTGAGGAAGATGAGCTTCCGTCGAGGACGACTTCAATTCAATGAGGGGAGGATGATGAGGACATCACTAACAAGGTTACGCCCACAGCTCCAACTGACACATATACAGGACCAATTACTAGAGCTCGCGCACGCCAATTAAATTAGCAGGTACTTTTGTTTCTTGGTAATGAATCTAATGTTCATGAGAATATGATGCTGCCTAAATTGGATACATTTGTCTTGCTTACAAATGAAGGGCCTAGTTTGGACAAGAAGGATGAACATTGGAGCCAGATCAAGCATGGAGATGATGGCATGCGCAAGGGGAATAATTTTGGAGTTACAAGTGATGATTTCAGGACTTTGAAGCCACCATAATGAGTGTGTGAAGCATTGGACGAAATATACAAGATGTCACTTCATAAATTTCGTCCAAAGGCTATTATAGGTGCTGCGTCACCTTCTTATTGGGCCAGGCCCATGTAATTTCGAAATACTTGAGTATAGGCTGTTTTTAGAGTCCGTGTGTGTGGGGAAACAAGAGTTAGGGTTGGTTTCGGACCCCTTCACCAAGGGCCACGAAATCCCCCCCCCCCCTCTTTCCCCCATATATACAGCCCTTAGGGCGTCGTTTAGACTTTGGGTTTTGTTTAGATTAAAAGTTCGCCATAGCTGCAACTTCGCGTACTTCATTTGTGTTCAACGACCAGACAAAGGCGTCACAGAACCCCACCTTGATCAATAAAGCTTTCCTCTTATATTCGCAATATCCCGATTGCAATCTTAGTTTCTTGCTTGTTCTTTGTTTGCCTGCAGGAAACAGACCTTCGTGGTCAGGTTGATCGTGCTCCGGTGTGGTCGATAACCACTCGGAGTTGGTTTAGCGATTGCTAAGGCGCGACGTCCACGCACGTTCGTAGTCGGATCGTCAAAGTCGACTTCATCCAAACGATAGCCACCATCTCATCGAAAGGCGGGACACCTTTGCCTCTATCAGATGGAGGGTGTTTGCTTGTGATCCCATGGTAGAATTTGCTTTGTTCGTGTTTTCAACTCGTATTCCGGCCTAATTTAAATTGCCACCTAGGGCAACGGATAATATGACCACAAATATAATGGCAACGGACTACACGACGACAAATTTACAATGGCGCAGATAATAATTGTCTTATATATTCCGGATAATTTAAAATGCCATATGCGGCAAAGCCCGGAAGACACGGGGGCAAGAGAAGAAGGAAATCACAGACAACGATATGGGTCGCTACTGTCTCTACTCGTCGATGGATCGCCGAGCGATGACATCCTCCAGCTCCTTCTTCAATTCCTCATGACTTTGCTTGAAAGCAGCCACAGATTCTTCCACCTCCTGCTCGCGCTCGATCTGGAGCTTCCTCAAGTCACCCATCAGTTCCTCGACGATCGCTGTCTGCATCATCCCCGAGGCACTGCTCTGCTCATGCAGCATCTTCCAGCCGGCGGCCTCCTCCTCCTTCTCGGCGAGTGCCTTGAGGAGCTTCGCATTGTCACCCATGAGTTGCTCGACGAGGCCGGTTGCCTTGTCAACTGAGGCATCACTGATCTTGAGCAGCTTCATCAAGCCGTCAACCAGCTCCTGCTGCGTAGTGACGCCAGTGAGAATGTCATCGTCGCCGGCAAAGGACTTCAGGAATGCCGGCTCGTTGCGATGGTCGACGCCGCGAATGCGCTTGTGAGATCCCTCGCGTGCCCATGAGAGCTCATTCGAGGGCTCTGCGGTGCGCTGGGACATCTCTGCTGCGGCTGCGGCTTCGCGGCGGGACCTCTCTAGTGCTTCCGCGGCCTTGGTCTTTGCTGCCTGGTTATATGTCCACCCTAAACTCCTCCGACGGGTCATGGCATAATGACTTGATAGGAAAGACCTAGTTTTATGGGTGATGAGGAGAGGAACTGTGAAGTAATTTCGAGTGGGTAGTTTTTATAGTACGGTGCTAAGTGTGAGCACATATTAGTTTGATAGGTGTGAATAGATTTGCAATTACTTATTGCATTGTAATCTGCAATGTGACGAGAAACAAGGTCAAAATTTATTGATAGCAGAAGGTTGACCGCGTGGTTGGTCGCCGTTGAGTCGGCTGTTTGCCATGTATTAGGCACATCTTGTTAAGTTGAACTGTTTCTGTTGTGTTCGCTAATCGAAAACAGTTCGTCCGAGTGAACCGTATGCCCCATATCACACACACCTTGATCTGGCTAACCGTTTCTGTTGCACTCCCTAATAGCAAACAGTTCATCAGAGTGAACTATATGCCGTATATCACACACACATTGATCTGGGTGCCCGTTTCTGTTGTTCTGCCTCATCACAAATAGTTCGAACGGCTCAACCGTGTGCCTTGGATGGCACACGCAACTACAATCTGAACAGTGTTTGATGTATCATTCATCGCAAACGTTTTGCACATTTTTTGACGGTTTTTTACATCCCCGTTTGTGATTAATGCATCGCACACAGTTTCGTCAAAGGGTCTCTGATCGTACTGTCGCGTTAGCAGCAACCTGCAGTAGTGTATGCCCTGACATTTTAAGCTGTAAATAGACATAACACGGCCGCGCCATGAATTTAGCGTAAGCCGGCCGCGCAAATAAGGCGTGATAAGGGCTTCTGATTTTAACCACCTCAAACCATAACGTCTGAGCCCTGTAGTCATAGTCATTACCAAAAGCCACCTCCAAAGCAATTTTCCCCACCGGGTATGCTGAATTACCAGGTACCACACCATGAAAAACTATAGATGATGGCTTAGGATCCTTATCAGTTAAATTCATCCAGCAAAAGGTCTCATAATAGAGAATATTGATGCTACTGCCACCATCCATAAGCACTTTAGTGAACTTATAACCCCCAACCTGAGGGGCTACCACCAAAGCAAGCTGACCCAGATTGTCGATTCGGGGTGGGTGATCCTCTCTGCCCCACGTGATTGGATGTTCTAGCCACCGTAAATATTGAGGTACCACCGGCTCAACTGTACTAACTGCGCGCTTGTGAACCTTCTGATATCGCTTGCAAAGACTCGTGGTGAATACTTGGTATTTGCCACCGTTGAGTTGTTTTGGGTTGCTCTGATATCCTGACTGGTTATTAAGCTGTTGGTTCCCCTCACCAGATTGTTGGTTATAACCGCCCTGGTTACCTTGGTCTTGAAAACCAGAAATTGAGCCGTTGTTGCCAAAACCAGGCCCTTGAGACCCGGACCCTGACTCGCCGGGTGGCCCATTGTTGTTGCCATTACCCGGGTTATAATGCTGCCATTGCCTCATAATGAAGCAATTCTTCCAAGCATGAGTTGATGGTTGACCCGGCAAACTATGCTTCGGACAAGGGTCACTGAGGGTTGCTTCAAGGTTAAATTTCGGACCTCCACCTTGCCTGTTGTTCCAACGACGCAGATTTTTATATTGAGAGTTGGTGTTTGCCACAAAATCCGAACCTCCTCTAGGGATCATGCGCTTTCCACCATTGCCCTGGCCATTGCCATTGTGCTGCTGCTGCTACTGCTCTTTTCCATTAGCACTCTTTTTTCCCTGGCTGGATTTTTCTTCATCAGACCTAGGATCCTTAGTGGAACTCGAATCATCATATTTGATTAGAGCCGCCATGAGCTCTCCCATATCATTGCAATATCTTTTAAGCCGCCTGAGCTTTAACTTAAGGGGATCAAAATGACACTTCTTTTCTAGGACCAGGACAGCCGAACCTGATGCAAAACTATCAGAAGAGTGGATAATACCTGAGACTCGGTGAACCCAATGGTGAGCCGACTCATCCTCTCGTTGCACACAGTTAGCCAAATCAATGATTATCAGGGGTTGCTTATAGGTCCCTTGATTTTTTTGATAAAACGCGCCTTTAACTCGGCCCATGAATTAATTGAATTTGCAGGCAAACCTTTCAATCATGTACGTGGTGGTCCGTCCAACATCATTGTGAAGTACTTAGCACGCACTACATCATAAACATCTAGCATCTCCATGGCCAATTTATAACTTTCAATCCAAGCCTCAGGGGGAAGATCAGCAGTGTAGTTAGGCACCTTGCAAGGGCCTTTAAAATCCTTGGGTAAACGCTCATTGCATAGAGCCGACACTAGGCACGACACTCCTACTGTTCGGGTGGTCATCCCGGCTTCCACTGATACCAAAGGAGTCACTAAAGGCTGCTAATAAGCCCCCAGTTGAGTCGCTACTTCCATCTCACGCCGAGACCTGGCTGATGTAGGGTGGAACCCTAATCGGTAGATCTTTCACGAGATGGAGGGGATCCCACGATGAACACGAAGAACACAAGGAGAACACAGAGAAATACACGAGAGGAAACGCTCAAATCAACACGAATACGGTCACACAGGTGCTAGATCCACGATACACATCAAGATACATGATCCATAGTCAACAACGGTGGTACAAAGTTAGTCTTCTCCCGGAGGAGGTCTTGGGGTATCCCTTGGGATCTTCTCCCTGGTGGAGGTCTTGAATCCGAGGTGGATCTTCTCTGAAGAGGCCGCGGTCTCGTAGGAGAGGAACCACAAAGGTCTATGATGAGCTATCCCAAAGCTAACCCTAGATAGTTTAGGTAGAGTGCTATATATAGGGTAGGAGGGGCGAAGGGGTACATGAGCCTCGGCTCAACATCATGCGCGCAGGCACTGTCCGGATGATCCGGACGTTTGTCTGGATAATCCGGCCTTCGGGGGGCCGGATGATCCGGGGCGGCGTCCGGATGATCCGGACACGTCTGATCTGCTGCGGGTGGCCCGGATGTCCGGGTCTTCATCCGGATGTCCGGGGTGTCCGGATGATCCGGGCTGGGGCCGGATGATCCGGCTTCGGCGTGGAGCTTTGGGTGTCTTCGGGCACATTTGCCGGATCGTCCAGACGGATGTCCGGATCATCCGGGCCTCGGCCGGATCGTCCGGGACATCGTCCGGATCGTCCGGGCAGGCTGAGTCCTGGTTGTCCTTCTCCTCCATCTTCCTCCTTTGATTTTCCTTGTCCCTTGACTTCTCCATGGTTGCTCCCGAGGTGCCTGAGTATGCAAAGAGTCTCTGATGAGGGTAGCAGCCATGTCTCATGTGAATCAAAGTGATGTAGAGAGAGGAGTGAAGTCACCTCGGCCTCGAGAGCTCGTGCTCGAGCACGTGTCATGGGTCCACTTGGCACTTGGTGAGTCGATGGTGGGTCCATGGGGATGACCTTGGGATGCTCCGCATCATCTCCCCTCCCTTGGGAAAGATCCGACCTCGGATCGAAATCTTCATCACCATGGAAAGTGGAGAGATCCTTGACGTTGAAGACATTGCTCACGTTGTACTTGTCGCGTGGAAGGTCGAGCTTGTATGCATTGCTATTGTAGCGTTCTAGCACCTTGAAGGGTCCGTCAGCTCGAGGTAGTAGTTTGGACTTGCGCTCGTGGGGGAAACGGTCCTTGCAAAGATGTAGCCATACGAGATCTCCCGGTTGGAACACCATAGGTGATGAGGACATGGCTACCTTGGATACGACCAAAAATATTGCATACATGTATATTTGTGAGGTGATATCTAATGCAAACTATGCAATAATTTATTTATGTCATCCAGGACAAAAATACTTCACAGACTTTTGTGCCATGTCTAATTCCAGGTGTATGGGACATTTGTACAATCCACATATGAATATAAGGGAAAAAGAGAAGTTTAGGTGCTGTTCAAAAAGTTCTCTCACGTCACTTTTGGGCCAAGAGAAGGCAGAGTCCAAGTCTCTCACGTTCTACATCCACATTCGGACTGCACAGAGATACCTGACTCAAAACGTCAAGAACTCCTTCATACGGACTCCGAATTGGGTGTTTCTTTTTTTGTTGGAAACTAGATTTCGTACACTTTCCAAGCCAATTGGATTGACCTTCAAATTCGTTCGGAGCGTTGAGATATCGACGAAACAATCTGACGCTGCATCAGAATCCGAGTCAAACTACAAGTCCAAAGGTGTTGCATCACCTCCACTTGGACCCATGAGCCTTGTACGACCTAGGGTTAGTTTTAGGCTGTCTTGGGACGTCCTTCCACCTCCTTGGCCGTCACCCCTTGCTCCAATATAAGTAGATCCATCTAGTAGCTTTTTCTTTGGGATTTTTTTAGTCAAAAGTTAGCCATTGCAACTTCGTGTACTTCGTTTGTGTCCAACAACCAGACCAAGACCGCTCACGGATCCCCACCTTTATCAATACTTCATTTATATTTGCCATATTCAGATTGCTTTATCATATTATTGCTTGTTCTTCGATTGCATGCAGGAATAGACCTTCGTGGTCAGGCTGATCGTGCTTCTGGCATTGTCAGTAACCCCTGGAGATTGGTTTAGTGATTGCTAAGGCGCAACGTCGTGCACATTTGTAGTCGGATCGTCAAAGTCGTCTCCACCAAATCGATAGTTATCATCTCATCGAAAGATCGGGCCCCTCGCCTCTATCAAGTGGTATCTGATATGAGGACATGGCTACCTTGGATATGACCAAAAATATTGCATACATGTATATTTGTGAGGTGATTTCTATTGCAAACTATGCAACAATTTATTTATGTCATCCAGGACAAAAATACTTCACAGACTTTTGTGCCATCTCTAATTCCAGGTGTATGGGATATTTGTACAATCCACATATGAAGATAAGGGAAAAAGAGAAGTTTAGATTCTGTTCAAAAAGTTCTCTCACATCACTTTTGGGCCAAGAGAAGATAGAGTCCAAGTCTCTCACGTTCTACATCCAGATTCGGACTGCACAGACATACCTGACTCAAAACGGCAAGAACTCCTTCATACGGACTCCGAATTGGGTGTTTCTTTTTTTGTTGGAAACTAGATTTCGTACACTTTCCAACCCAATTGGTTTCACCTTCAAATTCGTCAGAAGCGTTGAGATATCGACGAAACAATCTGACGCTGCAGCAGAATCCGAGTCAAACTACAAGTCCAAAGGTGTTGCATCACCTCCACTTGGGCCCATGAGCCTTGTACGACCTAGGGTTAGTTTTAGGCTGCCTTGGGACGTCCGTCCACCTCCTTTGCCGTCACCCCTTGCTCCAATATAAGTAGATCCATCTAGTAGCTTTTTCTTTGAGATTTGTTTAGTCAAAAGTTAGCCGTTGCAACTTCGTGTACTTCGTTTGTGTCCAACAACCAGACCAAGACCGCTCATGGATCCCCACCTTTATCAATACTTCATTTATATTTGCAATATTCAGATTGATTTATCATATTATTGCTTGTTCTTCGATTGCATGCAAGAATAGACCTTCGTGTTCAGGCTGATCGTGCTTCTGGCATTGTCAGTAACCCCTGAAGATTGGTTTAGCGATTGATAAGGCGCAACGTCGTACACGTTTGTAGTCGGATCGTCAAAGTCTACTCCACCAAATCGATAGTTATCATCTCATCGAAAGATCGGGCCCCTCGCCTCTATCAAGTGGTATCAGTTTTCAGGTTGCTCGGTGAGAATTTCCAGTTATTCCTAGATTAGATTTATTTTCTTACCTATTGTCCAGGGAAAAGCCATAAAAAAGTTAGATCTATTCATCATTTGTCCTACCCAGTCTGAGCCTTTGCAATTTTCATTTCATTGTTTGCATGATTGAATTATCGGTTGCATCGTCGTGTCGAGTTGCTGGTCTTAGTGTCTAGTTCGTTAGAGTTTTGAGTTCTGTTCACATTAGTCACGTCGTTGCTGCATCGTTATCCCTTTCGTTGTACACCACCTCATCCATCAATTTCCACCTCGTGCTACCCATCGTTCATTGTCACAATCATAGTTGAAGTCCTTCGCATCTTTGCTTGATCCAATCTGCATCTTATCTAGTTTGTCTTGAAAGAGGGAGAAAGAAAAAAAAAGACAGAGAAAAAAAAGTAAAAAAAAAAAGAGGAGAGAAAGAAAAAGAAAAAAGTGTGAGAAAAAAGAAAAAGAAAAAGAAGGAAAAGAAAGTTGGAGAGAGTGTTGTTGTATATTCTGCTTGGCAGTTGTTTTCATCATTATCTTTACTGCCGTTGTGATCTTCACTTATATCTTGCTGTCCAGAGCTACTTCATATCCTTTATTGATGCTAGTTGTGCTACACCGTGACCTCATTAGTGTAATAGGCTCGCGTCTCTAGTCCGCTCTAGCATAGGACCAGCACAGTATCGTCGTTGAGCATTTATTCAACATTGCATCTCTGAATTGATTATTGCTAATCTTTTGCTACCATATTAAAAGCCAACCCGGCTCCACATATTTCTACACCGTGTTTACGTACGTTCACCTGGCAATCGCTTTACTCAATCATTGGAGTTATTTGACACCGCTGGTTGCCTATCACCACCTGCTGCATGGTAAGAACTTGTAAGATATTGATATTTGCTTTACTATGAGCGCTTTACCACCACATCCTAGTAGTTCTTAGGAACATTATTTTTGGATTTTGTTTCTTGTTTCTACTAATCATGGCAGGTTCAAGAGTCAGTTGGCTTCATCGACCGTGGGAGACGTGTCATCACCTCAGAAAATACAACCACCATCACAAGAGGTACAAAGACATCAGAATGCGCACAAACATGTTCTTATTTCCATGCCACCTTTTCATGGTCGTTTTAAACCTGATTTATATATTGAATGGGAGTTCAACATCAATAATATATTTTCTTCCCATAGTTTTAATGAACGTAAAAATGTTAAGGTTGCGGTTGGTTCTTTCACAGGTTATGCTTTAGTTTGGTGGAGTGAATATTGTCGGTTATACCCTAATCATGTACCTACTACTTGGGATGATTTAAAACTTGTTATGAGAGATAGATTTGTCGATGTTTATTATACTCGTGGCATGATTAAAAAACTACAACATTTGAAACAAGGTAGTGACACCATAACAAAATATTATGATGATTTACGAACTACCTTGTTGCACTCCTTTTTAGAGGAAAGTGAAGATGATTTTATGGATAGATTTTGGGGAGGATTAAACCATGATATTCAGGAGATGCTAATTCATGAAGAGTGTTATCCTATGGACCATTTGTTTCGTCTTGCTTGTAGTGCTGAACATGAAATAAAACGACGTATTGTCCATAAGGAGAATAAGCGCCAGGTGCACATTCCAAGTGATGATACGGTTGTTCCTTCCACTACTAGACGTACTATGACAGACACATCCGTTGTTGTGAGGACTACATCACCTCCACCATGTGACACATCACCTCCGACAGTGCCCACATCATCTGAGTTGATCATAAGAGGTAATGACAAAGGTACCGATCTTCCACCTCCACATGAGTATGATGAATGCCTTGTCAATTTAAATGAACCATGCGATGAGCTATCCACTACTTTGATCACACCAACTATTTTAGAGGAATATGTTCGTGATTTGACTTTGCCATGTGATCAAACAATTGTGAGTGAACCAATTGAATTAACTATTGATACGAAAGAACCATTTGAATCAGGGAATAAATCAGATTTGGATCAAATACGTGTGAAAATAGTTGTGCCAATGTTTAATCATTTTCATATGACCTCTAATCTTGGTGATGCTTCATCAAGGTTGGGATGGTTTAATGATGAGCATTGCCAATCTTTTGTAATGATTAAGAGCTTCACTTATATGTGCAAATTGAGTTGCAATATTTTCATGCCTTCTACTTCTTGTGATAATATTTTGGCTTTATATTTTATGAACTACGAAAGTTATTCATCTATACATGTGTCATATGTGCGAAAATTAAGGGAAGTAAAAATGGATGACATATACATATACAACATGTACACCTTGTCTATTTTCTTACCCAAATTTCAGATTAAGCAACGCCGAGGACGGCTTTATTTTCAAAAAAAAGAGGATGATGAGGACATGGCTACCTTGGATACGACCAAAAATATTGCATACATGTATATTTGTGAGGTGATTTCTAATGCAAACTATGCAACAATTTATTTATGTCATCCAGGACAAAAATACTTCACAGACTTTTGTGCCATGTCTAATTTTAGGTGTATGGGACATTTGTACAATCCACATATGAAGATAAGGGAAAAAGAGAAGTTTAGGTGTTGTTCAAAAAATTCCCTGACGTCACTTTTAGGCCAAGAGAAGATAGAGTCCAAGTCTCTCACGTTCTGCATCCAGATTCGGACTGCACAGACATACCTGACTCAAAACAGCAAGAACTCCTTCATACGGACTCCGAATTGGGTGTTTCTTTTTTTGTTGGAAACTAGATTTCGTACACTTTCCAATCCAATTGGATTCACCTTCAAATTCATCCGAAGCGTTGAGATATCGACAAAACAATCTGACGCTGCAGCAGAATCCGAGTCAAACTACAAGTCCAAAGGTGTTGCATCACCTCCACTTGGGCCCATGAGCCTTGTACGACCTAGGGTTAGTTTTAGGCTGCCTTGGGACGTCCTTCCACCTCCTTGGCCGTCACCCCTTGCTCCAATATAAGTAGATCCATCTAGTAGCTTTTTCTATGGGATTTGTTTAGTCAAAAGTTAGCCATTGCAACTTCGTGTACTTCGTTTGTGTCCAACAACCAGACCAAGACCGCTCACGGATCCCCACCTTTATCAATAATTCATTTATATTTGCAATATTCAGATTGCTTTATCATACTATTGCTTGTTCTTCGATTGCATGCAGGAATAGACCTTCGTGGTCAAGCAGATCGTGCTTCTGGCATTGTCAGTAACCCCTGGAGATTGGTTTAGCGATTGCTAAGGCGCAACGTCGTACACGTTTGTAGTCGGATCGTCAAAGTCGACTCCACCAAATCGATAGTTATCATCTCATCGAAAGATTGGGCCCCTCGCCTCTATCAATAGGCTTCTTGTTGGCATTGAGCTTGGACGCTAGACGATGTACTTGCCGCTCGATCGTTGCCCTTGTATCTTCATGCACCTTCTTGAGATAACTTGCTCGAGCACTTGCGTCCAAGTTTGTGCGTTCTTCTATAGGTAGAGGTAGAATGTCAAATGGAGACAAAGGGTTGAAGCCGTAGACGACCTCGAAAGGGGACTTGCCGATAGTCGAATGTCTTGCGCGGTTGTAGGCGTACTCGGCTATGGGCAAGCATTGCTCCCGTTCCTTGATGTTCTTCTGATCAACACGCGAAGAAGCGTCGAAAGCGTGCGGTTTGTCACCTCCGTTTGGCCATCGGTTTGTGGATGATATGCCGAGGAGAAGAGTAGCTTGATTCCAAGCTTGGCGCATAGAGTCTTTCAAAAGTAGCTCAAGAACTTGACGTCTCGGTCCGACACGATCGTCTTGGGCACTCCATGTAGACGAATGATTTCCCTACAAAAGAGATTTGCCACATGTGAAGCATCGTCGATCTTGTTACAAGGAATGAAATGAGACATTTTAGAGAATCTATCCACGACAACAAACACGGAATCTTTTCCATTGTCCTAGGCAATCCAAGTACAAAGTCCATGCTAATGTCTTCCCATGGATGGAATGGAATAGGAAGTGGCATGTAAAGACCATGAGATTGAGCTTTTGACTTAGCTTTGTGACATGTTGAGCATCGGTTTGTAAGGCGTGAGACATCACGTAGCATCTTGGGCCAAAAGTAGTTCATGGAGAGCGTAGCAAATGTCTTGTCGCGACCAAAGTGTCCCATGAGTCCTCCTCCATGAGATTCCTGCAAAAGGAGCAAACGAAGCGAAGACTCGGGAATGCAAAGTTTGTTAGCTCTCATAAGATATCCTTCTTTGATGTAGTAATGTTCCCAAGAAGTGTGAGTCAAACACTTAGCACAAGGATTTGCAAAGAATGGATCATGCTCATATAAGTCTTTTATGTGCTCAAAGCCAATAACATTCAACTCAAGTTTTGTAACAAGCATGCATTTGCGGGAAAGCGCATCCGCCACAACATTTTCTTTGCCTTTGATGTACTTGATGACGTAGGGAAAAGACTTAATGAACTCACTCCACTTAGCATGACGCTTGTTTAACTTAGTTTGACCCTTGAGATACTTGAGAGTCTCATGGTCCGTATGAAGAATGAATTCATGAGGCCTAAGATAGTGTTCCCAAACACGCAAAACTCTCACCAAGGCATATAGATCTTTATCATAGATGGGGTAGTTAAGTTGTGCTCAGGATAGCTTCTCGCTAAAGTAAGCAATTGGGCGCTTTTCTTGCATGAGCACGCCACCTATGCCGGTACCACTAGCGTCACAATGGATATCAAAAGGTTTATCAAAATTCGGTAGGGCAAGAAGTGGTGCGTGCATGAGCAAATCTTTGAGCTTAATGAACGCGGTATCTTGCGAAGGACCCCAAACAAAGGGTGTGTTCTTCTTGCTCAAGGCGTGTAGAGGCATAGCTATTGTGCTAAAGTCCTTCACAAAACGTCGATAGAAACCGGCTAAACCAAGAAAGCTACGCACTTGTTGGAGATTCGTTGGTTGAGGCCAAGTTTTAATTGCTTCAATTTTAGTTTCATCAACGTGAACACCTTGGGAAGAAACGATGAATCCTAAGAAAACGACCTTGTCAACGCCAAAAGTGCACTTTTCCATATTAGCATATAAGCGCTCTTTCCGAAGGGTTTGCAAAACCATACAGATGTGTGTCACATGGTCCTCAAGCGACTTGCTAAAAACGAGGATGTCATCAAAGTAGACCACTACAACGACGCCTATGTAGGGTCGTAGACAAAAATGCATAAGACGCATAAATGAACTGGGTGTTTCCGATAAACCCGTTGGCATGACAAGCCACTCATATAACCCAAATTTGGTTTTGAAAGCCGTTTTCCACTCATCACCCTCTTGAATGCGAATTTGGTAGTAACCACTATTAAGATCAATTTTCGAAAAGATGGTGGCACCACGTAATTCATCAAGCATGTCGTCTAAGCGTGGGATAGGATAACGGTATCTAACGGTGATAGCATTTACCGGCCTACAATCGGAGCACATGCGAAAACTTCCATCTTTCTTAGGCACGAGAATAACCGGAACGGCACAAGGGCTCAAGCTTTCACGTATGTGACCTTTGTCGATGAGTTGTTGTACTCACCGTTGTATCTCCTTGGTTTCCTCGGGGTTGACGCGGTAGGGAGCCTTGTTCGGAAGTGCTGCGCCGGGTATGAGGTCGATGCGGTGTTTGATGCCGCGAAATGGAGGTAGACCCGAAGGTAGCTCATCGGGAAAGACGTCCGAGAATTCTTGCAACAATTGAGACAACACTAAAGGTGGAGGTGGTGAAGTGTTAGTAGGTTTGGCTTCTGCTTTGCATAAAAGCATAAGGTGAAAGACACTCGATGGGTTCTCACACACTTCTCTCATCTCACTTTTGGTGGCAAATAGCACTAGTTGCTTCTTGTCGCTCATCGTGGAGTCGCTCATATTTGGCTTGTGGCTCTCACTCTCCTTTTGGTGGCTCACTCTCTCACCATTCTCTCCATGATGGTTGGTAGGTAAGTGTTTGTCGGTGACTACTTGACTTGGTGACATGGGACGTAGCACAAACTCCTTTCCTTTCATCTTGAAGCTATAGTGGTTCGTCCGTCCATTGTGTGTGACTCCACGATCATATTGCCATGGTCGTCCAAGAAAAGGTGGCACACTGACATGGGGATGACATCACACTCAAGTGTGTCCTCGTAGGCGCCTATCTTGAAAGATACTTGCACGGTGTGGTCGACTCGAAGAGTTCCGGCGTCGTTTAGCCATTGGACCTTGTAAGGATGAGGGTGATTTGACTTCACCAAGTTGAGCTTGTCGCAAAGCTCTTCGCTTGCCAAGTTGTGACAACTTCCTCCATCGATGATAACCTTGATGGAGCATCCATTGATGCTGGCCTTGGTATGGAAGATATGACATCGTTGATCGTCATCTCGTTGATGTTGGAGTGTCAAGACCTTGGAGACAACGAGATTTGGACTTGAGTTATTGTCGCAAAACACTTGATGGTCTTCATCCTCATTCACTTGTCTCTGCATAGCCACATGTTCAAGTGCTTCCATTTCATCGTCGCTCATTGAGTCATAAGATCCGTCATCATTGATGATCATGGTACGGACGGTCTTGCACTCAAATGACTTTTGGCCTCGCCCTTGGCACTTAAAGCATTTGATGGAAATCGTCTTGGAGTTGTCCTCGGTTGGAGTTGTAGTTGATGAAACTCTTGGCTTGAAGTTGTTGGTAGAAGGTGGCCGACTTGTTGTAGTCGTATTCTTGTAGTTGGACTTGTCACCGAAGTTTGTGGATGTCTTGGTAGAGGTAGGAGTAGCCGAAGTCGTTGAAGCTTGGTTGTAGGAGCCAACGTTCTTGGAGGTGAACTTGGAGTACTTGTAGTCCTCTTGAACTTGTCGCTCCGCTTTGGTAGCTTGATGTACTAGCTCGAGGAGATTGGTGTATGGTTGAAAGTCCGCAATCTTCTTGATGGGATAGTTGAGTCCATTCAAGAATCTCGCCATCGTTTGCTCTTCATCTTCCGTGATGTTGGCTCTTATCATGGCAATCTCCATCTCCTTGTAGTACTCTTCAACGGACTTGGTACCTTGCTTGAGGAGTTGTAGCTTCTTGAACAAGTCACGGTTGTAGTGTCTTGGCACAAAGCATGCTCTCATAACTTCCTTCATTTGATCCCAAGTGGTGATAGGAGGTTCGCCTTTTGCTTCTCGTCTCTCTATGATTTGCTCCCACCAAATGAGAACATAGTGTTGGAACTCAAGGGAGGCCATTGCAATCTTCTTCTCTTCATCGAAGTTGTGAAGGCGAAAGATCTTGTCAACCTTCAATGCCCATGAGAGGTAATCTTCGGGATCAATGCTTCCGGAAAACTTTGGCATGGTGAACTTAAGCTTGCCATAGCGATGCTCGCATTGCTTGGTTGCCTATTATGAGGGCGTTCTTGATTTGGACGGTTGTCAACCTCGTGTTGCTCTTGGCATAGTAGATGTTCATTGTCATGGTGTACTTGTCGAGCTTGCGGTTCTTGTTGAGGTTATTGCTCTTGTCGTGCTTGCGGAGGAGCTTCTACTTGCATTCTTGCTTTGTGGCGCCTCTCTTGCATCTCATCGCGAAGGAAATCCTCTTCTTGACGAGTGTGTCAAGTGCGAGCTGCCACATTGCGATGTGCATCACGTAATGCTCGTTGCGCCTCAAGAGCTTGAGCTTCTCGGCATTGTTGTGCTTGACGATTAGCCTCGGCATCTTGTTCTTCTTGGTATTGACGTGCTCGCTCTTGTTGTTGTTGGCGTAGTCGTTGCCGTTCTTGTGCTTGCTCAAGTGTGGCTTGGTTTTGCCGATGTCGAGTTTCTTGCTCGTCAAATAGCTCTTGTGAACTCTTGTCATGAAGTGGGTTCCAGTTGTGATGTCGAGCTTGACGTGCGGCTTGACGAAGAGTGTTTGATGTAGGGGTACTTGAGTTGTCCGTTGAGTCGATGTGGCGACTTGAGCGGCTTCGTCTTTGAGATGATGTGGAAGAAGAGCGTCGGTTGACTATCAAAGTCCGTAGCTCGTCAAATTGTGTAGACATGTTGGTGTTGATGATATCAAATTGCTCTCTTGTTGTTGCTTAATATTGTCGTGCGTCGGTGGCGACTTGCTCAATGTACTCTCGCATAGCTTCACTTTCTTGATGGAGAACTCGTTTGCACACCGAAGAGATGTAGTTTGGTGACGTAGTTGTTCGACTCTTGAGGGTCGTCGAAGATCGGGCTCGAAGATGTACTTGGCCTATCCATGATCACAAGCAAGTATGTGAGTGGGAGAAAGGAGAAGACAATGCCAAATGTACCTTAACCGAAGTTGAAAATGGATCAATGATCACTCAATAATGTAACCCGGAAATAGCACTATTGGTACCACTTCGTGTCAATTCTCACACCTACACAAGTAAAGCTTTTTAGAGGAGTTTGGCTAGGATGGTGGCAAAATTCAATGTAAAAAGTGAGTAAGATTTAATGATGTTGAAAATGATTCACAATTGGCTCTTGCAACAAGTAGATCACAAGCAAAGGTAGCACACGGAACACATGCACGGATAGATAAATGTGGCTGTGCAACCAAAAGTGAGAGAAAATGTGGAATCCACGGAAAATGCTCGTGTTGCACAATGCTAGAGAGACGCTAACCGATTGCTTAATAGGCGGATACGCACTTGTGCACGACCTATAAGAGCAATGTAACGACTTCCTATCACAAGTATGCTATAAGTGTATGATGTGCCGATGCTTTTAGCACAAGGTGAAGTATTGCTATCTCATATGATCTCATTGGATGCAAGGCGTTTGATGCTATTGCTTTTGTGTATAAGCTTTGGATGGCTCTTTTGTTTAAAAGCTTTTGAGCTCCTTCTTTGGCCACTTATGCATGCTTCTCGGATCAAGGTAGTGATGCGGAGCATCCTTAGGACATCACCATGTCAAGAGTCCGCTTGGCAAGTGACACGTGCGACCTCTACTTCTCATACATAAAGGTGAATCATCTCCTTTACACGTGTTCACTTGACCCCTTCGAGGATGGTATACTACTTGACACTCCACTCGTGTGCATGCATAGGTATTATCGGAGCTTCACGGACAACGAGGAGGAGTGCAAGCGTCGAGGAACACCTACACCATCCGCGAGGGAAGCTTGGAAGCGAGGATGGAAGAAGACGGAGTTGTGGAAGCTACAACAGCCGGACATCCGAGCCAAACACCGAACATCCGACGCTTCGCCAACTCCCGGACATCCGGCCTTCGGCCCGGAAATCCGGACCATCCTATCCAAAGAGCATCGGGACCGAGCCCCTTCAACCCGGGCATCCAGCAGTGACCCCGGACATCCGGCTCGCCCCGAAGCCCCGGACATCCGGCCGCCAGCCCGGACAACCGGCCTTGCCTACGTGCATGTATCCGGGCCGATGCCCATGTACCTGTTTCGCCCCTCACTTACCCCTTCATGACCCTAGACTATATATACTCCTCCACCTCCACCATTTTAGGGTTAGCAAATGTGATAGCTCATTTTAGACTAGAGCTTTGCTCATCTTAGTGGTTCTACTCCTAGGAGAGACTGCGGCCCCTCTACAGAGAAGATCCACGACGGATTCAAGACCCCTAAACGGGAAGATCCTTCGCGGATTCAAGACCTCCTCACGGAGATGAACTTTACCTTGTATCTTTCCCTTTGTTGTTCATGTACCTCGTGATCTTCTGTGTTTGATTGTCTAGTGGATGTGTGCTTGGACTTGTTCTTGAGCGTTTTCCCTTGTGATTTCTCCTTGTTCGTCCCCGTGTTCATCGTGTTCCTCGCGGGATCCCTCCATTTCGTGAAAGATCGGCCTAGAATCGGGTTGACCCCGCATCAGGTAGCTATTGTGTATGCGGAACACTCTTGTGTCACACGTAGATATGATGATGTAGTATGCAATGTTTATGACTATCACTAATGTGCACAAGTGACATGGCCCGGCAACACTCAAATGGCTAGTCTCGTTAGGAAAGCTACGCAAAATGGTCGATGAGGGTCTATCAATGCGATTGCGAGGTAGTAAACGAAGTGTCGTCGATGTTACCGTCCTTGTCGAGGTTGAGAAGTGGTCTTGTTGATGTCGTACCGCTCCGAGATAGCCGAAACACAAACGGAAACGGAGTAAACCACAACTCGAATGATCCAAGACACAAAGAGGTAAGACCGTAGTGATGTTGGTTAGGTAATGGTGGTGGGGATGGGTGTGTCGAAAGTATAGTGGAATAGGTGGCTAGGGTTCTTGCGGTGGCGGAAATGGGGTGCGAAAAATCAGCAAAATGCAGTTTCGTCAGGCGTAGCCGGATGATCCGGACGTCTGGCCCGGATCAGGTGGAGCCGGATGATCCGGGTGATCAGCCGGATGATCCGTGTGGGTCAAACCGGTCGGGATGAGCTCGTGGAGGTGTGGAAAATTTTGGGAAAAATGATTTTTCTCGGGTTTTTGGTGGTTTTTGAGGGTGGGGGAGGTGGGGAAAAGGGTAATCCACTTGTCACACAACTCAACCATAGATCACAAACAACAAAATCTCATCAAAACACACAAATCACAAAAAAAATTGTGGGGCTATTTTTGTGAGGATTTTCGAATTTGGATGAAAAACAACAAAAACAAGCTAGAAAACAAGGTGTGGGGCTCCAAATTCGTGATCAACCAAGGCTCATGATACCATAGATGATGTAGGGTGGAACCCTAATCGGCATATCTTTCACGAGATGGAGGGGATCCCACGATGAACACGAAGAACACAAGGAAAACATGGAGAAATACACGAGAGGAAACGCTCAAATCAACACGAATACAGTCACACAGGTGCTAGATCCACGATACACATCAAGATACACGATCCATAGTCAACAACGGTGGTACAAAGATAATCTTCTCCTGGAGGAGGTCTTGGGGTATCCCTTGGGATCTTCTCCGTGGTGGAGGTCTTGAATCCGAGGTGGATCTTCCCCGGAGAGCCCGCGGTCTCGTAGGAGAGGAACCACAAAGGTCTATGATGAGCTATCCAAAGCTAACCCTAGATAGTTTAGGTAGTGATGAGGACATCACTAACAAGGTTACACCCACAGCTCCAACTGACACATATACAGGACCAATTACTAGAGCTCGCGCATGCCAATTAAATTACCAGGTACTTTCGTTTCTTGGTAATGATTCTAATGTTCATGAGAATATGATGCTGCCTAAATGGGATACATTTGTCTTGCTTACAAATGAAGGGCCTAGCCTGGACAAGAAGGATGAACATTGGAGCAAGATCAAGCATGGAGATGATGGCATGCGCAAGGGGAACAAGAATGGAGTTACAATTGATGATTTCAGGACTTTGAAGCCACCATAATGAGTGCGAGAAGCCTTGGATGAAATATACAATATACCACTTCATAAATTTCGTCCAGAGGCTATTATAGGTGCTGCGTCACCTTATTATTGGGCCAGGCCCATGTAATTTCGAAATACTTGAGTATAGGCTGTTTTTAGAGTCCGTATGTGTGGGGAAACAAGTGTTAGGGTTGGTTTCGGACCCCTCCACCAAGGGCCACGAAATGCCCCCCTCTTTCCCCCATATATACAACCCTTAGGGCGTCGTTTAGACTTTGCGCTTTGTTTAGATTAAAGTTCGCCATAGCTGCAACTTCGTGTATTTCGTTTGTGTTCAACGACCAGACAAAGACGTCACAGAACCCCACTTGATCAATAAAGATTTCCTCTTGAATTCGCAATATCCAGATTGCAATCTCAGTTTCTTGCTTGTTCTTCGTTTGCCTGCAAGAAGCAGACCTTCATGGTCAGGTTGATCGTGCTCCGGCGTGGTCAATAACCTCTCGGAGTTGGTTTAGCGATTGCTAAGGCGCGACGTCCTCGCACGTTCGTAGTCGGATCGTCAAAGTCGACTTCCTCCAAAACGATAGCCACCATCTCATCGAAAGACGAGACACCTTTGCCTCTATCAAGTGGTATCAGATTTCCAGGTTGCTCAGTGAGATTTTACAGTTTTTCATAAGTTTAGATCGAGTTTGTTCTTCATACCTACAGTCCACGAAAAAGCCAAAAAATTAGGGTTAGTTCATCCCATCCGAACCAATCTGAGCCTTTGCATAATCTTTTCTGTATTTACTTTGTTGAATTTGCGGTTGCATCGTCGTGTCAAGTTGCTTGTCTTAGCGTCTAGTTCTTTAGAGTTTCGAGTTCTGTTCACAGTTTGTCACGCCACCGCCGCACCATATTCATCGCCGCTGCCATACCACCGCCGCTGCCATATCACACCACCGCTACCACATACCACCACCGCTGCCATAACCTACCATCGCTGCCATATCCTACCACCATATATCCACCACCAATCCGAGTTCTTTTCATATTAAGTTTGTTCTCGAGATCCATCTAGGTTTCAGATTTGTGTTTCCTTGCCTGCGTAGATCCCGGAAAAAAAAGAAAAAAAATTCGGCAGGTGAAAATATTTTTTTCCCTATCCTATTTTTGGGCTTTTCTGAGTCTTTTGAGACACGTGCCACCATACTATTTTTTTACCGCACTTTTTCGTCGTCGCTGCCCTGATTCCGAAAAAAAAATCGTCAAAAAAATTTCGTGCCTATCATCTTAGTTTGACTTGGGAAGTGTTTTGAGACACTCGCCATTATAGTGATTTTTGGCAAAAAAAAAAGCAGCGCAAAAAAGGCGAAAAAAATTTAGAGTGTGCTTTCCCCTTGATTACGTGTAGCGCCGTGATTTTGTTAGTGTTCTAGGCTCGCGTCTCTAGTACGGTCTAGCCTAGGACCAGCACAGTATCGTCGTTGAGCGTTTATTCAACTTTGCATCTCTGAATTGATTATTGCTGACCCTTTTTGCTACCATATTATAAGCCTTCCCAGCTCCACATACATCTATGTCGTGCGTTTGACTCTGCCAGGTAATCGCTTTATCCAAGCTTTGAGAGTTTTGACTACCACGGTTGCCGATCACCACCTGTTGTTGGGTAAGAACTGGTAAGAATTTGAGATTTGCTTGTCGGATTTGTGACACCCGCCACCACCACCACCACCACTTGTTAGTAGTCTGTAGGATCATATTCTTGTGTGTTTTTATTGCTGCTAACGATGCCAGGATCACAAGCCGACGAGACTGACTGGGAGAACTTGACGAACAAGGAGCTTCATGATAAGTTTCAGCAAATGATGAGTGAACAGGTGCAAGATGTGCTAAACAGATTTGATGAGACCATGGAGAAGATAGATGGCATGGAGAAGACGTTTGAAACAAAGCTCGATAACAAGTTTGCTGAAGTGCTTTCGCGTTTTCCACCACCACCGGCTGCTGCAGTTGTCGCACCTCTACAACAACAACAACAACAACAACAACAACATCGCATTCCAAATCAAGTGGGACGAGCACAACGCGTTCCCCTTGAGCCTGGTCAAAATTCTGGTGCCGCTGTTGATGTTTCTGTAGCTCCTGCTGCTACTGCAGAGGTGGAGGACCATTACGAGGATGAGGTTGACCAAAATCAGAACTACGTGTAACCACCAGCACCACCACCACCAGGTTGACCCCCAGGCAGTTTTTAGGCCAAAATTTCGATGTGCTAAACAGTTTTCCCTATCCTATTTTTAGGCTTTTCTGAGTCTTTTGAGACACGTGCCACCATATTGTATTTTTACCGCACTTTTCGTCGTCGCTGCCCTGTTTCCGAAAAAAATTGTCAAAACAATTTCGTGCATATCATCTTAGTTTGACTTGGGAAGTGTTTTGAGACACTCGCCATTATAGTGATTTTCGGCAAAAAAAGGAGCGAAAAAAATAGCGCAAAAAAAAGAGGCGAAAAAAAAATTCAGAGTGTGCTTCCCCCTTGATTACGTGCAGCGCCGTGTTTTTGTTAGTGTTCTAGGCTCGCGTCTCTAGTACGATCTAGCCTAGGACCAGCACAGTACCGTTGTTGAGCGTTTATTCAACTTTGCATCTCTGAATTGATTATTGCTGACCCGTTTTGCTACCATCTTATAAGCCTTCCCAGCTCCACATACATCTACGTCGTGCGTTTTGACTCTCCCTAGTAATCGCTTTATCCAACCTTTGAGAGTTTTGACTACCACGGTTGCCGATCACCACCTGCTACTGGGTAAGAACTAGTAAGAATTTGAGATTTTCTTGACGGATTTGTGACGCCCGACCACCACCATTTTCTAGTAGTCTGTAGGATCATATTCTTGTGTGTTTCTATTGCTGCTAACCATGCCAGGATCACAAGCCGACGAGACTGACTGGGAGAACTTGACGAACAAGGAGCTTCATGATAAGTTTCAGCAAATGATGAGTGTACAGGTGCAAGATGTCCTAAACAGATTTGACGAGGCCATGGAGAAGATAGATGGCATGGAGAAGACGTTTGAAACAAAGCTCGATAACAAGTTTGCTGAATTGCTTTTGCGTTTTCCACCACCACCGGCTGCTGCAGCTGTCCCACCTCTACCACAACAACAACAACATCGCCTTCCAAATCAAGTGGGACGAGCACATCGCGTTCCCCTTGAGCCTGGTCAAGCTTCTGGTGCCGCTGTTGATGTTTCTGTAGCCCCTGCTGCTACTCCAGAGGTGGAGGACCATTATGAGGATGAGGTTGACCAAAATCAGAACTACGTGCAACCACCAGCACCACCACCACCAGGTCGTCCTCATGCATATCATCGCAACGGTAGGGCTGCACCACCACCTGAGGTACATGACCATCTTCCTAAACTGAAATTGAATATTCCACCATTTGAGGGTAGATATGTTCCTGATATATATCTTACTTGGGAGTTAGAAACTGAACAACGTTTTACATGTTTAAACTATCCCGAG
This sequence comes from Secale cereale, assembly GCA_902687465.1. Classification (NCBI taxonomy): domain Eukaryota; kingdom Viridiplantae; phylum Streptophyta; class Magnoliopsida; order Poales; family Poaceae; genus Secale; species Secale cereale. Next base: position 389,321,448 of record LR738712.1, read on the forward strand.
GAGAGACGTGTTCCTGCTGCTGTTTGTCATTTCACTAGTTTTGCATGTGTTTGGTGGTCTAAACATTGTAGATTATATCCTATTCCAGCTACTTGGGCTGCTTTGAAAACTGCTATGCGTACTCGTTGGGTTCCACCATATTATCAACGTGAATTACTTCAAAATTTGCAGCGCTTAAGACAAGGAAAAAATTCTGTAGAAGAATATTATCAGCAATTACAAACTGACCTGATTATATGTGGTATAGTTGAGGAGAATGAAGCTATGCTTGCACGTTTTATGGGTGGATTAAATAGAGAGATTCAGACCATTCTAGAGTATAAGGATTATAATAATATCACTCGTTTATTCCATCTTGCTTGTAAAGCTGAACGTGAAGTGCAGGATCGACAAGCATTGGCACGGACTAACTTTTCTGCAGGTCGACCTTCATCATGGACACCGCGCGTATCCTCTACTTCCACACATTCTACTACACCGACACCTCCATCAGCTGTTACCTCCGGCCGTGATACAAGGAAGCAGGCACAACCATCATTATCTGCCAAGAGCACACCTATTGGGCCTGCACATAATTCTTCTTCTTCCATGGCATCAACAGGGCACACCAGTGATATTATTTGTCGTCGTTGTAAGGGAAGAGGACATTTTGCGACATAATGCAAATCTCAGCGTGTGATGATTGCTACTGAGGATGGTGGATATGAGTCCGCTAGTGACTATGATGAGGAGACTTTGGCTCTTATTACACGTGAAGAACACGGTGGAGACGATTCTGATCATGAGACGCAATACATGGCTCCTGAAGATGCTGACAGGTATGAATGTTTAGTTGCTCAACGTGTTTTGAGTGTGCAGGTTACATAAGTTGAGCAAAATCAGAGGCATAATTAATTCCATACAAAGGGAGTTGTGAAGGAACGTTCTGTTTGCGTGATCATAGATGGAGGGAGTTGCAACAACTTGGCTAGCATGGAGATGGTGGAGAAGCTATATCTCACCACAAGACCACATCCACATCCTTACTACATCCAATGGTTCAACAACAGCGGCAAGGTTAAGGTAACACGTACTATTCGTGTGCATTTTAGTATCTCTACATATGCTGATTATGTTGATTGTGATGTGGTACCTATGCAAGCATGTTCCTTATTACTTGGTAGAACATGGCAATTTGATAAAAATTATGTACACCATGGTAGAAACAATCAGTATACTCTTGTTCATAAGGATAAAAATATTACTTTGCTTCCTATGACTCCTGATTCCATTTTGAAAGATGATATTAATAGAGCTAATAAAGCAAAACAGGAGAAAAATAAGAGTGAAAATCAGATTGTGGCAAAAGAATTTGAGCAACAAATGAAGCCTAATAATAAACCATCTACTGTTGCTTCTGAAATTAAATTGAAAAGTGCATGTTTATTTGCCACCAAATCTGATATTGATGAGCTAGATTTAAGCAAATCTGTTTGCTATGCTTTTGTGTGCAAAGAGGCATTATTTTCATTCGAGGACGTGCCTTCCTCTTTGCCTCCTGCTGTCACTAACATTTTGCAGGAGTTCGCCGACGTCTTTCCACAAGACGTGCCACCGGGATTACCACCTATTCGAGGGATTGAGCATTAGATTGACTTAATTCCCGGTGCATCGCTACCCAACCGCGCACCATACCGTACCAATCCAGAAGAGACGAAGGAGATTATGCGTCAAGTACAAGAGCTACTAGACAAAGGTTATATACGCGAATCCCTTAGTCCTTGTGCTGTTCCTATTATTCTAGTGCCGAAAAAGGATGGTACATCGCGTATGTATGTTGATTGTAGAAGCATTAATAATATTACTATTCGTTATCGTCATCCTATTCCTAGGCTAGATGATATGCTTGATGAATTGAGTGGCTCTACAATATTCTCCAAAGTTTATTTGCGTAGTGGATACCATCAAATTCGTATGAAATTGGGAGATGAATGGAAAACAGCATTTAAAACTAAGTTTGGATTATATGAGTGGTTAGTCATGCCTTTTGGGTTAACTAATGCACCTAGTACTTTCATGAGATTAATGAATGAAGTTTTGCGTGCTTTCATTGGACGATTCGTGGTAGTTTACTTTGATGATATATTGATTTTTAGCAGATCTTTGGAGGAACATTTGGAACATTTACGTGTTGTTTTTATTGCTCTACGTGATGCACGTTTGTTTGGTAACCTTGGAAAGTGCACCTTTTGCACCGACCGAGTATCTTTTCTTGGCTATGTTGTTACTCCACAGGGAATTGAGGTTGATAAAGCCAAGATTGAAGCTATTGAGTGTTGGCCGCAGCCCAAAACGGTCACACACGTGAGGAGTTTCCTTGGCCTCGCTGGATTCTATCGGCGTTTTTTGAGAGATTTCAACACCATTGCTGCACCTCTCAATGAGCTTACAAAGAAGGATGTGCGTTTTGTTTGGGGTACTGCAGAGGAAGAGGCATTCACGGTATTGAAAGATAAGTTGACACATGCTCCTTTACTCCGACTTCTTGATTTTAATAAGACTTTTGAGGTTGAATGTGATGCTAGTGGAATTAGGTTAGGAGGTGTGTTATTACAAGATGGTAAACCTGTTGCATACTTTTCTGAAAAATTGAGTGGGCCTAGTCTGAATTATTCTACTTATGATAAGGAATTATATGCTCTTGTTGTCCGGACTTTGGAGACATGGCAACATTATTTATGGCCCAAAGAATTTGTTATACATTCTGATCATGAATCTTTGAAGCACATTAAAAGTCAGGCAAAACTGAACCGTAGACATGCTAAATGGGTTGAATTCATAGAGACTTTCCCTTATGTTATTAAACGCAAGAAGGGAAAAGAAAATCTTATTACTGATGCATTGTCTCGTCTTTATACTATGCTTTCACAACTTGACTTTAAAATATTTGGTTTGGAGACCATCAAAGATCAATATGTGCATGATGCTGAATTTAAAGATGTATTGCATAATTGTAAAGAAGGGAGAACATGGAACAAGTTCGTCGTTAACGATGGATTTGTGTTTCGTGCTAACAAGCTATGCATTCCAGCTAGCTCTGTTCGTCTTTTGTTGTTGCAGGAGGCGCATGGAGGAGGATTAATGGGACACTTTGGCGTGAACAAGACGGAGGACGTACTTGCTACACATTTCTTTTGGCCAAAGATGCGACGAGATGTTGAGCGTTTTGTTGGTCGCTGCACTACATGTCAAAAAGCTAAGTCACGACTCAATCCTCATGGTTTATATATGCCTTTGCCTGTCCCTAGTGTTCCTTGGGAAGATATATCTGAGGACTTTGTTTTGGGTTTACCTCGAACAAAGAAGGGGAGGGATAGTGATGCGGAGCATCCAAAGGACATCCCCATGGACCCTTCATCGCCTCACCAAGTGCCCAAAGGACCAATGACTCGAGCCCGTGCAAGAGCTCTCGAGACCGAGGTGACTTCGCTCCTCTCTCGACATCTTTCCGATTCGCATGAGACATGGCTTCTACCCTCATCAGATACTCTGTGCATACTCAGGTACTTGGATGAAGGCCACGGGACAGCTCTGCACAGCGGTCAAGTCGGCGAGATCGACAAGTGCTTGGAACAAGAAGAAGGAAGGCTGAAGACTCTATAGGCTCCGGACATCCGGCCCCTACCGGACGATCGGACACTGCCAGGCACCGGACGTCCGACGCCCACCGAACGACCGGCGACTCCCAGACGATCGGACGACCGGAAGCCACCGGACGTCCGTGACATCGACCACAGAACATAAATAGCGGAAATCCGAGGATTACCGGACGTCCGGTCCCTCAGGAACCACCGGACGTCCGGTGACTAGCGGACGTCCGCCCCGACGGCGTCATCTCATGTAATATATACTCGTTGACTTCCATCCTTTTGAGGCAGCTTTTGGATAGCTCATCATAGACCTCAGTGGTTCCTCTCCTACGAGACCGCGGCCTCTTCGGAGAAGATCCACCTCGGATTCAAGGCCTCCACATCGGAGAAGATCCCAAGGGATACCCAAGACCTCCTCCTGGAGAAGACTATATTTTGTACCACCGATGTTGACTATGGATCGTGTATCTTGATATGTATCATGGATCTAGCACCTGTGTGACCGTATTTGTGTTGATTTGAGTGTTTCCCCTCATGTTTTCCTCCGTATCCACCTTGTGTTCTCCGTGTTCGTCGTGGGATAACCTCCTTTCGTGAAAGATCTGCTGACTAGGGTTCCACCCTACATCATATTATGGTAACAGAGCCATGGTTTCTCACGAAATTGGAGCCCCCCACCTAGTTTAGGATCATATTATGGTATCATTTTCTAGTTTGTTTTGTTGTGTTCCTCCCAATTTCGAAAATTCCCCACAAAAATAGCCCCAATTTTTTTTTTGTGATATGTTGATTTGGCAAGATTTTGTTGACTTTGTTCCATGGATTTGATTTGCCACGAGTGGATCTAGCTTTTCCCCACCTTTTCACTGATTTTATTCCGCGAATTCGGACAAGTCTGACCATTTTGTCCACGGATCCACGAACCCTACCCCACACCTACCGGATGACCGACGGTTTACCGGACGTCCGGCACCCCACGAGACACCAGACGTCCGCTAAACTCTGGACGACCGACTTCCCTCCTACAGAAACTTTTACCGGATTTCCGGGACTTACCGGACGTCCGACCCCTTCCGATCGACCGGACGACCGGCGACCTACCGGACGTCCGACGTACCCTGATGAAGCTGAATTTGTTCAGTTTTGTTCCACCTTCCGCTACCACCTACCTTTCATTCCACCTTCCGCAACCAACATCGTTTCAACGCTACGATTTTGACATTCTTGTCTCCCTTTGCCTTGGATACTTGAGTTGTGGTTTCACCGTTTCCTTGGATGTTTAGGCTACCTTGGAACGGCAAGACTTCGACAACACCACCGCTCAACTTCGGCAAGGACGGTAACATCAACGACACTTCGTTCATTCTACCTTGCAATTGCATTGTCACCCTATGGACCATCTTTGCGTAGCTTTCCCATTGAGACTAGCCATTTGAGTATTGTCGGGCCACGTCACTTGTGCACATTAGTGATAGTCATAGATAGTGCATACCATATCATCATATCTCCGTGTGCCACAAGAGTGATCCGCATACAAAATAGCTACCTTGATACGGGAAGCATGCATAAGTATCCAAAGAAAGATCTCACAAGCTTTTAAGCAAAAGAGCCAAACAAAGCTTGTAAGCAAAAGGACAATAGCATCATACGCCTTGCATCAAAAGAGATCATACGTCATAGCAATACATCATCTTATGCTCAAGCATCGGCACATCATACACAATAGCATACTTGTGATAGATAGTCGTTACGTTTTGCCTCTTATAGGTCGTGCACAAGTGCGTATCCGCCTATTAAGCAATCGGTTAGCGTCTCTCTAGTGTTGTGCAACACGAGCATTTTCCGTGGATTCCACATTTTCGCTCACCCTTGGTTGCACAACCACATTTATCTATCCGTGCGTGTGTTCCGTGTGCTACTTTGCTAGTGATCTACTTGTTGCATGAGCAAATTGTGAACCATTTTCAACATCTTTGAGTCAATTTGACGATTGCATTGAATTTGTGCCACCATCCTAACCAAGCTCCTCTCAAAGCTTTACTTGTGTAGGTGTGAGAATCGACACGAAGTGGTACCAATAGTGATATTTCTGGGTTACATTATTGAGTGATCATTGATACATTTTCAACTTCGGTTAAGGTACATTTGGTATTGTCTTCTCATTTCTCCCACTCACATACTTGCTTGTGATGATGGATAGGCCAAGTACATCTTCGAACCCGCCTTTCAACGATCCACATGAAGCGAACAACTACGTCACCAAACTACATCTCTTCGGTGTACAACGAGCTCTCCATCAAGAAAGTGAAGCTATGCGCGAGTACATTGGTCAAGTCGCCGAGGACGCGCGCCAATTTGAAGAAAGAACAAAAGAGCAATTCGACATCATCAACACCAACATGTCTACACAATTTGACGAGCTCCGGACTTTGATAGTCAACCGATGTTCTTCTTCCACATCTTCTCAAAGATGAAGCCGCTCAAGTCGACATACCGACTCCACGGATGGCTCAAGTACCCCTACATCAAACACTCATCGTCAAGCCGCACGTCAAGCTCGACATGACAACCGGAATCCACTTCATGACAAGAGTTCACAAGAGCTATTTGACAAGCAAGAGAGTCGACATCGCCAAAACCAAGCTACACTTGAGCAAGCACAAGAACGGCAACGACTACGTCAACAACAACAAGAACGAGCACGGCAATACCAACAAGAACAAGATGCCGAGGCTAATTGCCAAGCACAACAACGTTGCGAAGCTCAAGCTCTTGAGGCGCAACGAGCGCTACGTGATGCACATCGTAATGTGGCAGCTCGCACTCGACACGCTCGTCAAGAAGAGGATTTCCTTCGCGATGAGATGCAAGAGAGATGCCACCAAGCAAGAATGCAAGAAGAAGCTCCTCCTCAAGCGCGACAAGAGCAACAACCCCAACAAGAACAACAAGCTCGACAAGTACACCATGACAATGGACATATACTACGCCAAGAGCAACATGATATTGCCAACCGCCAAAATCAAGACCGCCCTCCCAATAGGCAAGGAAACAATCAAGAGCATCGCTATGGCAAGCTTAAGTTCACCATGCCAAAGTTCTCCGGAAGCATTGATCCCGAAGACTATCTCTCATGGGCATTGAAGGTTGACAAGATCTTTCGACTTCACAACTTCGATGAAGAGAAGAAGATCGCAATGGCATCCCTTGAGTTCCAAGACTATGTTCTCATTTGGTGGGAGCAAATCATAGAGAGAAGAGAAGTAAAAGGCGAACCTCCTATCACCACTTGGGCTCAAATGAAGGAAGTCATGAGAGCATGCTTTGTGCCTACACACTACAACCGTGACTTGTTCAAGAAGCTACAACTCCTCAAGCAAGGTACCAAGTCCGTTGAAGAGTACTACAAAGAGATGGAGATTGCTATGATAAGAGCAAACATCACGGAAGATGAAGATCAAACAATGGCGAGATTCTTGAATGGACTCAACTATCCTATCAAGAAGATTGCGGACTTTCAACCATACAACAATCTCCTCGAGCTAGTACACCAAGCAACCAAAGAGGAGCGACAAGTTCAAGAGGACTACAAGTACTCCAAGTTCAACTCCAAGAACTTCGGCTCCTACAACCAAGCTTCAACGACTTCGGCTTCTCCTCCTACCTCTACCAAGCCATCTACAAACTTCGGCGACAAGTCAAGCTACAAGAATGCGACAACATCGAGTCGTCCACCTTCTACCAACAACATCAATCAAAGAGCTTCATGATCTACAACTCCAACCGAGGACTACTCCAAGACGAGCTCCATCAAATGTTTCAAGTGCCAAGGACGAGGCCACAAGTCATTTGAGTGCAAGACCGTTCGCACCACGATCATCAAAGATGACGGTTCTTATGACTCAATGAGCGACGATGAGATGGAAGCACTTGAGCATGTAGCTATGCATCGCCAAGTGAACGAAGAAGAAGACCATCAAGTGTTTTGCGACAATGACTCAAGTCCCAACCTTGTTGTCTCCAAGGTTTTGACACTTCAACACCAACAAGATGACGACCAACGATGTCATATCTTCCATACCAAGGCCGTCATCAATGGACGCTCCGTCAAGGTACCATCGATGGAGGAAGTTGTCACAACTTGACAAGCAAAGAGCTATGCGACAAGCTTCAATTGGTCAAGAAGAAGCATCCTCACCCCTATAAGGTCCAATGGCTCAACGACGTTGGAATTCTTCGAGTCGAGCACACCGTGCAAGTCTCTTTCAAGATAGGCGCCTACGAGGACACTCTTGAATGTGATGTGATTCCCATGTCCATGTGCCACCTTATTCTTGGACGTCCATGGCAATATGATCGTGGAGTCACACACAATGGACAGACCAATCACTATAGCTTCAAGATGAAAGGCAAGGAATTCTTTCTATGACCAATGTCTCCAAGTCAAGTAGCCGTCGACAAACACTTACCTACCAACCATCGTGGAGAAAATGGTGAGAGAGTGAACCACCAAAGCGAGAGTGAGAGCCACAGGCCAAATATGAGCGACTCCACGATGAACGACAAGAAGCAACTAGTGCTATTTGCCACCAAAAGTGAGATGAGAGAAGTGTGTGAGAACCCATCAAGTGTCTTTCACCTTGTGCTTTTATGCAAAGGGGAAGCCAAACCTACTAACACTTCACCACCTCTACCTTTAGTGTTGTCTCAATTGTTGCAGGAATTCTCGAACGTCTTTCCCGATGAACTACCTCCGGGTCTACCTCCACTTCGCGGAATCGAACACCGCATCGACCTCATACCCGGCGCACCACTTCCAAACAAGGCTCCTTACCGCATCAATCCCGAGGAAACCAAGGAGATACAACGGCAAGTACAACAACTCATCGACAAAGGTCATGTACGTGAAAGCTTAACCCCTTGTGCCGTTCCGGTTATTCTCGTGCCTAAGAAAGATGGAAGTTTCCGCATGTGCTCCAATTGCCGTCCTATGAATGCTATCACCGTTAGATACCGTTATCCTATCCCACGCTTAGACGACATGCTTGATGAATTATGTGGTGCCACCATCTTTTCGAAAATTGATCTTAAAAGTGGTTACTACCAAATTCGCATTCAAGAAGGTGATGAGTAGAAAACGGCTTTCAAAACCAAGTTTGGGTTATTTGAGTGGCTTGTTATGCCAATGGGCTTATCGGAAGCACCCGGTTCATTTATGCGTCTTATGCATTTTTGTCTACGACCCTACATAGGTGTCTTTGTAGTGGTTTACTTTGATGACATCCTCGTTTTTAGCAAGACGCTAGAGGACCATGTGACACACATCCGTATGGTTTTACAAACCCTTCGGAAAGAGCGCTTATATGCTAATATGGAGAAATGCACTTTTGGCGTTGACAAGGTTGTCTTCCTAGGATTTGTAGTTTCTTCACAAGGTGTTCACGTTGATGAAACTAAAATTGAAGCAAATAAAACTTGGCCTCAACCAACGAATCTCATGCAAGTGCGTAGTTTCCTTGGTCTAGCCGGTTTCTACCGACGTTTTGTGAAGGATTTTAGCACTATTGCTATGCCTCTACACGCTTTGAGCAAGAAGAACGCACCCTTCATTTGGGGTCCTTCGCAAGACACCGCGTTCAATGAGCTAAAAAGCTTGCTTACCCACGCACCACTTCTAGCCCTACCAAACTTTGATAAACCTTTTGAGATCCATTGTGACACTAGTGGTACCGGCATAGGTGGCGTGCTCATGCAAGAAAAGCGCCCAATTGCATACTTTAGCGATAAGCTATCCGGAGTGCAACTTAACTATCCCATCTATGATAAAGAGCTTTATGCCTTGGTGAGAGTTTTACGTGTTTGGGAACATTATCTTAGACCTCATGAATTCATTCTTCATACGGACCATGAGACTCTCAGTATCTCAAAGGTCAAACAAAGTTGAACAAGCGTCATGCTAAGTGGAGGGAGTTCATTGAGTCGTTTCCCTATGTCACCAAATACATCAAAGGCAAAGAAAATGTTGTGGCGGACGCGCTTTCCCGCAAATGCATGCTTGTTACCCAACTTGAGTTGAATGTTATTGGCTTTGAACACATAAAAGATTTATATGAACATTATCATTTCTTTGCAAAACCTTATACTAAGTGTTTGACTCACACTTCTTGGGAACGTTACTACATAAAGGATGGATATCTTATGAGAGCTAACAAACTTTGCATTCCCGAGTCTTCGCTTCGTTTGCTCCTTTTGCAGGAATCGCGTGGAGGAGGACTCATGGGACACTTTGGACGCGACAAGACATTTGCTACGCTCTCCAAGAACTACTTTTGGCCCAAGATGCGACGTGACGTCTCACGCCTCACCAACCGATGTTCTACATGCCGCAAAGCTAAGTCGAAAGCTCAATCTCATGGTCTTTACATGCCACTTCCTATTCCATACCATCCATGGGAAGACATAAGCATGGACTTTGTACTTGGATTGCCTAGGACTCAAAATGGCAAAGATTTCGTGCTCGTAGTCGTAGATAGATTCTCTAAGATGGCTCATTTCATTCCTTGTAACAAGATCGACGATGCTTCACATGTTGCAAATCTCTTTTGTAGGGAGATAATTCGTCTACACGGCGTGCCCAAAACGATCGTGTCGGACCGGGACGTCAAGTTCTTGAGCTACTTTTGGAAAACCCTATGCGCCAAACTCGGAATCAAGCTACTCTTCTCTTCGGCATACCATCCACAAACCGATGGTCAAACGGAGGTGACGAACCGCACGCTTTCGACGCTTCTTCGCGTGTTGATCAAGCAGAACATCAAGGAATGGGAGCAATGTTTGCCCATCGCCGAGTACGCCTACAACCGTGCAAGACATTCGACTACCGGCAAATCACCTTTTGAGGTCGTCTACGGCTTCAACCCGTTGTCCCCATTGGACATCTTACCTCTACCTCTACAAGAGCGCACGAACATGGACGCAAGTGCACGAGCAAGCTATCTAAAGAAGGTGCACGAAGATACAAGGGCAATGATCGAGCGACAAGTCCATCGTCTCACCACCAAGATCAACATCAACAAGGCACCAATGGTGTTCCAACCGAGAGATCTTGTTTGGCTTCATCTTCGCAAGGACCGTTTCCCACACGAGCGCAAGTCCAAACTACTACCTCGCGCCGACGGGCCCTTCAAGGTGCTAGCACGCTACAACAACAACGCCTACAAGATCAACATCCCACGAGACAAGTACTCCGTGAGCGATACTTTCAACATCAAGGACCTATCTCCTTTCCATAGTGATGAAGATTTCGATCTGAGGTCGGATCTTTCCCAAGGGAGTGGAGATGATGCGGAGCATCCAAAGGTCATCCCCATGGACCCTTCATCGCCAAGGACCAATGACTCGAGCCCGTGCAAGAGCTCTCGAGACCGAGGTGACTTCGCTCCTCTCTCGACATCTTTCCGATTCACATGAGACGTGGCTTCGACCCTCATCAGAAACTCTGTGCAAACTCAGGTACTTGGATGAAGGCCACGGGACAGCTCTGCACAGCGGTCAACACGGCGAGATCGACAAGGGCTTGGAACAAGAAGAAGGAAGGCTGAAGACTCTACAGGCTCCAGACGTCCGGCCCCTACCGGACGACCGGACACTGCCAGGCACCGGACGTCCGACGCCCACCGGACGACCGGCGACTCCCAGACGACCGGACGACCGGAAGCCACCGAACGTCCGTGACATCGACCACAGAACATAAATAGCGGAAATCCGAGGATTATCAGACGTCTGGTCCCTCAGGAACCACCGGACGTCCGGTGACCAGCGGACGTCCGCTCCGACGGCGTCATCTCATGTAATATATACTCGTTAACTTCCATCCTTTCGAGGCAGCTTTTGGATAGCTCATCATAGACCTCAGTGGTTCCTCTCCTACAAGACCGCGACCTCTTTGGAGAAGATCCACCTCGGATTCAAGGCCTCCACATCGGAGAAGATCCCAAGGGATACCCAAGTCCTCCTCCTAGAGAATACTATATTTTGTACCACCGATGTTGACTATGGATCGTGTATCTTGATATGTATCGTGGATCTAGCACCTGTGTGGCCATATTTGTGTTGATTTGAGTGTTTCCCCTCGTGTTTTCCTCCGTATGCACCTTGTGTTCTCCGTGTTCGTCGTGGGATAACCTCCTTTCGTGAAAGATCTGCTGACTAGGGTTCCACCCTACATCAGATAGCATATTTGTTATCGTGGATAGGTTCTCGAAGATGGCACACTTTATACCATGTCATAAAAGCGATGATGCTGCTAATGTTGCTGATTTGTTCCTTCGTGAAATTATTCGCTTGCATGGTGTGCCAAATACTATTGTTTCAGATCGTGATACTAAATTTCTTAGCCACTTTTGGAGATGTTTATGGGCTAAATTGGGGACTAAACTGCTTTTTAGTACTACTTGTCACCCCCAAACTTATGGACAAACTGAAGTAGTCAACAGAACTTTGTCTACTATGCTTAGGGCTATTTTGAAGAATAATAAGAAAATGTGGGAAGAATGCTTGCCTCATATTGAATTTTCTTATAATCGTTCGTTGCATTCTACTACTAAGATGTGCCCTTTTGAAATTGTCTATGGTTTCCTACCTCGTGCACCTATTGATTTGTTGCCTCTTCCATCTTCGGAGAAGGTTAATTTTGATGATAAACAACGTGTTGAATTGATCTTAAAAATGCATGAGTTAACTAAGGAAAATATTGAGCGCCTGAATGCTAAATATAAACTTGTTGGAGATAAGGGTAGAAAATGTGTTGTCTTTGCACCTGGAGATCTTGTTTGGTTACATTTGCGTAAGGATAGGTTTCCTAATTTGCGCAAGTCAAAGCTAATGCCACGTGCTGATGGTCCTTTCAAGGTGTTAGAGAAAATAAATGATAATGCATATAAACTTGAGCTGACTGCAGATTTTGGGGTTAGTCCCACATTTAACGTTACAGATTTGAAGCCTTACTTGGGTGAGGAAGATGAGCTTCCGTCGAGGACGACTTCAATTCAAGAAGGGGAGGACGATGAGGACATCACTAACAAGGTTACACCCACAGCTCCAACTGACACATATAAAGGACTAATTACTAGAGCTCGCGCACGCCAATTGAATTACCAGGTAGTTTCGTTTCTTGGTAATGAATCTATGTTCATGAGAATATGATGCTGCCTAAATTGGATACATTTGTCTTCCTTACAAATGAAGGGCCTAGCTTGGACAAGAAGGATGAACATTGGAGCAAGATCAAGCATGGAGTTATAATTGATGATTTCAGGACTTTGAAGCCACCATAATGAGTGCGAGAAGCCTTGGACGAAATATACAAGATGCCACTTCATAAATTTTGTCTAGAGGCTATTATAGGTGATGTGTCACCATATTATTGGGCCAGGCCCATGTAATTTCGAAATACTTGAGTATAGGCTATTTTTAGAGTCCGTATGTGTGGGGAAACAAGAGTTAGGGTTGGCTTCGGACCCCTCCACCAAGGGCCACGAAATTCCCCCCTCTTTCCCCCATATATACAGCCCTTAGGGCGTTGTTTAGAATTTGGCTTTTGTTTAGATTAAAGTTCGCCATAGCTGCAACTTCGCGTACTTCGTTTGTGTTCAACGACCAGACCAAGACGTCACAGAACCCCACTTGATCAATAAAGCTTTCCTCTTAAATTCGCAATATCCAGATTGCAATCTTAGTTTCTTGCTTGTTCTTTGTTTGCCTGCAGGAAACAGACCTTCATGGTCAGGTTGATCATGCTCCGGTGTGGACAATAACCTCTCGAAGTTGGTTTAGCGATTGCTAAGGCGCGACGTCCTCGCACGTTCGTAGTCGGATCGTCAAAGTCGACTTCCTCCAAAACGATAGCCACCATCTCATCGAAAACGGGACACATTTGCCTCTATCAGCTAGCATGTAGATGGTGGAGAAGCTATCTCTCACCACAAGACTACATCCACATCCTTACTACATCCAATGGTTCAACAACAGTGGCAAGGTTAAGGTAACACGTACTGTTCGTGTGCATTTTAGTATCTCTACATATGCTGATTATGTTGATTGTGATGTGGTACCTATGCAAGCATGTTCCTTATTACTTGGTAGACCATGGCAATTTGATAAAAATTATGTACACCATGGTAGAAACAATCAGTATACTCTTGTTCATAAGGATAAGAATATTACTTTGCTTCCTATGACTCTTGATTCCATTTTGAAAGATGATATTAATAGAGCTAATAAAGCAAAACAAGAGAAAAATATGAGTGAAAATCAGATTGTGGCAAAAGAATTTGAGCAACAAATGAAGCCTAATAATAAACCATCTAGTGTTGCTTCTGAAATTAAATTGAAAAGTGCATGTTTATTTGCCACCAAATCTGATATTGATGAGCTAGATTTTAGCAAATCTGTTTGCTATGCTTTTGTGTGCGAAGAGGCATTTTTTTCATTTGAGGACGTGCCTTCCTCTTTGCCTCCTGCTGTCACTAACATTTTGCAGGAGTTCGCCGACGGCTTTCCACAAGACGTGCCACCGGGATTACCACCTATTTGAGGGATTGAGCATCAGATTGACTTAATTCCCGGTGCATCGCTACCCAACCGCACACCATACCGTACCAATCCAGAAGAGACGAAGGAGATTATGCGTCAAGTACAGGAGCTACTCGACAAAGGGTATATACGCGAATCCCTTAGTCCTTGTGTTGTTCCTATTATTCTAGTGCCGAAAAAGGATGGTATATCGCGTATGTGTGTTGATTGTAGAGGCATTAATAACATTACTATTTGTTATCATCGTCCTATTCCTAGGCTCGATGATATGCTTGATGAATTGAGTGGCTCTACAATATTCTCCAAAGTTGATTTGCGTAGTGGATACCATCAAATTCGTATGAAATTGGGAGATGAATGGAAAACAACATTTAAAACTAAGTTAGGATTATATGAGTGGTTAGTCATGCCTTTTGGGTTAACTAATGCACCTAGTACTTTCATGAGATTAATGAATGAATTTTTACGTTCTTTCATTGGACGATTTGTGGTAGTATACTTTGATGATATATTGATTTTTAGCAGATCTTTGGAGGAACATTTGGAACATTTACGTGCTGTTTTTATTGCTCTACGTGATGCACATTTGTTTGGTAACCTTGGAAAGTGCACCTTTTGCATCGACCGAGTATCTTTTCTTGGCTATGTTGTTACTCCATAGGGAATTGAGGTTGATAAAGCCAAGATTGAAGCTATTAAGAGTTGGCCGCAGCCCAAAACGGTCACACACGTGAGGAGTTTCCTTGGCCTCGCTGGATTCTATTGGCGTTTTGTGAGAGATTTCAGCACCATTGCTGCACCTCTCAATGAGCTTACAAAGAAGGATGTGCCTTTTATTTGGGGTACTGCACAGGAAGAAGCATTCACGGTATTGAAAGATAAGTTGACACACGCTCCTTTACTCCAACTTCCTGATTTTAATAAGACTTTTGAGCTTGAATGTAATGCTAGTGGAATTGGGTTAGGGAGTGTGTTATTACAAGATGGTAAACCTCTTGCATACTTTTCTGAAAAACTGAGTGGGCCTAGTCTGAATTATTGTACTTACGATAAGAAATTATATGCTCTTGTTCGGACTTTGGAAACATGGCAACATTATTTTTGGCCCAAAGAATTTGTTATACATTCTGATCATGAATCTTTAAGCACATTAAAAGTCAAGAAAAACTGAGCCATAGACATGCTAAATTGGTTGAACTAGATGATTCCCCGCGCGTTGCTGCGGGATTGTATGGTGGAAAAATAACATTGGTTATTACGTCAAATGGTAATTTTGATGATCAAAGGACTTTTTTGGTCAAACTGAATAATATTATGAGTTTAGGGGGAGGAATATTATTTTTCACTATCATCTATTCAGTTCAATGGAAACTTCATCAATCACTGCCTGGAATTACAATATCAGAGACTGTTCCATTATACACTTTCCAAATGCATCGGGTCTCAACATAGGAATTTCCATCGCAAATAGTTTATTTATCTCCTGTTTAACATTCTCCATTCTCCAATAATTTAGATTCCTTTTATTGATGAAGGCGATAGAAAGTGTCAACATTGGAGGGAAAAATAAAGAACTCCAAGAAAAGTAAAGCTATATTCCTCAACATGAACATGACATAAGAAACAACATTGAAATAGGCGTTCAAGATCGTTTTTTTCTATAGATGATCTAAAGCACCACTATGCTGAATAAAAAAATCACATGAAAGAGAAGATACTAACAAAATGTTCACAACTGCAAATATAAAAACAGTGTTGGAACTGTGAAGTTTTCTTAGGAAAACAACACATATTTGTGTTAATAAGGGGTTACCTTATCCTTTTCATATCTCTGTCATGATCAGCAGGTATTGATTAAAATCCATGGAGGAGTCAATATATTTATGTAACTTGTGGTGTGGCCAAATGTCAAATACAACCTCCGATGGAGGGAGTAGGTAAAAATGATCGAGATTTGTGTTGATAAATGGAACATACAGATAGCTAAAACCTCGATTAGACCATCAACTACACCACACAACTGAAGTAATCTCCCAGCAGAAAGCACATTTGATGTCAATGACATAATCGACATGGTGTGAAATATGTAATCCATGTCTCAAAATATAGAGTCAAAGTTCGTACGTACAGTGCCGAAACATGAGTGGTATGAAACCAGATCCACTCGTTTCTATCGTTGATACATCCAATGAAACTTTGCCATGTGTGAAGTCCCTGGCAACTTCATAACAAAAGAGAACAGATCTGCAACAATAGTGAAATCATCATAATGGTACGAATCAATGATTATATCTATGATATAACACATGATCTTTTGAGATCAATAATGCAAGAGGGAATGTCGAACTTATACCTTTGAAAATTAAAATAGGTTGCAAAAAGTCGGTGCTTCTGCGAACAAAGTGTCCTAAGAAGCCACATCTGCAGCCTCAAAATGGGATAATGCCATAGTTGCACCGGCGCCACCTACATTACACCTGCTTTCTATGCTCAAGGCAATTCAGCGAGAAAGTTCAGAAAATACTATGACTGCGAACTTCCTTTTGTGGATGAAACACAATATCTAAGAAACATTAATTATTCAGTTGTATTCAAATACCAGGGAACCATAGGAGAAATTAACGATGGGATTAATATTCTGAACTCTACTGAATTTTTATCCCTAAAATTTGTTTAGCAAAAGGTTATATTCAGCGTTGAGGTTGTGGATGACCTCATCTCTCAGTAGTAGTGTTATGTTTTTCTAGAAGAAAATGGTACAACCACTTGCATAACAAAACTCAGATACATTATCTAATTTCTATTATCTCAATCAAGAGATCATAAATATTTAATTGTTAGTAGCACCGCCTCATTGATTTGCACAAAAAATCAGTTTGAGGTAAAACAAAAGGGTATCAATTGCAGGCACATGGTGAAAGAATATGAGAAACATAGGGAATAAGATCAGTAATAGATCAGAACACAACATAACTAAAACAAAAATTGTACCTGCCGCTCGGCGACTTCCGCCCGTCGGTAGTATGTTTGGGACAAATCAACATTTGTGTACAAATTCTGTTTGGGACAAAATGTTCATTGGGGCCGCGAGAGATGGGAATTGGAGGCAGTGATCACTGGTGGTGAAAGGAATTGGAAGGGGGGGATTGTTGTGCGTTACCTGGCCAGCATGACATGATTTCGGAGCAAAGGCGCGGACACCAACCCGATGCCCGCTCCAGGGGTAATTTAGTGCAGGCAAAGGAAGTCGCCGAGAGGCGGCGGCGTCCTCGCTTCTAGACAGTAGGTCAGTGGTTGAGGTCGTCCTCGAGGAGCCGGAGTTGTCGAGGTGGTCGGGCGCGTCGAGGCGCGGTGCGGCGGTGAAGATCGTCCTCTCGGCGGTGGATCTGGCCGGTGCACCTGACTCCTGGAGGGTGGTAGGCTGTGCGCCTGACGACAATCCTTGTCGGCCGGAGGCGATGGCGGTCCTGCATGGGACGTGGTGTTGCGGGGTGGTGCTTGGGTGGTGGTTGACGGCGTCGCGCCGCCGTGTCTGCTGTGATGATACGCAGAAGATCGGAGGAGTAAGAGATGCGATGACATTTTTTTCTGAGAAAAAGAGACGCGGACAGATTTTTATTAGGTTGGGGGATGCGAAGAGGTGTAGCGATGGGCTTCTATCAGGCTTCTGACTCTTCGTTCACGGAAGACCAAAGAGGCCTCTTGGGTTTCCAGAGAGCCAAATCACACTATTTTTGTTAAACAATGCTGATGTGGTGAGATGCATGACAAAAATAATTAAGAGTAATAGATGATGTGGCAAATCTGCTGAGGTGGATAGGCTGCATGTCAAGAGAAATAGGTTAGTGGGGATGAACTATTTAGGTATTATAGATTCATAGATACTTTCCCTTATGTTATTAGACACAAGAAGGGAAAAGAAAATGTTATTGCTGATGCATTGTCTCGTCGTTATACTATGCTTTCACAACTTGACTTTAAAATATTTGTTTTGGAGACCATCAAAGATCAATATGTGCATGATGCTGAATTTAAAGATGTACTGCAAAATTGTAAAGAAGGGAGAACATGGAACAAGTTTGTCGTTAATGATGTATTTGTGTTTCGTGCTAACAAGCTATGCATTCCAGCTAGCTCTGTTCATTTTTTGTTGTTGCAGGAGGCGCATGGAGGAGGATTAATGGGAAACTTTGGCGTGAAGAAGATGGAGGACGTACTTGCTACACATTTCTTTTGGCCAAAGATGCGACGGGATGTTGAGCGTTTTGTTGGTCGCTGCACTACATGTCAAAAAGCTAAGTCACGACTCAATCCTCATGGTTTATATATGCCTTTGCATGTCCCTAGTGTTCCTTGGGAAGATATATCTATGGACTTTGTTTTGGGTTTACCTCGAACAAAGAAGGGGACGGATAGTATATTTGTTGTCGTGGATAGGTTCTCGAAGATGGCACACTTTATACCATGTCATAAAAGCGATGATGCTGCTAATGTTGCTGATTTGTTCTTTCGTGAAATTATTGGCTTGCATGGTGTGCCAAATACTATTATTTCAGATCGTGATACTAAATTTCTTAGCCACTTTTGGAGATGTTTATGGGCTAAGTTGGGGACTAAACTGCTTTTTAGTACTACTTGTCACCCCCAAACTGATGGACAAATTGAAGTAGTCAACATAACTTTGTCTACTATGCTTAGGGCTGTTTTGAAGAATAGTAAGAAAATGTGGGAAGAATGCTTGCCTCATATTGAATTTGCTTATAATCGTTCGTTGCATTCTACTACTAAGATGTGCCCTTTTGAAATTGTCTATGGTTTCCTACCTCGTGCACCTATTGATTTGTTGCCTCTTCCATCTTCGGAGAAGGTTAATTTTGATGCTAAACAACGTGTTGAATTGATCTTAAAAATGCATGAGTTAACTAAGGAAAATATTGAGCGCATGAATGCTAAATATAAACTTGTTGGAGATAAGGGTAGAAAACGTGTTGTCTTTGCACCTGGAGATCTTGTTTGGTTACATTTGCGTAAGGATAGGTTTCCTAATTTGCGCAAGTCAAAGCTAATGCCACGTGCTGATGGTCCTTTCAAGGTGTTAGAGAAAATAAATGATAATGCATATAAACTTGAGCTGCCTGCAGATTTTGGGGTTAGTCCCACATTTAACATTGCAGATTTGAAGCCTTACTTGCGTGAGGAAGATGAGCTTCCGTCGAGGACGACTTCAATTCAAGAAGGGGAGGATGATGAGGACATCACTAACAAGGTTACACCCACAGCTCCAACTGACACATATACAGGACCAATTACTAGAGCTCGCGCACGCCAATTAAATTACCAGGTACTTTCGTTTCTTGGTAATGAATCTAATGTTCATGAGAATATGATGTTGCCTAAATTGGATACATTTGTCTTGCTTACAAATGAAGGGCCTAGCTTGGACAAGAAGGATGAATGTTGGAGCAAGATCAAGCATGGAGATGATGGCATGCGCAAGGGGAACAAGAATGGAGTTACAAGTGATGATTTCAGAACTTTGAAGCCACCATAATGAGTGCGAGAAGCCTTGGACGAAATATACAAGATGCCACTTCATAAATTTTATTCAGAGGCTATTATAGGTGTTGCATCACCTTATTATTGGGCCAGGCCCATGTAATTTCGAAATACTTGAGTATAGGCTGTTTTTAGAGTCCGTATGTGTGGGGAAACAAGAGTTAGGGTTGGTTTCGGACCCCTCCACCAAGGGCCACGAAATCCCCCCCCCCCTCTTTTCCCCATATATGCAGCCCTTAGGGCGTCGTTTAGACTTTTGGTTTTGTTTAGATTAAAAGTTCGCCATAGCTGCAACTTCACGTACTTCATTTGTGTTCAACGACCAGACCAAGGCGTCACAGAACCCCACCTTGATCAATAAAGCTTTCCTCTTATATTCGCAATATCCAGATTGCAATCTTAGTTTCTTACTTGTTCTTCGTTTGCTTGCAGGAAATAGACCCTCGTGGTCAGTTTGATCGTGCTTCGGCGTGGTCAATAACCTCTCAGAGTTGGTTTAGCGATTGCTAAGGCGCGACGTCCTTGCAAGTTCGTAGTCGGATCATCAAAGTCTACTCCACTGAAAACGATAGCCACCATCTCATCGAAAGACGGGACACCTTTGCCTCTATCAGGATCTCCCTTGTCCGATCCGTCCAATCGATCCAGCCACAGCCTCCACCTTCCCTCCTCGAGCCAATCCCTTCGCGAGCCTCCTCCCCTGTCTTTTGGGTTCATACGAACAGAGTAACGCTTTAAGCAAGATGACATGATGTAGAGGGATAAACTCAAGCAATATGATGTACACCCCATCTTTTTATCCTCGATGGCAACAATACAATACGTGCCTTGCTGCCCCTACTATCACTGGGAAATGACACCGCAAGATTGAACCCAAAGCCAAGCACTTCTCCCATTGCAAGAACTATAGATCTAGTAGGCCAAAACAAACCAATAATTCGAAGAGACTTGCAAGGATATTATGAGCACAAATAAAAAGTTCAGAGAAGAACCAAATATCTTTCACAGATAACCTTGATCATAAACTCACAATTCATCAGATCTCGACAAACACACCGCAAAAAGAGATTACATCGAATAGATCTCCTCGCAGACCGAGGAGAACTTTGTATTGAGATCCAGAGAGAGAGAAGAAGCCATATAGATAATCGCTATGGACCCAAAGGTCTGTGGTAAACTACTCACAACTCATGGTGAGGGCGATGATGATGATGATGAAGGCCTCCGTGATGGATCCCCCTCCGGTGGAGCTCCGGAACAGGCTCCAAGATGGGATCTCCACGGGAACAGAAGCTACGGCGGTGGAATTAGGGTTTTCTCTCTGCGTATGGAGTTTTTGGGGTACGTGGACTTATATAGGAAGAAGGAGGGCACCGGGGCCACTTGAGGGGGCCTCGAGGCAAGGGCGCGCCCTGGGAAGGGGGCGCACCTCCCACCCTCGAGGGCACCTCTCTGTCCCCTGAATTGGTCCTCAAGCTCCGCGTGCGTGATTTTCTCCAAAAATATCTCTCGCGAAGGTTTCATTCTGTTTGGACTCCGTTTGATATTCCTTTTCTGCAAAACCCTGAAATAGACAAAAAACAGCAATCTGGATTGGGCCTTTGGGTTAGTAGGTTAGTCCCAAAAATGATATAAAAGTGAATGATAAAGCCCATTAAACATCCAAGACTTCATAAATAATAGCATGGAACAATCAAAAAATATAGATACGTTGGAGACGTATCAGACCTCCTCACACGGACGTCTTCACGTGTCTTGAACCACATTCTTCGCTTCGACCCCCACTTCGACTTCGAGGCTATGATAGCCCCCATGCCCTAGGTTATTCAAGGTGCCATGGGGGACTAGGTAGAGAATCACGTAAATGACCTGATCGCGAAGTTTACCCCTGTTGAAGGTGAGGGCCAGCCCATAGTCAAAAAGCATGGGGTTGATGGTGGCGACGGTGATAGCAGCGATCGAGATAGCGCGTCTCCCTAGGTTGCCTTTTTCCTGTTTACCAGTCAATATTTTGAATATGACCCCATGGAGAAGTGAAAGCACTTTGAAAGAAGCTCCCTGATGATGTATGAAGTAAGGTTGTACTCCCGTAGGGTGTCTTCCCTTTGCTTATTGTGCATCTCTAGCCCTCAAGTAGCGGTGGATCGTTACCATTATACTAGGTCGTGGTGCCTAGCCATGGTTAGGAGGCGGATGTTTGCCAAGGACCTCGGGACACATGCCCCCGCTGGCTCGCTCGAGAGCGTCGCACGAGGACTCGGATGCCAAACCTTGGTGAGGTGTGTGCACGGGCAGTCCCATGGCTATTGTAACCTGGGCCCTCGGGGGGGGCTCAATGTCGTTGGGGCTGACTCGAGAATAAACACCGTACCCTGCCCCCGCTCGCGGGGCGCGTGTGCGAGAGAGAGAGAGAGCTAGCAGCTACCAACCCCTTAAAGATAAAACTCAAGATAGAAAACTCTGCAAGGAGAAAAAAATTACACACCTTTTTGAATAAAGATGCGACAAACATCGTTCCAAGAAATTGCAAATTCGGTTACAAGCGAGAGCAAAAAACAGCCGCGTCCGGCACCAATACTAATCTTCCCAACCGCGCGGAGCATGGGGCCTCCACTAGGCATAGGCATAGTGATTGTAAGACCGTGTCGTCCGCCAGCGTGGAGCATTGGGCTTCCACTTGGGCGTGGGTGGGAGCCCCCGTGGGGCCGAGGAGCGGCGCACCGGGAAACTCCGGGGCGTGTACATCCCTACTCATTATTACGTGAGAGTGTCACGGGTAGAATTCGCGCAGATGCAAGGTGCTCTCCACCTCCTGGACGGGGACCCCGTCCCTCGTCCCGCGGCATGCAGTTGCAGGCCTGGCAGCATGGACGACTCTCGGCAGGCCCTCTCGCATGGGCAAAAGCCCACGGGTGCCCTCTCTAGGGGAGGGCCTACTCCAGGACAAGTTCACCGACCTCGATGATTTGTAGGCAGGCGCCCCTGCCATGCCAGCGCAGTAATGCCTCGCAGCACTAGGAAGGCCCCGCATCTAGGCTCTCCTTCCGAGTGCAAGGTTGGCTCCCGCGCAGCATCCAGGCATGCCTCGTCGGGTGCCAAGGTCTGTCGGGATCTGCCCCTGATCTTGGAAAGGCGGGGCACCGTGGCTCTGCAGACTTCCCGGAGTAACCCCCGAGGACTCCACGCTGACGCATTTGGTTTGGTTGTTTCCTTGCGTGCGTGTCTCCGAAGCATGATCTACATGCATTCCAAGGCTAGTGTGATATGTTCTGGAGAGATT
This sequence comes from Secale cereale, assembly GCA_902687465.1. Classification (NCBI taxonomy): domain Eukaryota; kingdom Viridiplantae; phylum Streptophyta; class Magnoliopsida; order Poales; family Poaceae; genus Secale; species Secale cereale. The sequence goes on from LR738712.1 coordinate 389,344,506, forward strand.
GATCATAACTGAGCGTCATTGTTGTTGACGAAGCGGTCGGGGTGCTATGTAGGCTCATGAGGTGCCATGGTCTCGCGAGACCTTGATGATCTTGACGGCCAAGCCGGAGGGGGTGGCGTGTGCGGGCCCCACCTTTGCTCATCAAGTGAACTTGCTGATGGCGGCAGAGAGGCAGCGGTAGCTACCGTCCTGAAGTCAGCCCCCGGTCCCTCCTATTGACCGTTGTTGCCAAAGTCGGACCATGCTAGCTTGGAGGTGGTTCACCGCACAGGACGCCTACCCTAGCCGAAACCCTGGGAAGCACCTCCTGGGCTGGAGTTGAAATCCCGCTCGCTACCTCGCTGCTGCAGGGCCATCGAGGCCCTCTCTAGAAGGATAAGCAAATGCAATAAGAGCAAGAACGGATCCCGAGCGGGGGCCGTGATGTAGGCGGAGGGGAAAAAGGCTCCGTACCCCTGTAGGCAGCGTTGAGTATCTCGTCAACCCAACCAAGCAAGGATTCATAATCGATGTTGGATGGATGATAACACAAGAACTCGTGCATCACGAGGAGTGCAGCTTGTGCGTTCGTCATCCCTCGATATGTATGGGGGATGACACTACGGCGTGGTTGAATGAACACTCGGCGGTGCGGCCGCTGCGCCGCGTGGCGGGTGGCAATGATGGGTCTTGCCACCGACGAGCAGCGGTGCCGGTGGCAGTGCTAGCCATGAGCGAAGCGGGGTGGCGAGTAACACCGTGGCCGAGGGGCGACGCCCGGGTGACGCAAGCGGCCCACCGCTTAGCGCGAGCTCGAGGAGCTTTAGCCATGGATGCGGCAGAGTGAGGATGGAGCATGGTTGATGAAGAGACGGAGCTTCGACATGAGTATCTCTCGAGTTGGTCAAATGAAACACATCGAGAGCCAAGCAAGAAGGTATAGGAAGAAGTTTCAACCGGTTAGACAATTGTTCGATGTCTGAAACGGGGCATGAAAGGGGTTCAGAGCAGCGGGAATAGGTATTGTGTCTGATACCATAATAGATCATCTCTAGGAAGGTGACCCATGAACTATAGACAGAGTCAAACGTGAGGAATAACTTTGGCAACAGGGGTGTACAGGAGAGTCGGGTTTCGATCATGTGGAACTATGGGTTATGGGCCCACCATGTGGGATAAAAGCAGGAAGGGTGATGTCATCTTGCATGATCATTATAGCAAGGCATGTCAGAGAATAGACTGTCAGTTATGTCGACAACAACAATGGTACCAACGATGAGGGACGAAGAGAACCATTTGTCTGCTCGTTAAATGAGGCAGACCAATAGGCAAAGTTCTCGTCCATCGGTGGTTACCAGAATATCATCGACAAAAGTAATAGGGTCTTACTGACAGAGTGGTACGGTGAGGTGCTTACGTACGGAAGGAATTAACACTGCTCAACTAAGACAGATTAGAAGAAAGGTTAAACAAAACAATGGAAAGGAAAATGTGTTTAAACACATAATTCAGGGGTATATCCTTCCGAAGGACAAGCACAACATGATATTGATGACATGACATAATGTAGAAAACCCTTTAGGAAAGGGGGGAGAAATATCATGTCACTACCCATACAACGCTGTTTGGATAATTGATAAAGAAAATTTAGTATTGTGCTTCAAATGTTCTTATTGAAAATCGGAGTACCACAGACATGCTTCGAGATAGCATCGACATGGTCTTAAAGCAAAGGACAGACTTTCGATACACAAACAACCAAACAACTTATAGAATAAACCATGCAATTTCAGCAAGGAAAATATGAGGATGTGCCCGACGGGCTCAGGAACACTTCATCGAGATTGCCATAAACAAGGATTTCCACAATTAAGTGAACAAGGTGATAGCATCGGTCAAGCCAAAGTATCTAACAAAGTATGTTCGAGGAGAGCAACCACAATTAAACATTGAACGAAAGTTCACATCGGAATATGGACCAAGTAGCATGATCAATGTTAGAATGGTGATGCAATAACCATGGACTTAGAATGAAACTATCGACCATTCACTTCAAAGCAATAGGGTTACTAGAAGTTTTGAATTCAGACATCATAGTTCAATTGTCGGTATTTCGGTTTAAATCAACACGGGGACCAAGAAATGATTAGAGATGGCAAGAAGTATTACTATATCAAGAATTCTTAAGAGGAAGAGCTCAGAATATTGATGATGATCACGACAAATTGTGTCGGGAGGCTCCATGAAGATGCAATCAAACAGCGACGACATCAAGAAAAAGAACTCGTGAAGCGATAGGTTATTGCAACCACGGATATGTCATAAAATCGGAATCAAGCTTGTTGTTTGAGGTGAAATGATATGTCAAGGAATATCAACGTAAGCCTAGCTCGTCGTCAAAAATTATGCCCCGAGAAGGACCGAGTGGCACAGTTGAAATTTATCATGATAATGATATAGCCGATCAGGCTAGGAATGACTTGAAGGATTATTGTACTCATAAGTATCAAAAATTACTTTGAGTTATTGAATCGGAGTGCGGAATCGATTTAGTTATCAGTGTCCTTGAGTGCCTAACAACTCAGAACCCGAGGAAAATTGGAATCGGTGAGGAATAATAGTTGATGTAGAACTCATAAGAAGTTATATAGTTCCTTGATATTCTCAAGATACCAGGGGGTAAAACTCGAAGGTAGCGCAGAATAGAAGTTGGACTGGTGAATTGATCTTCGGAAGGCAAGTGCTTCAACTTGTCTGAGAAAAGGATCAAAGATGATCAATCATAGTCGGAACCTCGGTTGCAAAGAACCAAACATATATGCAAGATGAACTTATAACAAGGGGATCATTGTTATTACAAGAAGCTTCCGTGATAAGTTCCACATCGGGTCCATGGGCATGAACACAAAGTTCAAGGTCGACTACCACTTCTTCAATATCTAACCTTTCATTCACTTCTCATTTTTGAAGAAGTTGTAAGGTTGAAAATTATCTGGTAAAACACCAGAAGGTTATGACTTGTGAAAACTTTTGGGTTCATTCAGTTTTGGGGAAGGTATAGGTTCATCATGTCGTGGCATCTTAGAAACATATACCACAAGCTCCAAGTGTAATTATCAACAGCATGAAAGCATGGCATGGTTGGCCAAATCAGATAATAAGATTTACCGATGGCATTATGTATCAGGGAAAGAAGTTCTCGAGGGTTTTGTATACGAAGGACACTGTCGAATTATAACTCAGCAAAGGACCTGACGGTCCATAATGGAGCTAATGTGAGCACCGACACAATCAGAGGAAGAAACAATGCAACGACATTTGATTATAGAAACAACTGACAAATTTAGAGACGGAATGCAAAGGAATTATGATTTCCAAACCAAGGGATATGAAGCAAACGCTCTGGTTAAGAATGGATAAGTTGAATAGACTTATGTGTACAATCGACGGCAATTTGATTGGTCGAGAACCAGCTCATGCTTAAAATGACGTCTGAGCCGGAAGGATGAATTCTAGGATCTGAGTGAGGAATGTGAGCATTCGGAACTTATTGAATCAATGGACCTAGAATGATAGTGACAAAGGATGCCAATAAGATTACTATACTTATGGTATTAACCATAATGCAAGCAGGAATTTTAAGAGCAATAAGCTAAGTAGGATTTGGGGAAGATCGAATGGTATTTTGAAGAATTTTGTGAAATACATGAATCAACAGGGGATGAGCGAATACTCGGTAAGTGCGAGAAATTTTTCGTAAGGGTATTCAGGTGGCAAAGAAGTGCAAGGCAGTAGGCACAAAGTATTCACGAAACAATAGAGAGTATTTTGGGGTATCTTGTAATAACAAGATCAACGGGGAATGATTGTATGAATGGCAAGTGCACGTGGTTATCCATAGGGGGTTTATCGTAGAAGGGAATTGCAAAAGCGGTGGCACAGAGTCTCGAGTGAACATCGTAGAATATCTTTAGAATCTTCTGGTGCAGCAGGCGATCATCTGGAATGTGGGGCTCTCCGGGAGAAGTATTTACGAAATCCTAGAGATAGAGTTAGCAAAAATCATTTAACCTGAAAAGAAGAGAGATCAAAATCCCAGAGCATAGACGGGAAATAAAAGAATGGCGATGTGGGCCCGTAAGCCACACAGCCATGTTTGGAAAAGTTTTGAATGACTAGACTCAACTTCGGCCAAGGAGTTCGAAAGGGGGATTCCTACAGGCAGTCGGCTCTGATACCAACTTGTGATGCCCCCGATTTGACCGTACACTAATCATGCACGCAAATGTGTACAACCAAGATTAGGGACTCACTGGAAGATATGAAAACACAACTCTAGACATGAAGTAAAGATCATACAAGCTTCATATTACAAGCCAGGGGCCTCCACGGCTCGAATACATAAGCTCCATCATAAACAAGTTGGCGAAAGCAACAATATCTGAGTACAGACATAAGTTAAACAAGGTGCCATAAGATGTCTAGCAAAACATGGATACAGATCAAAGAGGTGCAGGCCGCGTGCCTGGGATCCTCCTAAACAACTCATGGTCGTCGGCAGACTGCACGTAGTAGTAGGCTCCAGCGGGGTAGTAGTAGTTGTCGGCAGTGGCATCTGACTCCTGGGCTCCACCATCTGGTTGCATCATCCGAGAAGAAGGGAAAAGGGGGAAAAGGCGGGAGCAAAGCAACCGTGAGTACTCATCCAAAGTACTCACAAGAAAGGATCTACACTACATATGCATTGGTACACGTATAAAGGGGTAATATCTGTGGACTATACTGCAGAATGCCAGAATAAGAGGGGGAAAGCTAGGCCTATCGAAGACTATGCTTCTGGCAGCCTCCATCTTGCAACAGTAGAAGAGAGTAGCTGGAATAGTAACAAGTATCAAAGCTTCTGGCAGCCTCTGTCTTACAGTAGTAGAAGAGAGTAGTGGAATAGTAACAAGTATCATCGTATAGCATAAACCTACCCGGCGATCCTCCCCTCATCGCCCTATGGAAAAGTGATCACCGGGTTGTATCTGGCACTTGAAAGGGTGTGTTTTATTAAGTATCCGGTTCTAGTTGTCATGAGGTCGGAATACAACTCTGGGTCATCCTATTACCGTGGACACGGCTATTCAAATAGATTACTTCCCTGCAGGGGTGCACCACACAACCTGACACGCTCGATCCCTCTGGATGGACACACTTTCCTGCGTCATGCACGGCCTCGGAAGATCAACACGTCGCAGCCATACCTAGGCCCGACACACAGGTCAGCATGCCGGTCTAAATCCTAAGCGCGTAGGGGTCTTGGGCCTATCACCCTTTGCACTTCTGCACATTGCGATTACGGCCGGTGAGCAGACCTAGCAGCCTCCATTTCAAAGGAAGTTGCGTTACGCGGTCCAACCCAGCGCGCGTCACTTAGTCTCAGACGTCCGGAAGGCTTCGGTTGATACTACGACGCCGGTTGCCCATATCTTGTCCCGCGTGGCAGTTAGTGCGTATAAGGCCAACGACCCAACTCAGATCAAATATCCAAACTTGTTAAGCGTGTTATTATAAAATAACCACGGACAACGACTAGGGACCTGGCCACCTCTCTACTGGGTGTCTCAACCTGCCCTGTAGCTCCGCTACAAAGATTCACACAAAGGGCCATCAGAAAAAATGTTGTTTCAGCCCCCAATTCGTGAATCACTCGCGGGTACTCTACGAGCCGACCCGACTTTAGTCACATCATGTATCATGTAAAGTATGTATATAGTATATACCCGTGATCACCTCCCGAAGTGATCACGGCCCGATAGTATAGCATGGCAGACGGACAAGAATGTGAGGCCACTGATGGAATACTAGCATCCTATACTAAGCATTTAGGATAGCGGGTAAAGGTATCAACAATTGTAGCAACAATGATAGACTATGCAACAAAATAGGAGCTATCGAACCATCAATAGTAGCAAACCTAATGCAAGAATAAGAGAGAAGAGAATGGGTGATATCTGGTGATTAAGGGGGTTGGCTTGCCTAGAAACTCGACAGAGAAGGACGGGTCGTCAACACCGTAGTCGAACGAGGCAGCAACAGTGGCATCAATCTCGAAGTCTACCAGAGAGAAGAGGGGAAAGAAACAATAAATACAATGCAAATAGATGCATGACGATGCTTGACAGGGCAATAAACGGTGCTAGGTGTGCCCTAATGCGGTGCTAGGCGATACTGGCGTAGGGGGAAAACATCCGGGAAAGTATTCCTGGTGTTAGGCATTTTCGGACAGATGCAGCAAAGGAGGACGGTTGCATGTTCGCTATGCTAGGGACGTGTGGCGGACCAGTGGACTGCGTATTCGTATTCGTCTCGTTGTTCTGAGCAACTTTCATGTACAAAGATTTTTAATCCGACTTATGGTTCATTTTATATTAATTTTCAAAGTTTTAACAATATTTTGGAATTTAAATTAATTCGAAATAAAAACTAAAATGCTAGATGCACCAGCACAGGGTACACAGAAGTGTTCCCAGGGGCTGGCAGGTGGGTCATGGGGTCCCAGTTGACCACTCAATGTTTGACTGGTCAACACGGGGTGGGTCCCCTGTCATTGAGACATTTAATTAATTACATATTAGTTAGGCTAACTAAGTAACTAGTTTAATCAAACAATTTTAACTAAGTTAATTAATTAACTAATTAATTAATGATAATATATATATATATATATATATATATCTTTTTATCCTTTTTAAAAAAACAGGGGGTGTGGTCCCCGGCTGCAAGTGGCCCATGAGGCCACTGGAGCGGGCGTTTAACGGGTGCGGGCGTGGTACCCGTCGGGGCGGACCCGGGAGACGGCCATGGCGGGGCGCTACCCGGCGCCGGCTGGGGGCCCAATGGGCGGGCGGTGCGATCGTGTGCGGGCTGCAGGGGCGGTGCAGTGCTGGTAGGAGGAGGTGGGGCGAGCCGGAGCGTAGCGGGAAGTTGGGCGGCCAACGATGCGAGCGGCCGCGGGTGGGCACCGGCGGCAGCGGCGGGTGGCTGTGGCCGACAGCGAGGAGCGCGGGACGGCGGTGTACGCGGGCGGTGGTGCAAGGTAGCTGAAGTGGACGGCGACGGCGGGCAATGAGGGCATGGCCGTTGCGGATGGGCTGGACCAGCTAGGAGCGGGAGGGGAGCGGCACGGGCCACTGGAGCGGGCGCTTAACGGGTGCGGGCGGGGTACCCGCCGGGGCGGACCCGGGAGACGGCCATGACGGGGCGCTACCCGGGTGCCGGCCGGGGGCCCGATGGGCGGGTGGCGCGGTTGTGTGCGGGCTGCAGGGGGGTGCGGCGCTGGTAGGAGGAGGCGGGATGAGCCGGAGTGCAGCGGGAAGTTGGGCGGCCGACAATGCGAGCGGCCACGGGCGGGCGTCGGCGGCAGCGGCGGGTGGCTGTGGTCGACAGCGAGGAGCGCAGGACAGCGGTGCACGCGGGCGGTGCGGCAAGGTAGCGGCAGTGGACGGCGGCGGCGGGCAATTAGGGCATGGCCGTTGCGGATGGGCTGGACCAGCTAGGAGCGGGAGGGGAGCGGCAACGACAGATGGAGGAGGAGGCGGCATGCGAGGGAGGGGGCATGCGGGCACGGGCGGACGTGGGGAGGATCAGGCGAACGGGGCGGCTGTCCCCAAGTAGTGCCACATGAGCAGGTGGCCATGGTCAGGGCGTAGCAGCAGGTGCGGTACAGCAGCAGCACGAGTAGGCACGGGAGCGGCGCTACCGCTCGTGTTTGAGCGAACCAGGGCCATCGACGGCATCGGGACAATGTTATGAGCACGATATCGTGCTTGGCCGGCTGCGAGGATTACAATATCAACCAAAGCAGATGCGGAAGTGGCGGCAAGCTTTCGGGCATGACAGACATGATGGCTAGCCACGTGTGCGAGCATGTGAGGTGAGTGGGAAGGAATAGGAGCTCACAAGGACCCTGTAGAGGTGCCCAACGGGCTCGGGGAGGGCTCGACGGCGGCGGGTTCCAGCGATGGTGATGGCGATGCAGAGGAGAAAGACAGCTCGGTCCCGACATGGTGATGGCTCTCGGGTAGCGTTCGTTGGCGTAGAGGGCATAGTCGAGAAATGCGGAGTGGCTGGACACGACGGATAGGCGCGGGGACGGCGATGGCTACGCGTACGATGCATCCATGGCGACGGGGGCGTTCGGGTGTGTGCGGGGAGGAGGATCTGGGGGAGAGGGGGAGAGTATGGACGTCTAGGGTTGCCGGGGGCGTCGAAGATAGTCTTAACCAGCGAGAGGAGTCGAGGCATGGCTGGCGCGTGGCAGATTCGAGGCACGGACGTCGCACGGGCGTCCACTGAGCCTCTTGTGAACAGGAGGTTGAAGGAGGGAGGTGAGTTGGGTTGGGCCTGGTCAATTTGCTAGATGGGACAAGTGCCCACTAGACTAGTACTTTTGTTTTTAATTTTGTTACTATTTTTCTTATTTATCTATTGTTTCGTATTTAGTTTTAGGTACTAAATGATTTTAGTTAACGTTGAAGCTCCTCACATAATCACCTACTGATATTTGGGTGTTGTCCAAAACGTTCAGGGTTATTTAGAAATGTTTTAAAATAAGATCATCTTTTAACGGGCATAATAGGTGATGCTTGAACACTTTAATTATTTCAAGGGGAAATTTAAAAATCCATTTAATGTTGGTTCCTACACGTTAATTACCTAGTGAATATTTGCAACCCATCGAAATAATAATAATTTGACAGTTCGAAAATACGAATTGCCTCGTTATTTGCAATTTGAATTTCAATCGTTTTTGAACCACCGCGAGATCGACAACAGTAATCGTGGTGACATGGCATCATAGTAGGGTATTACTGTAGCATAACTATCCGGGCGTTACAACGAACAACCAAAGATAGCAATTGAAACTGGACATAGGCTAACTATAAACAAACGCACAACCAAAAACAATTAAAAGAGAAATATGATGGCTACAACAGGCTTAAAACAACCAAATCTAGTCATTCATATTAGTATTGTTGAAACCGGTATTGATGAAATTGAACTGCACACTTCATACTTGCACATATAACACATCACTTTGTGAATAACTAAATAGATAACGCATACTATGAACAACCAAAGATAGCAATTGAAAGTGGACATATGCTAACTAGAAACAACTGAACAACCTAAAAACATTAAAAGAGGAATATGCTCGCTACAACAGGCTTAACAACAAGCAAATATAGTCATTCCTATTAGTGTTGTTGAAACCAGTATTGATGAACTTGAACTGCATGGTAAATAGTTGCACATATAGAGCATAACTTTTTGAATAACTAAAATAAAAAAGGAATACTACGAACAACCAAAGATAGCAATTGAAACTGGACATATGCTGTGACGCCCGAGACCGACGTCCCAGAAGATTCCCGAAGATTCCAGATGTTCCGGGGTTTTGCCCGTGTGTTTCTTTTGTGCTGGTGTTTTTATTTTTGCATTGCATCATGTCATCATGCCATCATGTCATTTTTTATTTTGCATCTCAACCTAATAAATTGTGTGGACCTTCGGTCCATTTAAATCGAGGGAAGGTGACTTCTCTTTATAACATATAAAAGTCTCTCATTATTATTTGGAGCTATATTAATAAATATTCCATTGCTTCGGAATCACCGTAACACACTTGCATATTTCCCCATGTCTTTTCACTTCGAGTTTCACCTTCAAATTCTTGCCAATAATTCTTTTCCGTTGTTTCGAGGCTCCTCCAAAATTCCGGACATTTTTGGACACTTCAATAATCACGTCTTAGTTCAAACCTATTTGAATTAAATTCAAATATGTTTGAATTATTTTTCCGTTCATGCCTTTCTTATTTTCTCGGTCCTTGCTCTTTTTCTGATGCCCGAGAAAAAAATGCTCCCGTGTGCTATCTTTTCCCTAACCGTCCTCCTCTTTCTCTTTTCTCTCTTTTGTTTTTATCTGCTAAATTCTATTAAAAAAACAGAGAGCAGCCGCGCCCTCTTGGGCCTCTCTCTAGCCTTCCCTGGCCGTCTTCTCCTCACTTCTCCTCCTCCCTCCTCTAGGCCCAAGGCCACTTCGGCCCAAACTCCCTCCTCCACCGAACCCTAGCTCGAGCCCGAGCCAGTCCCTATCGCTCCTTCTTTCTCTCCTCGTCCGCCGCCAGTACCCGAGTCCCTCGCTCGATCTCTCCCCGAGCGCCTCTCGACCGCGCCCCCTCTTTCTCTCGCTCGCCCGAGCCTCCCTCATTCCCCTCGCCACCTCTCCTTCGGCCTCCCTCTCGTTCCCTTCCCTCGAGCCACCGAAGACCCCATCGCTCGAGCCCCAATCGCCAAGCCGCGCCCGAGCGCTCCTCCCTCCGTCGTCTGGTCTGCCTCGCCCGGCCGCCCCGAGCGCCATGGCCCTCCGGCGCGGCTCCCTTCCCTCGCCCCAGGGCAAAGCCGAGCTGTCGGCCCTCGCCTCGTCGTCCGCAAGAGCAGCCGCCGGCGCCCTGCGGTCTTCTTCCCCAATCGCCAGGAGCAGCCCGCGGCTTCCCTCCTACGCCCGTACAAACTAGGCCCAAGCGGCGCCCGGCCTCGTTCCTCCAGGGCGCCGGCCGCCTCGCCTGGTTCTCCTCGCCCTCTCCCAGAGAGAGAGCTCGGCGCCCCGTCGCCTCCTCCGCGCCATGGCGCCCGACCGCCCCGTGGTCCCTCCGTGCCGTGGCTCCCTCCAGCCAAGGCCGGCCCCGTGCAGCGCCCAGGCCCGAGCGGCCTCGTTTCCCTCCGCAGCGCGCCAAGACCTCCGGCTCCATTCCTCCCAGGCGACCCCGCGTCCAAGGCAGCCACCGGTGGCCGCGACCTCACCTTCTCCAGCGACCAGCGGCACCGGAGCCGTGTTCCTCAGACCCTCGAGGAAGCCCCTCGCCCGTGCCATGCTGCTGCTGCCTCACCTCCAGCAAGACCACGAAGGCCCTGTCCTTTTCCAGATCGGCGTCGTCCCGAGCAACCCGCAGCCTTTTTTCCTTTTTTTTTGTTGTTTTGCTCCTGTAGTTTTGTTTTTTTTTTGTTTTTTTTTTGTGTGTGCCCGTGCTGTAATTTTTGGACAGATGACCCGTGTACGACTACCGGCGACCCGACCAAGTACCCCTTCGGAGAAGTACCTCTACGAACTCGTTGCGAGAACCGAGTTTGGCAAGTACACCTACGGCCCGAACGTCTACGAACCGTGTACGAGATCGACGCCCGAACAACTACCCTCGCCGGAAGACCCAAGTACCACGACGCCGTTGAACGCCAAGTACCTCTACATGACCGACAAGTACCACGACGACCCGAACGACTACCGTCGCGTGTACCACTACCGTCGCCCGGAAACGAGGAATTCGCCAAGTACCACGACATGGTGACGTGAACCACTACTTCCTCTCCGACCGCAAGTACCACTACCGTCGCCCGAGTACAACTACCGCTATGAGAACGTCTACTTCCTCTACGACCGGCGTGAACGACTACTTCCTCTACTTCCACTACGTCCCTCGACGATCCCGACACCTCCGAGAACGAACGCTTCGAAGGTATAACCTCGAGTCGATGACCCGTGTGATGCTTGTTGTGTTGTATGAAATGTCTCCCGTGTGTGCTTCGTGCCCGTTCCGACCTTTTGTCATGTTCCTCGGTTGCCTCGTCACCGACTCGTGGGAACCCGGTAACGGGATCTTTCCACCTTTCATCTCGTTTGACTCACACCGTCTTACCTTTTGCACCGGACTCTCAACGAGTTACCGGAACCGATATGGTGCCGTTGCATCATTTTCGGATCGTTGCCATGGCACCCTTTCATTCCACCACGGTGACAATTACTTCATATCTCTTTTAAGTCAACCTTTTTAATAAAACTTGCATAAACTTGATCATGCCATCCGCATCATGTTAACAACACTAAAATGCTTAATTGTTGTTTGCTTATAATTATTAAACATGCTTATGGGGATTTTCCGGACTTGTTGTTGTTATTTTCCGGCCCCATTTAAAATGTCTTAATAGTGTAGTTTACTTTATGCTTCACCTCTTGCCATGTTAATAACATTTAATCTTGTCTTGTAAATAATTGAGAGTCAACTAAATAATTAATATGTGGTGTTTCGTCAATATGCAACTCGTTGCATATTGATCTCCACTTAACTTGTAGTTTTGTTTGTGCACCTTTGCCATGCCATGCATTTTTAAACCGGACATGCATCATTCTTGTTTGTGCATCGTATGCCTTGTTTATGCTTGTGTGTTTACCGTGTTGTTTGTTTCTTTCCGGTTGCTTCTCTTGATAGCTTCGGTTTCGTTCCGGAGTTGTGAGGATTCGCTCGACTGTGTTGCTCCGTCTTCTTCTTGGATCCGTTCTTCTCCCTTGTGGAATCCCAGGCAAGATGACCGAACCCGGATACCATTACTATCTTTGCCTATTGCTAGTAGTCTCGATCTATAGTTTTGCCTCGATGCCCATGTTCTTTTTTGTCAGCCTCCTACTTGTAACCATTGCCATGTTTAACCAACCTACCTATGCAAACCGTTGCTTGGCTATACGTAGGCTTTGCTCAGCCCCTCTTATAGCATTGCTAATTGCAGGTGAAGATCGAAGATGCTTGCTTCATGTTGAAGTTTGGGTTGGGTTATATCACACTATATAAATGCTTAAAAACGAAATCATCTATATACTGGCAGGGTGGAAGGCTAAGCCTTTTGCTTGGTGTTTTGTTCCACTCTTGCCGTTAGGAACCGTATAAACCGGTGTTATGTTCCTTGATTATGCGTTCCTAACACGGTTGGGGTGTATGGGACCCCCTTGATAAACCGCTAAGTGCTAAGTCTTTTCCAGCAAATCCCAACATTGGTACTATTTGCCTAATAACTAATAAAACTTGCATGTGGACTAGCTATCCCTTTTATTTTAATTCAACCCCCCCGGGCCAGTGCTCCACATGAGTGTTGGTCCGAAACGAGCAGACTGCGGGGCCACCTCAAGGAAACTTGAGGTTTGGTAAAAACCTGTAGGATGACTCATCCGGTCGTGTCCTGAGACTTAGATACGCGCGGCTACTATCAGGGTGTCGACACGCCGGGAGGATTTGCTGGATTAGCCTTACCTTAGTTCGGTTTAACTTGAGCACGGGATTCCGAGAATACTCGGGTCTTCCCACCTATGGAGTTGCGACTTCGCGGATCGTGGGCTTGTAATGGGTCAAGTTGGAACACCCCTGCAGGGTTTGAACTTTCGAAAGCCGTGCCCGCGGTTATGTGGCAGATGGGAGCTTGTTAATTCCGGTTGTAGATAACTTGACACAATGTTTCAATACACTACCAGCGTGTGTACCGTGACCGTCAATTTCCGAATAGGGATTCGGGAGTTGAACAAGGTGGGGTTATGTTTGACCGGCTTTAGTTAGGATCACTTCGTGATCATCTTTCGACCGATGCACTTCTCTTCTCGGTCTCTTTTGCGTAAGTTAGTGCTAGTTGCTGCTGCAGACTCTTGTTTGTTCCTTCACCTCATATTTCTTTCTTCAGCCTTATCCTCACCCAAGGCTTAAATAGTCTTGTTACCCGGGAACGGGATTGCTGAGTCCTCTGTGGCTCACAGTTACTTCACCACACCAGATGCAGGTTCAGCCGAGTTCGAAGCAGGTGATGGATCAGTGCTTCACCAGGAGCTCGATGAAGAGCGTGGCCGTTTGCTTGTGACGTTTCGATAGTCAGTAGTGGTTTCTACTAGGATTCGATCCTGACCTGTGGCTTTTGTTGTTTTGCTATCTTTCTTTTGGATCTTCACCCGTAGTCGGGTTGTGATGTTTTGTATGATGTTTGTTTATGTAATGTATTGTGTGAAGTGGCGAGTGTAAGCCAACTATCTCCTTTTGCATTTTAATCCCTCTTTTACATGAGTCGTGCAAAGATACCAAACTTGAGATCATTCTAGGATGGGCTTATATCTTTAAGTCGTGCCTCGACACGTAGGAGATATAGTCCCATCGTGGGCATTACAAGTTGGTATTCAGAGCCTTCTCCGACCTAGAAGCCCCCACTGTTTGATCGAATCGTTGACGGTTGAGTCTAGGCACACACTTGATAAACATTTTGAGTCCTATATTATATCGGAGAGTAGGATTCTTTGCTTCTCATCCCCTTTCTCTCTGGTGAGGACTCCTGGCGATTACTCTTTTCTCTTCTACTTTCAAAAATTGCACCAAATTTTTTTAGGATCCCGCGAGTATTCTGGGATTGTTTCGATGTTCTTGTTACAAGGATATTGTTCTCGATGCCTCCTGTTCCCGAGGAGTTGAGCTTCGGGGTATCATTGTAACAAGCATATCGCGACAGTACTAAATACTTAAGACGGCCGACATCGAAAATCTCCCCTATACGGCCAGTGGCACGATAACCCCGACATCACCCAGTACTGGGGAGGTAGTTCGAGAGTATTGCCATAGCTTGTTATAGTGGATGCTTTTCGAAGGTCCGAGGTAAACAGTTTCTGAGAAAGACTGGTTATGTGTTGAAGGATGGATACACCTGGATGTAGGTTTAGAGTTGATTGCGCGGTGCTTCCCGTGTATCCCCAACACCTGATTGCATAACTGGAAACTTTCGGAAATCTATAGGTGGGTTCATCAAGTAGTTCTAGGCATTCTTCCAACGGATGCTCGATATGAAGTTTGGGGTTCTACATTGAGTGAAGTGGTTTTATGGACTTGTTCTGATAGGGAGTTGCATCTTAAAGGGTCCTTGGCTATGCTGATCCGGGGATTGCAAAACCCTTTTGTAACATGTTCCATGAGCTTTCAGCACGAAGATGTCGAACGAAACTTCTATCTTGTATTTGTTCTATCTGTTCCTTGTTCCTTTTTATTTATTTAGTTTTATTCTCCAAGTGGCTTCTCGTCTAGTGATGTACCTACAGAATTCATCCGTTCAATCCTCTGTTCGGATGATATTGTGAAGATTCTGTTGCTACACATCTATCCTTTGTTCTTGTTTTGATTCTGGTATTCGAGTTGCTTCGATGTCAAATGTTGATCCCATACCTTCCTAATCGGTATTCTCATGTTTCTATGGGAGTGCTAGTCCTTCTTGATCATCAAGATCTTATTGTTAATTCTTTTTCAACCGGTGTCCATTTTTGTTCATCTCAAGTTGTCTTTGTTTTTTCCCCACCCTCACACCCTTTTCTTTATGGAGCCTGAAATTCTTAATGAAGTATCCATTTTATTCATGTGATGTTTTCTTCATTCTTTTCCTTCAATGTTCTTATCCGGTGCTTTATAGTGAAGATGCTCAAGAGCGTCAAGTTCATCATTCTTTTGTTCTTAGATTCTTCCGGTGGATGTAATTCAAGAATTTGGTGTTGATCTTATCCTTTTCCTCAATTCACAATGCTTTCTTATTCCGGTGCACCAAATTAATCATTCTCCTCTTGTTATTCATATCCGGAGTGCTGAAGATTCATAATTCCATTCTTAATCCGTTCAAGCTATTTTTGAGGATTGTTATCTTATTCAAGCCATTTAATTCAACCGGTGCAATATCTGAAGCAATCTTTCCAACGGTGATTTTCTTTGAGTGGGCCCTAACCCACAGGTCTTCTTCCAGGATCTTACCTGACTCTTCTTATTCCAGAGTTATACTCAAATTCTTTTCAAGCGTGACGTAAGAATGATTTCCATCAGTCACTGTCCTTCTCCAAGATCGCTTTCAAACTCTTTTCCATCGTTGGTTCAACCTTTTTAATTCTTCATTCCGGAGTGCTCAACAATTCTTATGGCATTTTCTCGTCTTCACTCTCAACATTTGGAGACCGGAGAAGAGTTTCTCTTAAATCTTGGCCCGTTCTCTCAAGTTTTTCATGAATTCTTTTCTTTGTGATCCTCCGAAGGCCGTCATTTCAGAATATTTCTTCGTTCTCAGTTTTCAACTTCGTCCTCCAAATATTCTTCATCGATGTCTCTTCGTTCGTCTCTATATTCATTACGGTGGTTCTTTCAAGTTTACTCTTCCGTTGTTATCGTGTTAATTCTTTTGTTCTTTTCATAATCCTACCGGTGCTTTGTTGAATAATTATCCAAGCTTGTGCGGGATCTCTCTTTAATTCTTTGCAACGAGAATAAGTAGTATGCCAAATCCTTTGGTTGTCATCAATTTAAATTGGTGAAGGATATGCATAACATAATTCCTATTCTTATTCATTCAAGGTGATTTAATTCTTTTGTCTGGAGCTTGTTCATCATATTATATCCTTGGTTATAAATTCTTCATCTTGTTTTTTCCGGAGATCCATGTTATTTCAATGATATCATTTCAAACCTCCATCTAATTCACCGCAGGCCTTGAATCTTATTCTTTTCATCTTTCACTTATCTTGCTTTCATTACCGGAGTTCTCATGGTGGTTCATCATGTTTTAATTCATCCTCGAAGTTTTCATCAGGATTCTTGTTGGAGCTCAACCATTCTTCATCAGGCTTTCCAAGTGCAATTCTTTCCACCTTATCTTTTCAGATGGTGTTATGTCATTCTTGTCAATTCCTTCATGTTTCATGATTCACAAGTTGTCAAGAATGAGATAATTAAAACCATCATTTCTTTCTCTTTAGGAGATCCTTTCAACCCCTTCAATTATTCGTTCGAGTTATCTTGGGTTGTAATTCACCTAAAAAGCTTTTCCCTAAGGATTGTTGCTATTATGGTGCTTATAAATGACCCAAGTTCTTCATTTTTCATTCCGGTGAATTAAGTTTATCGTCTCCTTGTTGATCTCAATGCATTCAATTGTTTAAGTTAGTGGCTGGTTGTCACCTCATAACTTTGAGATGTTTTCCATAAGCCCACATCAAGCTTATTCTTCTCGTTGTTGAAATTCCAACAACTCTATTCAACCCTTCTTCGTAAGATGCTCTTTCAAATTTAATTTTGGGAGAAGTTGTCATTTTCTTCTCTGTTCAATTCTTTCATTGAGCTATATTCTATTCTTTCATTCCGGAGGCATTGTGATGTTGCTCTCTCCAAACCATCAGCTTGTTGTCTTTTCAAGATCATGTTCTTTTCTTTTCTAGTCTTTTAACCGGAGTGTTGTATTCTTCATTCAAGTTCCGTCTTTTATCTAGTTTTGCCTGTCTTTTAACCGGAGTGCTGTCTGAATCTTTCTTACACCTTGTGCCATTCTTTTAATTGTTTCGGAGGTAATATGCTGTTGATTTCATCAAGTATCACCCCTTCTCCTGAAACTCTTGTTAATTCTTTGATTTTCAGACGGAGTGCTGTCCAAATTTTGTCATTCTTTTTCCTTGGCTATACCATTGCAGTTTCATATTCTTGTCGTTCGTAAGCTCTTGTTTCATGTCTTTCAACCTTCAAGGTTCTGATAATGTTCCATGTTCATCCTTTTACCGGAGTGCTCTTAACTTCGTTCATCTCCATTCTATTCTTTCTTTCAAGTTTGTTCAACCTCTCAAGGTTCTTTGGTTTTCACTCGTTTGTCAAAGAAGCAACTTGTTTTACCTCTTCCTCTTCCGTTTTTTACCCGGTGATATCTCTAGGATCTCGGGTCGAGATCCTCTGTTAGTGTGGGAGAGTTGTGACGCCCGAGACCGACGTCCCAGAAGATTCCAGAAGATTCCCGAAGATTCCAGATGTTCCGGGGTTTTGCCCGTGTGTTTCTTTTGTGCTGGTGTTTTTATTTTTGCATTGCATCATGTCATCATGCCATCATGTCATTTTTTATTTTGCATCTCAACCTAATAAATTGTGTGGACCTTCGGTCCATTTAAATCGAGGGAAGGTGACTTCTCTTTATAACATATAAAAGTCTCTCATTATTATTTGGAGCTATATTAATAAATATTCCATTGCTTCGGAATCACCGTAACACACTTGCATATTTCCCCATGTCTTTTCACTTCGAGTTTCACCTTCAAATTCTTGCCAATAATTCTTTTCCGTTGTTTCGAGGCTCCTCCAAAATTCCGGACATTTTTGGACACTTCAATAATCACGTCTTAGTTCAAACCTATTTGAATTAAATTCAAATATGTTTGAATTATTTTTCCGTTCATGCCTTTCTTATTTTCTCGGTCCTTGCTCTTTTTCTGATGCCCGAGAAAAAAATGCTCCCGTGTGCTATCTTTTCCCTAACCGTCCTCCTCTTTCTCTTTTCTCTCTTTTGTTTTTATCTGCTAAATTCTATTAAAAAAAACAGAGAGCAGCCGCGCCCTCTTGGGCCTCTCTCTAGCCTTCCCTGGCCGTCTTCTCCTCACTTCTCCTCCTCCCTCCTCTAGGCCCAAGGCCACTTCGGCCCAAACTCCCTCCTCCACCGAACCCTAGCTCGAGCCCGAGCCAGTCCCTATCGCTCCTTCTTTCTCTCCTCGTCCGCCGCCAGTACCCGAGTCCCTCGCTCGATCTCTCCCCGAGCGCCTCTCGACCGCGCCCCCTCTTTCTCTCGCTCGCCCGAGCCTCCCTCGTTCCCCTCGCCACCTCTCCTTCGGCCTCCCTCTAGTTCCCTTCCCTCGAGCCCCCGAAGACCCCATCGCTCGAGCCCCAATCGCCAGGCCGCGCCCGAGCGCTCCTCCCTCCGTCGTCTGGTCTGCCTCGCCCGGCCGCCCCGAGCGCCATGGCCCTCCGGCGCGGCTCCCTTCCCTCGCCCCAGGGCAAAGCCGAGCTGTCGGCCCTCGCCTCGTCGTCCGCAAGAGCAGCCGCCGGCGCCCTGCGGTCTTCTTCCCCAATCGCCAGGAGCAGCCCGCGGCTTCCCTCCTACGCCCGTACAAACTAGGCCCGAGCGGCGCCCGGCCTCGTTCCTCCAGGGCGCCGGCCGCCTCGCCTGGTTC
Source organism: Secale cereale (assembly GCA_902687465.1). Taxonomy (NCBI): domain Eukaryota; kingdom Viridiplantae; phylum Streptophyta; class Magnoliopsida; order Poales; family Poaceae; genus Secale; species Secale cereale. The sequence continues at coordinate 389,363,334 of LR738712.1, forward strand.
TCCTCGCCCTCTCCCAGAGAGAGAGCTCGGCGCCCCGTCGCCTCCTCCGCGCCATGGCGCCCGACCGCCCCGTGGTCCCTCCGTGCCGTGGCTCCCTCCAGCCAAGGCCGGCCCCGTGCAGCGCCCAGGCCCGAGCGGCCTCGTTTCCCTCCGTTCCAGCGCGCCAAGACCTCCGGCTCCGTTCCTCCCAGGCGACCCCGCGTCCAAGGCAGCCACCGGTGGCCGCGACCTCACCTTCTCCAGCGACCAGCGGCACCGGAGCCGTGTTCCTCAGACCCTCGAGGAAGCCCCTCGCCCGTGCCATGCTGCTGCTGCCTCACCTCCAGCAAGACCGCGAAGGCCCTGTCCTTTTCCAGATCGGCGTCGTCCCAAGCAACCCGCAGCCTTTTTTCCTTTTTTTTGTTGTTTTGCTCCTGTAGTTTTGTTTTTTTTGTGTGTGTGCCCGTGCTGTAATTTTTGGACAGATGACCCGTGTACGACTACCGGCGACCCGACCAAGTACCCCTTCGGAGAAGTACCTCTACGAACTCGTTGCGAGAACCGAGTTTGGCAAGTACACCTACGGCCCGAACGTCTACGAACCGTGTACGAGATCGACGCCCGAACAACTACCCTCGCCGGAAGACCCAAGTACCACGACGCCGTCGAACGCCAAGTACCTCTACATGACCGACAAGTACCACGACGACCCGAACGACTACCGTCGCGTGTACCACTACCGTCGCCCGGAAACGAGGAATTCGCCAAGTACCACGACATGGTGACGTGAACCACTACTTCCTCTCCGACCGCGAGTACCACTACCGTCGCCCGAGTACAACTACCGCTATGAGAACGTCTACTTCCTCTACGACCGGCGTGAACGACTACTTCCTCTACTTCCACTACGTCCCTCGACGATCCCGACACCTCCGAGAACGAACGCTTCGAAGGTATAACCTCGAGTCGATGACCCGTGTGATGCTTGTTGTGTTGTATGAAATGTCTCCCGTGTGTGCTTCGTGCCCGTTCCGACCTTTTGTCATGTTCCTCGGTTGCCTCGTCACCGACTCGTGGGAACCCGATAACGGGATCATTCCACCTTTCATCTCGTTTGACTCACTCCGTCTTACCTTTTGCACCGGACTCTCAACGAGTTACCGGAACCGATATGGTGCCGTTGCATCATTTTCGGATCGTTGCCATGGCACCCTTTCATTCCACCACGGTGACAATTACTTCATATCTCTTTTAAGTCAACCTTTTTAATAAAACTTGCATAAACTTGATCATGCCATCCGCATCATGTTAACAACACTAAAATGCTTAATTGTTGTTTGCTTATAATTATTAAACATGCTTATGGGGATTTTCCGGACTTGTTGTTGTTATTTTCCGGCCCCATTTAAAATGTCTTAATAGTGTAGTTTACTTTATGCTTCACCTCTTGCCATGTTAATAACATTTAATCTTGTCTTGTAAATAATTGAGAGTCAACTAAATAATTAATATGTGGTGTTTCGTCAATATGCAACTCGTTGCATATTGATCTCCACTTAACTTGTAGTTTTGTTTGTGCACCTTTGCCATGCCATGCATTTTTAAACCGGACATGCATCATTCTTGTTTGTGCATCGTATGCCTTGTTTATGCTTGTGTGTTTACCGTGTTGTTTGTTTCTTTCCGGTTGCTTCTCTTGATAGCTTCGGTTTCGTTCCGGAGTTGTGAGGATTCGCTCAACTGTGTTGCTCCGTCTTCTTCTTGGATCCGTTCTTCTCCCTTGTGGAATCCCAGGCAAGATGACCGAACCCGGATACCATTACTATCTTTGCCTATTGCTAGTAGTCTCGATCTATAGTTTTGCCTCGATGCCCATGTTCTTTTTTGTCAGCCTCCTACTTGTAACCATTGCCATGTTTAACCAACCTACCTATGCAAACCGTTGCTTGGCTATACGTAGGCTTTGCTCAGCCCCTCTTATAGCATTGCTAGTTGCAGGTGAAGATCGAAGATGCTTGCTTCATGTTGAAGTTTGGGTTGGGTTATATCACACTATATAAATGCTTAAAAACGAAATCATCTATATACTGGCAGGGTGGAAGGCTAAGCCTTTTGCTTGGTGTTTTGTTCCACTCTTGCCGTTAGGAACCGTATAAACCGGTGTTATGTTCCTTGATTATGCGTTCCTAACACGGTTGGGGTGTATGGGACCCCCTTGATAAACCGCTAAGTGCTAAGTCTTTTCCAGCAAATCCCAACATTGGTACTATTTGCCTAATAACTAATAAAACTTGCATGTGGACTAGCTATCCCTTTTATTTTAATTCAACCCCCCCGGGCCAGTGCTCCACATGAGTGTTGGTCCGAAACGAGCAGACTGCGGGGCCACCTCAAGGAAACTTGAGGTTTGGTAAAAACCTGTAGGATGACTCATCCGGTCGTGTCCTGAGACTTAGATACGCGCGGCTACTATCAGGGTGTCGACACGCCGGGAGGATTTGCTGGATTAGCCTTACCTTAGTTCGGTTTAACTTGAGCACGGGATTCCGAGAATACTCGGGTCTTCCCACCTATGGAGTTGCGACTTCGCGGATCGTGGGCTTGTAATGGGTCAAGTTGGAACACCCCTGCAGGGTTTGAACTTTCGAAAGCCGTGCCCGCGGTTATGTGGCAGATGGGAGCTTGTTAATTCCGGTTGTAGATAACTTGACACAATGTTTCAATACACTACCAGCGTGTGTACCGTGACCGTCAATTTCCGAATAGGGATTCGGGAGTTGAATACGGTGGGGTTATGTTTGACCGGCTTTAGTTAGGATCACTTCGTGACCATCTTTCGACCGATGCACTTCTCTTCTCGCTCTCTTTTGCGTAAGTTAGTGCTAGTTGCTGCTGCAGACTCTTGTTTGTTCCTTCACCTCATATTTCTTTCTTCAGCCTTATCCTCACCCAAGGCTTAAATAGTCTTGTTACCCGGGAACGGGATTGCTGAGTCCTCTGTGGCTCACAGTTACTTCACCACACCAGATGCAGGTTCAGCCGAGTTCGAAGCAGGTGATGGATCAGTGCTTCACCAGGAGCTCGATGAAGAGCGTGGCCGTTTGCTTGTGACGTTTCGATAGTCAGTAGTGGTTTCTACTAGGATTCGATCCTGACCTGTGGCTTTTGTTGTTTTGCTATCTTTCTTTTGGATCTTCACCCGTAGTCGGGTTGTGATGTTTTGTATGATGTTTGTTTATGTAATGTATTGTGTGAAGTGGCGAGTGTAAGCCAACTATCTCCTTTTGCATTTTAATCCCTCTTTTACATGAGTCGTGCAAACATACCAAACTTGAGATCATTCTAGGATGGGCTTATATCTTTAAGTCGTGCCTCGACACGTAGGAGATATAGTCCCATCGTGGGCATTACATATGCTAACTACAAACAATCAAGCAACCACAAAATGTTAAAATAGGCATATGCTAGCTATAACAGGCATAACAACAAGCAAATATATTCATTCCTATTGGTATTGTTGAAACTGGTATTGATGAAATTGTACTGTAGAGTAAAAAGTTGCACATATAGAGCATCACAATGTGAACAACTGAAATAAACAAGCATACTACAAACAACCAAATATAGGAATTAAAATTGGACATATTCTCACTACACTACAAAAGGGGCTCGACAAAACAAATCATGGGTTCCCCCTTGTGAAGAGGCATGGCAAAACAAATCATGGGTTTCCTCACTTGTCAAAGATGGACTCGTTCCCATGGGAAGATCACGAACTGTAGGTGTGCTCCATGTTGTCGCAGATGGGGTCCTTCCCCTTGGAAGAGCACGACTGTAGGGTGCCCTCCCTGATGTCGCAGATGGGATCTTTCCCCTTGGAAGAGACGGAGAGGGTGCCCTCCTCATGGTCGTCGTCATTGAGGTTTGACTTGCCAACTGAGGATCCCAAGCCAACATTGCAGACGTGTCCTTCAGAAATGACAAAAGGGGTTCGATGGCGACGTAGGGTAGCAAATTCTTGATAGCGAACCAGAGGAGATCAGCGACGGGGCCATGGATGAGATCGACGGTGGTTGAACCCAAGGGGTTGGGGGTGGGCCACTTAACATGTGGCATAGTCCGTGTCAGGCCATTGCTGTCGATGACCTCGATGTTGTAGCCAGAGTCCGCGGCATGCCAACATACTCTAGCCTGTTGTTGAGAGGTGCGGCCAGTAATGGTCGTCAGCTTCCTCGGCGGCCACCACGGCAATGTCGGGCGAAAATGTCGTGATAAACCTCGTTTAGGTTATTCTCTCCTCGAGTTCCATGGGAAGCATAGCCGGGCTTAGGCTGCGACGGTTGGGAGTGGGGGATGGCGATGTGATGGGGATCTATGGGAAAGAGGGCGTTTGGCAGGCGTCATCTAAGAAACTCAGGGTGGCTAGGGTATGTAGATCTGTGGGTAAGCTGCATGTGTAAACATACGGATGTTGACAATGGAGGCCTTGCGGTGGCGGCGGCGACGACCTTGCTAGGGTTTCGAGCGAGGGAGTGGTCATGATGGGGTGTGTGTGTGTGTGCGTGTGTGTGCGCGCATGGAGTTTTGGGGGGTGTGTGTGGAGGGGGGCATGGTGGTGTTTGAGGAAATGACACAGCTGCTGAAAAATTTACTACGCGGGAGTAAAATGCCGGGGCTATTCAAAATTTGGATGAAGGGATTGAGCAACAATGCATCACACACGGTCCTAAATTAACAACCATTTTCTATCAAATAGAAAAACCCTCCAGCCAGGTAGATATTTTCGAGGGATGTACACGGGAGCGGGAACAACAAACATCACACATGGTGGAAACATAATAACTACGTGTTATCAACCAGAAAACCCTCCAGGTGTCTGGATATTTTTTAGATTGCTAGGGAAGCCTAATGGAGGCCAATGTATTGTGCTAATGTGGGTGACACTCGCACGTGCATGGCACACGTGTAGTCTCAGTGACCGTGTCAGTTGCGTCATCCGACTTGTCTATAGTTAATAAATTTTGCAAAAGTAACACATGAAAGGGTCAAAACATGAACACACTTGCATGTGGACCAAAAATATATGTATGAAAATGGTGGTTTGATGTTCAAATACCCAAGGCACAACTCTCATGTGGCACCTGTCTCGCAAACCACACGGTATTGGTAGTCCTCCCCCCTCTTCGTATCGGCGGGAGGGGGATGCTAGCTATGAACACATGCCCCAAAATAGCTAGGTCTAACATCTCACCCTACCATAACACTAAAGCTATAGGAGTCCATCATGGTCAAAACCCAACCCGCTTTCACTTCAAGTCCAAGGTGGGTCGTGTGCGGGCCTACAAATGTGTGCTTTCTGGCGAGATATTGGTGAGACCACATACGAACCACCTACGGGTAGCCCAACTATATGTATGAAAAGGGTGGTGTGATATTTAAATACCCAATTCACAACTTTTATGTGGCACACATGCCTCACAAACTAACCAGACATCCCCGAACCCACGGAGGTTCAACAAAAGTGTGAAGTAGTCCCCCCCCC
>LR738712.1:389368984-389521108 GCA_902687465.1 Secale cereale
CACACACACACATAATTGAGTTGGTGGGAGAGGGCATCTCACCAAGTTGGACCATAAAATGGAGCAAGAAAAATCAACCTTTGTTATACAACCTCTCTTGTTGTTGGTCAAAGTGATGGACGTCCGCGCAACCCCACAAATGGGTAAGCACGTGGATAATCACACAAGTAGTGCCCAAAGATAACCACTACCTACATGTGGCCCAAACATATGTATGGAGTGTTGTGTGATGTTTGCGTACCCAATGCACAACTTTTATGTGGCACCGTGTTTTGGAACTAGAAATCCTCACATGGAGCGAGGGTTGACAACGCGTTGTATATATGTATGTCACACCCCACTTTGAGTTGGTGATGTGGATTCATGCGTATGTATGTATGCGCTCAAACTTAGGTCTGGAATCTCATGATGACCTACTACGGTAACACGAACCAAAAAATAAGAATCCACCATGGTAACCTCTCTCGTTAGTCGGTCAAAGTGATCATGGATGTCCACGCATGCCCACGAATATATAGGCTTGCCGTCGATAACCACGTGAGGGAGAGTACTGTCCGGAGACAACCATTGCATGCATGTGTCCCAAACATATAAATATGTAGGTGATGCATGCATGTTCGAATACCATGCACAACATTAATGTGGCGCTTGCGTCGAAAATCGTACAGTCCCCACACAGAGCGAGATTGGTTCATGACGAGTCTTGTGCTGCACCCCACCCCCTGGCACCGCCCACTTTGACCCGATGGGAGGGATACATGCGAACAAATGCATACGCTGAAACTATTATGCAATCCCATAGCATGACCTATATATTTTACTACAAACCAAAAAATATTCCCCTCGTTAGTCAAATTAACCACTCTCACTATCGATCAAAGTAATGGACCAAGCGGACCCATAGATGGAAAGAATCGATATCACCGACAACCGTGTTAGTGAGTGCGAGAGGACAACCGACATCGCTTGGATGTGGGCCACACATATGTATGGAGGTGTGTGTGGTTGTGATGTTTGACTACCCAAAATGCACAACTTTGATGTGGCACGTGCATCGAAAATCGTAAAGTCCCCACACGGAGTGAGGTTCATGAAGCGTAGTATATGCTAGTCCCCTTATCTTCGACATGTACTATATGCTCCCACCGTAATACAAACCAGAAAGAATCTTCCTTGACGGACAAATTAATTAACCTCTCTTGATGTAGGTCAAAGTGATGCATGCATGGACGACGACCTTGCGGGCCCACAGATCGAAGCGTCACACATGAGTGAGTGTCCTGGATAACCATCCAATGCATGTATGTGGCCCAAAGAAGTGTTATGTGATGTTTGAATAGCCAACGCACAAATTTGATGTGGCACCTTCCTCGCCAACCGGAAAGTCCCCACACATAGTGAGATGTGTTCACCTACATAGTATATGATGATCCCCTCCCACCACTTCGACACGTACTATATACTCATATAGTAACACACAAAAACAACCTTGCTGGTCAAATTAACGTCTCTGGGTGTAGGTCAGAGTGATGGAAGACGACCTCACGTGCTCACAGAAAGCGTCAAACGCGAGTGAGTGTCCTAGGACAACCACGGATTGCATGTGGCCCAAACATGTATGTATGAAAGGGTTGTGTAATGTTTTAAATGAAGAATTCACAACTTTGATGTGGCACCTGCCTCACAAAATGGTTAATATCCCACACGGTGGCTCACGACTCGTAGTGTATTGTTAGAGCCCCCCCCCCCACACAGACTGCACATCCACCACAACTACGAGGCATGTTGAAATTTTTCACGGAGAACATATGTGACCAAAGGAGGGTTGTTTTAAAATTTGAAAAACAAATCATAGATCATTCAAACGTTTTAGTACATTGATTGATTTCCTAGGAGAATAATGTGTAAAATTGAAATTTGAGCTACATGCACATGTGACAGTGCAACAAAATGGACTCGAAAAACATATGTTTGTCACTGGGTGCATGTTTAGTCCACATGCAAGAAAGTTCAAACACTGAGAATCTTGATTTTAAAATTTAGTAAATCCAAAACTTAGTTGAAATTCACGAAACTTATCGTGTTGTCATATCTACAGCAATAGACTATGGGATTGTACAGTTTTGATATAATCTTTACCTTCTTACAAACGGGAGGTTATTAATAATTGGGAACAAATATCGGAAATAGATTATTTATTCGAACCGCGGGTGTTCGGCCAACAATTTACATGCCATGCTTCGGTTAGGTAATATTAAGCGACCGAATAATCATCAAAAAAGAAAAACAATACACGTGTCGCCATGCGTCCCATGTGTCGTGCCAGCAGGCGTGAGTTGATGGGACGCATGTGAGAAATCCTCTATGAAGGCAGACCAGGAGGCGTGCGTGTACATGTGTGAATTGATGGCAGGCGTGTTCATTGCGTAGTGTCATCAGGAGGTGTGCGAGTACCTGTGTTAAATGACGGGAAGTGAGCCAGCCCTTTAACCACCGCCAGCCTCACTCTCGCTGCTCCATATTAATGGCGCGCCCGAGCCACTGGTCATTATAGATGACTGCACCCCATTGTTGCTACACACACAATCCTATCTCTTCGCATGCATCTTCGATGTCGCTCTGTGTCCTCACCGCCGTCGGTGTATGAGGATGTTGTCGAAGCACCACATCGGAATAAGTGGTGACGCCAGGGTTGCCGAAGCACCTCAGCACGATGTAAAGATGGAGACAGAGGTTGCCGTCACTGCCGACGAGGTCTCACTGGAACTTGATGTCGTCAACGACGTCGTGCTTTCACAGTCGGAGGTCCAAAACAACTCTAGTGATGACTCCTCCTCCGATGGAGAACCGGTTAGTCATCTATACCAATTTATGTGTCAAATTTATCCTAGGGTTTCTCTGCTTATGCTTGCCTCCCCCTTTTTGGAATAAAAATCCGATGTTTATGTTCTCTCAATCCATGAAATCTGAGTAAGTTCTGCTAGATCCGTCTAGTGTATTGATTGTTTGAATGGTACAAATGGTAAGTGCTTATATGTGGCTAAGTAGTGCTTAATGATGGTTGAACTATGCTTGTCTACGCTTATTATCTATGCCTGAGTATGCTTAATGATAAATGTGCTTGAGTATGCTTAATGATGGTTGAACTATGCTTGTCTACGCTTATTATCTATGCCTGAGTATGCTTATATCTATGTTTACTTATGTCTAACTGTGGGATAGGGATGCAATCAGTTTGGTTCATGGGATTTTATGCATATTAGGGTGAATGTTTAGCGTAGGTAAAGAATTTAGATTCAACCGACGCAGGAAATGTCGGACCACCATGAAACCTGGTTATTATCCCAGATTGGAATCGTGTGCAATGACTTTCATTTTCCCTATTTTTGTTTTTTGAAAATAGACTTTAATCACACATGGTTGGCTCTAGCAAAATCGTTTCCTCCGAAACACTTTTTGGGACAGAAAACCATCACCACCTAATTCAAAAGGGAAAAAATAAAACCCTCACCATCCCCACGTCATAAAAACCTCACACCGCCCGCCACCCCTCCGGTCTCCATTCACACGTGCACAAGCTCCTCCATGACTCTGTGATACGTCTCCAACGTGTCTATAATTTATGAAGTATTCATGCCATATTTACAACAATTTATATGTTTTTGGTATGGAACTAACTCAGACCGACGATGTTTTCAGCACAACTACCGCGGTGTTGTTTTTTGTGCAAAAATATAAGTTCTCCAAATGCAGCGAAACTTTTTGACAATTTTTTTGGAACAAAAGAGGCGCCAGAAGCTTCGTGGAAGGACCAAAAGGTGTAGGAGGTGGCCACTACCCACCAGGGCACGCCAGGGGCCTTGGCCATGGGCTGGTGGGTAGTGGACACCTCGTGGCCCATCTGGACGTGAGGCCGACGCCAAAAAATCCTAGAAATACAGAAAACCCAAAAATAATCGTAGATGAGAAGATCCACCACCGCAAGCCTCTGTAGCCATGAAAAACCAGTCCATAGCCTGTTCCGCCACCCGACTGGAGGCGGAAATCATCACCGAAGGCCATCTTCATCATCCTGGCAGCCACCATGATGAGGAGGGAGTAGTCCACCCTCAAGGCTGAGGGTTTATACTAGTAGCTATGTGTTTAATCTCTCTCTCTCTCTCTCTCATGTTCTTGGTTTGGCACGATCTTGATGTACCACGAGCTTTGTTAATAGAGTTGGATCATATGGTGTTTCTCCCTCTCTGTCTTCTTGTGATGGATTAAGTTTTACCTTTGAGATTTCCTTGTTATTGTATTGAATACTTTTATGGATTTGAGAGCACTTGATGTATGTCTTGGCACTCAACTAGCGGATTCTCAAGGTGACATTGGGGTAATCTATGCATAGGGGTTGATGCACATTTTTGTCCTTATTTCTCCGGTAGAAATCTTGGGGCACTCTTTGAGGTTCTTTGTGTTGGATTGAGTATTATGAATCTAAAGTTGTTTGATGCATATCGTATAGTGAACTCACGGATACTTGCGGTGACATTAGAGTTGGTTGATATGTACTATTTGGTGTTATTGTAGTACAAACTCTAGGGCTATTTATGACACTTATATGAATAGCTCAAAAGGTCGATCGGAAAGACTAACTTTGAGGTGGTTTTGTAACCTACAAACAATTTCTCCTTATGTTGTCCGCTAGATAAGAACCTTGGAGTGATTCTTTATCGTAGGTTGAGGGATTTCCATATGATCCAATTATGTTAGCACTGTTGAGAGATTGCACTAGCAAAAGTATGACCCCTAGGACTTGTTTTCGGGCCTTGCAATACCATTTGTGCTCCATTTTATCACTTGCTACCTTTCTTCTTTTATATTTTCATATTACATAAACCTATATCTACTATCCATACTACACTTGTATCACCATCTCTTCGCCGAACTAGTGCCCATATACAATTTACCGTTATATTTGGTGTGTTGGAGACACAAGAGACTCTTTGTTATTTGGTTGCAGGGTTACAGATTGATATACCTTAGGTCATCCACTTGAGGGAAAATTGCTACTGTCCTACAAAACTCTACGCTTGGAGGCCCAACACGGGTGTACAAGAATAAAGTTGCCTAGTAAACATCAGGCCCTTTTCTAGCGCCGTTTCCGGGGAGGTGAGTGCCTGGAGGTAGATCTTTATATCTTGCAGTTGAATCTTTTATTTTCTTGTCTTATCACTAGTTTGGTTTATAAAATAAAAACTGCAAAAAAATGGAATTGAGGTTGCCTCATATTATTCTTCTTTATAATGTCTTTTGTGAAAATGATGGAGCGGAAAATTGTGCTCAATTCATAGAAGAAGAATTCAGTAAACTATTTGGCATAAAATATTTGAATGATGTGCATGATTGAAATTTTGTTAGTATTAATTCTTTGAATATCCATGATGCTAATGATATGAGGAGCCATAAGCTTGGGGATGCTATGTTTGATGAAGATCATATTTTATTCCCCCAAGTTTTGATGTGGAAATTTGTTATAATGGTAGCATGCCTCCTATTTATGATGCTTACAATGATGAAAGTGGGTTTGGAAGAGTGTCAACTCTAGGTAATTATCTCACTATTTTGGGGGTGTTGAATCTTTTTACAATATGGATGAAAGTGGATTCGAAGAGGTCATGACTTTATTTAATGATGATTCCACTATTTTCGAAGAGGTTCCAATTGACTATTATAAGAACAAATTTGCTATCTATGAAGATTATTGTGATGACACTTATGATATAAAGGATAATGATTACCATGGAACTTGTCATCATGATTTTAATTTTCAATTGGATTATGTAAATCAAATACCATGTGATAGTTATTTTCTAGTGTTTGCTCCCACTATTATGGATGAAAAGAAATTTTTCTTATGTGGAGCGTAATAAAATTTATGTGCTTGTGGATCATGAAAAGAATGCTTTATGTGATAGTACATTGTTGTATACATTCATGATCGTTCTGGAAATTATTATGAGAGAGGGACATATGCATTTACATATCTCAATAATATCAAGTTTCATCTCTATGTGCTGAAAGTTTTTAAGTCATGTTTGTTTTGCCTTCCTTTGCTAGTCGATTCTTGTTCCCAAAAATTGCTTGATTACGAAATCCCTATGCATAGGAAGAGGGTTAGGCATAAATGTGCTAGTCATATGCTTCATGATGCTCCCATTATGTTTCAATTCTTTACTTCTATGACAGCATCATTGAAATCATTATGCCTAGCTAAAAAGGCATTAAAGAAAAGCACTTGTTGGGAGACAACCCTGAACTTATGCCAACTGATTTTGTGTGTTCACATGATTAATCTACTGTAGTAATAAAGTTTTTAATGCGTCTTTTTCAATAAAGTGTCAAGTAAAGCCTTTGGGATAGTGCGGATGATAGTTGACTTGATTCTATGTAAAAACTAAAAGTTTTGTGTCAAGTGAAGAAAATTCTATAAATTACTGTAACGTGATAATTTTCTGAAAAGATTACACATGATTTTTATACAAATTTCCTACACCGTCCTATTTTTTCAGAATTTTTAGAGTTGCAGAAGTACGATCATTGTCCGGATCATTACAAATTGTTTTATTTTTAAAAGATTCTATTTTTAATGCATAGTTTGCTTGTTTTAGTGTTTCCATAGCTTATATTAAGTGATATAAATTGTGGAAATGATAAGGTCCAGTAGGAATTGTGTGAGAACAGTTATGATGTAACGACCCGAACCTGATAAGATTCGATGTCTCTGTGATCACTATGCTTCCCTAGATCAATAGCTAGCACACACAATACAAGATCTAATATCAAGAATAAACCACATCTCATAATATTACATCATAGATCTAGAATAAAAATACTACATACCTCCATAGTAAAGGCTAGTATATACACAAAATACAGTGGAAAAGCAAATAAAATATTAATGCAGTCCATCAACACCACAGGCAAATGTCGAGTATAGACATTGTAACCATACATCGTATCACTCACCTATTGTCTAAAATCTACAACATGAAATGTTGCAACCACCAAGGATCAATACTTTGAATGTATTGGCAAGTCACACAAGGAATGATATAACAAACCTACATCTATATGCAAGGTATATCTAGCGGATAAAGTAGTGGTTGTTTTGTAGAAAGCTAGTTTTTCCCTGATAGATACATAATATAATAGTCAAATTTTAATTATGTCTTGCTACAATTAAATACATATGGTTGAATTGGGCAATCCAATTCCAACCTTCCCAATTATTAAGTTTCCCACTCAATTTTTTTGTATCATCTGTCGAGATCATCCAAAAACTGTAATTGCATAGTCCCTCCAATTTGTCCAGAACTGGGGACACGGCTAATCATGATTAGTTTTAATACTCTGCAGAGTTTTGCATGCTTTACCCACTGGACCCAATCCGAAGATTGAGACGATGTCTTTCAGAAAAGGTTCCCTTAACCACGCGACGGCCAGATTCCACCTATATATGCTACATCTGTCGACATTGTCTGGGCAAGGGTTCCACCAACTGATCAACTAAGCCAGAGGTCATATAGCAAGTGCTCGTACATGGAAGATAATAGTCACTAAATTTGTCTGATCTTTTTGAACATGTGCGGCATTCCACTTAGGGTGCACTCTCATGAGCGCATGGCCTTAGAAAAGGTGCAAGACCCCATGATGATTTCCCTCCACACCAAAAAATACCACTTCCACCCAGAGGTGAATTATATATTAAGTTTTTACTCAAGTTATATTATATATAGTCCTCACATAATCTTGATGCATAGACGAAACAATCCCCGTCTACATAGCATAGCAAGAATACACTACCACGGTCTACAATAAGGCCATACTAGCTGCATTTCAATAGCAATAACATACTACCATAATATTCCTACACATGCATAATATGGTATTGTGATATATAACGACATGCATCAAAAATAATAGGATGGAGGATGATCAAGGTGTAACTTGCCTGATACGTTGGATGAAGATCGTCGCACTCACAATCCTGATAATTCTACTCGTCACGCGCCGAGCAATCAATCGCAAAAGAATGAATCCAAATAAACAAACATGCCATGAAAAAGAACCTAAAGAACCACAAAAAATATGGCAAGGTTAAGCAATAACAACAAAATATATAGGATCAATATATAATACATGTATCGAGGTGCTATAAAGTCATAGGTGAAGAAATCAACTCCAAAGAGTCAATTGATATAGACCAATTGCTATGTAGGGTTATATTTGATATAATATGGAATAGGGTCAAAATTATATGAAAAACAACTGACATGTTGTTGAACAGAAAGCATATGACATAGGTGTTCATTTGCAGAAGGAATGAATTGAATAGGAGCACAACAACTCAAATTATTGTGAGATAAAGTTTGGATTGAATTTAAATTCAAACGTGTCAAAAGTATTTGAAACTTTGAGTATACATGATATTATCAGGAAGTATTTCATACAAGTTCCCATATGCAAAAGGGATCAATTGGAAAGGTGTCACAGTTCACCTTATATGATAAAATGAAGTTTCGAATTTAAATACGAATTGCTCAAATTTAAAAGTTCAAAAGTTGAAAATTATGGTGCTACTGGATAGTCATGATAAACATGAATACGTACGAAAATACTCACTTAAACTGGATGTGTGGATCTTAGGATATAGCAAAACAAAACGTTCACTTTGAATCTATCAAAATTGCTGTCGTGGCAAAGAAAACAGACGAACACCTCTAAATGAATGGAAAATTGTATGACTACAATAACATGATTGAGAGCTAAAGCAGATGGTTTCATTGGAGGGGAATCTTCAATATGCTTCATAAAAAACATAGCTCCAGCTACAAAGTTTTGATAAAATTGAACATATAGGGGCATACTAATTCGTTGATATAGTTTCAAGTTTATAATAAGTTGAGCCGTTAGATATATATCACGGTGGATGCTTCTGTCGTTGCCATGTAGGCTAGGGTTACCGAAACGGTTTTCTCACCGGAAGTTCCCCGGAGTTGAAGTAGACAGGGTGGCGGCATAGAGTCGATGATGGCAAGCGCTCCAGTGGTTCGAGGAGCTCTGCGAAGCAAATATGATTTGAAACAGATGTTGGAAATCGCCGAAGGGTCATTAGATTAAGTTGTGATCGACGGTGGAGGTTCTATCAAGGTTAGGGTTTCGACTGAGGGGGATTTCCTAACGAGAATGAAGTTCGGCGACCATGGTGACGGCGCGAGGCATTGACGGGAAGGCATCTCTGGTGGTTCCCTGACCTAGTGAAGTTCATGGGTAGATGAAGATCTGCACGGAGAACTCGGGGACACGTGGCATCATATGGTTGGTCGGTACTGGTTCGTGTAGGAAACATATGTTTGTTAGGGTTTGGGCTCACCGAAAGAAAAGAAAAAATTGCGAGAAACAATAGGGATGGCCATGGAGCAGCTCTGATCAGCGATGGCATCGCTCCTAGTGGCTACATGCATTAGGGAAGTGCACGATAAAGTTAGGCGTGGAACGCCGCGACCTCAAATGTCGTCGAACTGCTCTACGGCATCCCAGTACGGCAACAAAGTGAAACTGAGGTAGGCGGCGCTCCGATGAGATCGAGCGACATTGGGAAGCCCAACTTTGTGTTTCTTCGAGGTCAGAAGAGAGTTAGAGAAAGGCGCAACAACACGTATATGAGGAATCAAAGTTCATACAGTCGAGGGGATCACCGAGATAGACGATTCACTCGCTGGAGTTTGGTTGTGAGGCAAATCTTCTCGAGGCCGGCAAGCACGAAATCAGGACGGATCTCAAGCGGAGATTGTGGGAATCGGATGAGGAGATCGACGGGATCCTATTGGTGCTCGCAGGTTTTTTTTTTTTTTGAGCAGAGGGTGCTCGCAGGTTGGAGCAAGGGATTCGGTATCGGGCGAAGCTGTTTCTCCATCGACGGTGATGTTGTGTTCCAATAGAAGATCGACCAGGGGTAGGAAAAGTTGTGGGCCAGGGGGTGTCAACGGGTACGGGGCAATGGAGAGAAAAAAGGGAGGGGATTTTGGCTTGCGGTGTGTAGAAATGGGACGGCCGGTATTGTGTGAATATGGGCCTCCGGCCTGCTGCTGCGCTACGGGTGCCACGCGCTCGGGCTGCTGGCTTAGCTGGGCTGCACAGTGCAGTCAGAGATGAAAAGTATGCTCTGTTCTAATTAAACAAAAAAACTCTGCTACAAGAAAATAAAACATAGCTAAATAAAATGCTAATAAAAAGAGTACTAGAACACATAGTAAAACATTATTACTACTATATAAAAGAGTGAACATTTTTACAACACAAAACCACGAAAAAATTACAAATAAGGTTCCTATAAAAAAATATGGCTTTATAAATGTCTCATAAAATATTTTCAAAATCCATATAGAGATTCAAATAACATTTGAAGCACTTCCAACTCTTTTTAACATTGAAGGAGTCATATTGCCTTCTCTCGTATGATATAGTTTGAGTTAGAATTGTTTTAAATACTCAAAATTCAAATGAGAAAGTATTCAATTATTCACCAATATCATTGTTTCAGGAAGTCGTGTCAGCCTCTCTCATATTTGAATTGGAAATATTCTGAAAATTCTCAAACCCAAAATACGATCCAAATGAATATTTGGGAAAGTTTATTCCCTCTCTTTTGTATTCATTGTCCATTCAAATATTCCAATAGTTTCAAATCCTAGCCAAATTCAACTAAGATCAAACATCACAAGCAAGTTTTGAATTACTCCTATTTAAATATTTAACATTCTAAAATTCTAAATTTTGGGATATTACAAATCTACCACCCTTAAAATGGATCTCGTCCTCGAGATTAGAAGAGGCTAGAAAGAAAAGGCTAGGGTCTGGGTCTCCTTGAATATCCATTGTTCATTCGAGAGTGTGGAGTACTACCACCCTTATAATAAGAGTCACTGATCTTCAAGAATATTACTCCTTCGATGACATCCTCGAATTATAAGTCATACACTCCTTTGTGATCTTGAATTCCATATCAAAAGATTGGTCTTCCATTAACTCAACCTTCATGGCTGACAAATCTTGCCCAAGTACTAAACAATATCGCTACTCTCATGGGGGTCATCAAGAATGTTGGGGAACGTAGTATTTTCAAAAATTTCCTACGATCACGCAAGATCTATCTACTAGATGCATAGCAACGAGAGGGGAGAGTGTGTCTACGTACCCTCGTAGACCGAAAGCGGAAGCGTTTATCAACGCGGATTGATGTAGTCGTGCACCTTCACGATCCGTCCCGATCTAGTACTGAACGTACGGCACCTCCGCGTTCAGCACACGTTCAGCTCGATGACGTCCTCGCCTTCTTGATCCAGCAAGACGGGCAAAGTAGTAGATGAGTTCCGGCAGCACGACGGCGTGGTGACGGTTGTTGATGAAGAACAATCTCTGCAGGGCTTCGCCAAGCACTACAGAAACTAGACGGAGGATAAACTAGAGGGTCGGGGTTGCCGGCACACGGCTTGGTGTATCTTGATGTGTCTCGGGTGCTAGCCCTACCCCTCTATTTATATGTTGATCCTTGGGGTCGAAACTTGGAGTAAAAGCCTTCACAAAGTCGGTTTCACCCGAAAGGCAAGAGTCCTTCTCGGACTCCAGGGCCAGACGCCAGGGTTCCCGGCGTCTGGACCCAGACGCCAGGGACCCTGGCGTCTGGCCCCTGGACTCCGCAAAACTTCCTTTTGCACTTTCCAAAAACCTTGTGTGCTTTCCCTTTTGGCCCAAATAAAGTGTTCTCGTACCCAAACACTTCGGGAAACATCCGGAACCCCTTCCGGTGAATTCCGGAACCCTTCCGGAGGTCGAACACTATTATCTCATATATTAATCTTTATCTCCGGACCATTCCGGAGTTCCTCGTCATGTCTGTGATCACATCCGGGACTCTGAATAACATTCGGTCACCAACATACATAACTCATTAAATACTATATCGTCAACGAACGTTTAAGCGTGCGGACCCTACGGGTTCGAGAACTATGTAGACATGACCGAGAAATCTCTCCGGTCAATAACCAATAGCGGAACCTGGATGCCCATATTGGCTCCTACATATTCTACGAAGATCTTTATCGGTCGAACCGCATAACAACATACGTTGTTCCCTTTGTCATCGGTATGTTACTTGCCCGAGATTCGATCGTCGGTATCATCATACCTAGTTCAATCTCGTTACCGGCAAGTCTCTTTACTCGTTCCGTAATACATCATCTCGTGACTAACTCATTAGTCATTTGCTTGCAAGGCTTATTATGATGTGCATTACCGAGAGGGCCCAGAGATACCTCTCCGACAATCGGAGTGACAAATCCTAATCTCGAAATACGCCAACCCAACAAGTACCTTCGGAGACACCTGTAGAGCACCTTTATAATCACCCAGTTACGTTGTGACGTTTGGTTGCACACAAAGTGTTCTTCCGGTAAATGGGAGTTGCATAATCTCATAGTCATAGGAACATGTATAAGTCATGAAGAAAACAATAGCAACATACTAAACGATCAAGTTGCTAAGCTAACGGATGGGTCTTGTCCATGACATCATTCTCCTAATGATGTGATCCCATTTATCAAATGACAACTCATGTCTATGGTTAGGAAACATAACCATCTTTGATCAATGAGCTAGTCTAGTAGAGGCATACTAGGGACACTTTGTTTTGTCTATGTATTCACACATGTACTAAGTTTCCGGTTAATACAATTCTAGCATGAATAAAAGACATTTATCATGATATAAGGAAATATAAAATAACAACTTTATTATTGCCTCTAGGGCATATTTCCTTCAGTCTCCCACTTGCACTAGAGTCAATAATCTAGTTCACATCGCCATGTGATTTAACACCGATAGTTCACATCGTCATGTGATTAACACCCATAGTTCACATCGCCATGTGACCAACACCCAAAGGGTTTACTAGAGTCAATAATCTAGTTCATATCTTTATGTGATTAACACCCAAAGAGTACTAAGGTGTGATCATGTTTTGCTTCGTGAGAGAAGTTTTGTCAACGGGTCTGTCACATTCAGATCCGTATGTATTTCACAAATTTCTATGTCTACAATGTTGGGGAACGTTGCATGGGAAACAAAAATTTTCCTACGCTCACCAAGATCAATCTAGGAGATGCATCTACGAGGGAAGAGTCGGATCCACATACCCTTGTAGATCGCGATGTGGAAGCGTTGCAAGAACGCGGATGAAGGAGTCGTACTCGCTGCGATTCAGATCGCGGTTGATTCCGATCTAAGCGCCGAACAACGGCGCCTCCGCGTTCAACACACGTGCAGCCCGGTGACGTCTCCCACGCCTTGATCCAGCAAGGGGAGAGGGAGAGGTTGGGGAAGACTCCATCCAACAGCAGCACGACGGCGTGGTGGTGGTGGAGGAGCGCGGGACTCCAGCAGGGCTTCGCCAAGCGCTGCAAGAGACGAGGAGGGAGAGGGGTAGGGCTGCGCCAAGAGGGAGACGTTCTCATATCTCTAGCAGCCCCAAAACCTCACATATATATAGGGGGAAGGGGGGGCTGCGCCCCCTTTAGGGTTTCCCACCCCTAGGGGTGCGGCAGCCCCCAAAAACCCATCTAGGGTGCGGCCAAGGGGGGGGGGGAGAGAGAGGGGGCGCCCTAGGGTGGGCCTTAAGGCCCATCTGGACCTAGGGTTTGCCCCCCTCCACTCTCCATGCGCCTAGGGACTTGGTGGGGGGGCGCACCAGCCCCCTTGGGGCTGGTCCCCTCCCACACTTAGCCCACGCAGCCTTCAGGGGCTGGTGGCCCCACCTGGTGGACCCCCGGGACCCTCCCGGTGGTCCCGGTACATTACCGATATCGCCCGAAACTTTTCCGGTGACCAAAACAGGACTTCCCATATATGAATCTTTACCTCCGGACTATTCCGGAACTCCTCGTGACGTCCGGGATCTCATCCGGGACTCCGAACAACATTCGGTAACCGCGTACATACTTTCCCAATAACCCTAGCATCATCGAACCTTAAGTGTGTAGACCCTACGGGCTCGGGAACCATGTAGACATGACCGAGACAACTCTCCGACCAATAACCAACAGCGGGATCTGGATACCCATGTTGGCTCCCACATGTTCCACGATGATCTCATCGGATGAACCACGATGTCAAGGATTCAATCAATCCCGTATACGATTCCCTTTGTCTATCGGTATAGCACTTGCCCGAGATTCGATCGTCGGTATACCGATACCTTGCTCAATCTCGTTACCGGCAAGTCTCTTTACTCGTTCCGTAACACATCATCCCGTGATCAACTCCTTGATCACATATTGTGCACATTATGATGATGTCCTACCGAGTGGGCCCAGAGATACCTCTCCGTCATACGGAGTGACAAATCCCAGTCTCGATTTGTGCCAACCCAACAGACACTTTCGGAGATACCTGTAGTGCACCTTTATAGCCACCCAGTTACGTTGTGACGTTTGGTACACCCAAAGCATTCCTACGGTATCCGGGAGTTGCACAATCTCATGGTCTAAGGAAAAGATACTTGACATATAGAAAAGCTTTAGCATACGAACTACACGATCTGTGCTAGGCTTAGGATTGGGTCTTGTCCATCACATCATTCTCCTGATGATGTGATCCCGTTATCAACGACATCCAATGTCCATGGTTAGGAAACCGTAACCATCTATTGATCAACGAGCTAGTCGTCTAGAGGCTTACTAGGGACATGGTCTTTGTCTATGTATCCACACATGTATCTGAGTTTCCTTTCAATACAATTCTAGCATGGATAATAAACGATTATCGTGAACAAGGAAATATAATAATAACCAATTTATTATTGCCTCTAGGGCATATTTCCAACATACAATGCTCTGCATAGAGCTACTCTAGCTAATTGCTCCCACTTTCAATACGCATCCAGATTGATACTTAGAGTCATCTAGATTTAGTGTCAAAGCTTGCATCGGCGTAACCCTTTACGACGAACTCTTTATCACCTCCATAATCGAGAAACATTTCCTTAGTCATCCAGTTACTAAGGATAATTTTGACTGCTGTAGAGTGATCTACTCCTGGATCACTATTGTACCCCCTTGACAAACTCATGGCAAGGTACACAACATGTTTGGTACACAGCATGGCATACTTTATAGAACCTATGGCTGAGGCATAGGGAATGACTTTCATTCTCTCTATATTTTTCTGCCGTGGTCTGGCTTTGAGTCTTACTCAACTTCACACCTTACAAGTCAGGGAAGAACTCCTTCTTTGACTGATCCATTTTGAACTACTTCAAAATCTTATCAAGGTATGTACTCATCGAAAGTCTTATCAAGCGTCTTGATCTATCTCTATAGATCTTGATGCCCAATATGTAAGTAGCTTCACCAAGGTCTTTTTTTGAAAAACTCCTTTCAAACACTCCTTCATGCTTTCCAGAAAATTCTACATTATTTCTAATCGACAATATGTCATTCACATATACTTATTAGAAAGGTTGTAGTGCTCCCACTCACTTCTTGTAAATACAGGCTTCACCGCAAGTCTGTATAAATCTATATGCTTTGATCAACTTATCAAAGCGTATATTCCAACTCCGAGATGCTTGCACCAGTCCATAGATGGATCGCTGGAGCTTGCACATTTTGTTAGCACCTTTAGGATTGACAAAACCTTCTGGTTGCATCATATACAAGTCTTCGTTAATAAATCCATTAAAGAACGCAGTTTCGTTATCCATTTGCCAGATTTCATAAAATGTGGCAATTGCTAACATGATTCGGACAGACTTAAGCATTGCTACGGGTGAGAAAATCTCATCGTAGTCAACACCTTGAACTTGTCGAAAACCTTTCGCAACAAGTCGAGCTTTGTAGACAGTAACATTACCATCGGCGTCAGTCTTCCTCTTAAAGATCCATTTATTTTCAATGGCTTGCCGACCATCGAGCAAGTCAACCAAAGTCCACACTTTGTTCTCATACATGGATCCCATCTCAGATTTCATGGCCTCAAGCCATTTTGCGGAATCTGGGCTCATCATCGCTTCCTCATAGTTCGTAGGTTCATCATGGTCCAGTAACATGACTTCCAGAACCGGGTTGCCGTATCACTCTGGTGCGGAACAAACTCTGGTTGATCTACAAAGTTCAGCAGAAACTTGATCTAAAGTTTCATGATCATCATCATTAGCTTCCTCACCAATTGGTGTAAGAATCACTGGAACTAGTTTCTGTGATGTTCCACTTTCCAATTCGGGAGAAGGTACAAATACCTCATCAAGTTCTACTTTCCTCCCACTCACTTCTTTCGAGAGAAACTCCTTCTCTAGAAAGGATCTACTCTTAGCAACAAAGACCTTGCCTTCGGATCTGTGATAGAAGGTGTACCCAACAGTTTCTTTTGGGTATCCTATGAAGATTTACTTCTCCGATTTGGGTTCGAGCTTATCATGTTGAAACTTTTTCACATAAGCATCGCAGTCCCAAACTTAAAGAAATGACAGCTTAGGTTTCTCGTCAAACCACAGTTCATACGGTGTCATCTCCACGGATTTAGATGGCGCCCTATTTAACGTGAATGTAGTTGTCTCTAATGCATAACCCCAAAAGTGATAGTGGTAGATCGGTAAGAGACATCATCGATCGCACCATATCTAATAAAGTATGGTTATGACGTTCGGACACACCATTACACTGTGGTGTTCCAGGTGGCGTGAGTAGTGAAACTATTTCACATTGTTTTTACTGAAGGCCAAACTCGCTAACTCAAATATTTTACCTCTACGATCATATCGTAGAAACTCTTATTTTCTTGTTACGATGATTCTCCACTTCACTCTGAAATTCTTTGAACTTTTCAAATGTTTCAGACTTGTGCTTCATTAAGTAGATATACCCATATATGCTCAAATCATCAGTGAAGGTCAGAAAATAACGATACCTGCCGCGAGCTTCAACACTCATTGGTCCGCATACATCAGTATGTATGATTTCCAACAAATCTGTTGCTCGCTCCATTGTTCCGGAGAACGGAGTTTTAGTCATCTTGCCCATGAGGCATGGTTCGCAAGCACCAAGTGATTCATAATCAACTGATTCCAAAAGTCCATCACTATGGAGTTTCTTTATGCGCTTTACACCAATATGACCTAAACGCCAGTGCCACAATAAGTTGCACTATCATTATTAACCTTGCATCTTTTGGCTTCAATATTATGAATATGTGTATCACACGATCGAGATCCAACAAACCATTTTCATTGGGTGTATGACCATAGAAGGTTTTATTCATGTAAACAGAACAACAATTATTCTCTAACTTACATGAATAACCGTATTGCAATAAACATGATCAAATCATATTCATGCTCAACACAAACACCAAATAACACTTATTTAGGTTCAACGCTAATCTCGAAAGTATAGGGAGTGTGCGATGATGATCATATCAATCTTGGAACCACTTCCAACACACATCGTCACTTCACCTTTAACTAGTTTCTGTTCATTATGCAACTCTGATTTCGATTTACTACTCTTTAGCAACTGAACCAGTATCAAATACTGAGGGGTTGCTATGAACACTAGTAAAATACACATCAATAATCTGTATATCAAATATACCTTTGTTCACTTTGCCATCCTTCTTATCCGCCAAATATCTAGGGCAGTTCCACTTCCAGTGACCATTTCCTTTGCAGTAGAAGCACTTAGTTTCAGGCTTGAGTTTAGCTTTGGGTTTCTTCATGGGAGTGACAACTTGCTTGTCATTCTTCTTGAAGTTCCCCTTCTATCCCCTTGCCCTTTACTTGAAACAAGTGGTCTTGTTAACCATCAACACTTGATGCTCTTTCTTGATTTCTACCTTCGCCGATTTCAGGATCGCGAAGAGCTCGGGAATTACCTTCGTCATCCCTTGCATATTATAGTTCATCACGAAGTTCTACTAACTTGGTGATAGTGACTAGAGAACTTTGTCAATTACTATCTTATCTGGAAGAATAACTCCCACTTGATTCAAATAATTGTAGTACCCAGACAATCTGAGCACATGCTCACTGGTTGAGCTATTCTCCTCCATCTTGTAGGCAAAGTATTGTCAGAGGTCTTATACCTCTCGACACGGGCATGAGTATGAAATACTAATTTCAACTCTTGGAACATCTTATATGCTCCGTGGTGTTCAAAACGTTTGTGAAGTCCCGGTTCTAAGCCGTAAAGCATGGTGCACTTAAACTATCAAGTAGTCATCATACCGAGCTTTTGTCAAAACGTTCATAACGTCTGCATCTGCTCCTGCAATAGGTCTGTCACCTAGCGGTGCATCAAGGACATAATTCTTCTGTGCAGCAATGAGGATAATCCTCAGATCACGGAACAATTCCGCATCATTGCTAATAACATCTTTCAACTTGGTTTTCTCTAGGAACATATAAAAAATAAACGTGGAGCAACATCGCGAGCTATTGATCTACAACATAGATATGCTAATACTACCAGGACTAAGTTCATGATAAATTAAAGTTCAATTTAATCATATTAATTAAAGAACTCCCACTTAGATAGACATCCCTCTGGTCATCTAAATGATCACGTGATCCAAATCAACTAAACCATGTCCGATCATCACGTGAGATGGAGTAGTATCAATGGTGAACATCTTATGTTGATCATATCTACTATATGATTCACGCTCGACCTTTCGGTCTCCAGTGTTCCGAGGCCATATCTGCATATGCTAGGCTCGTCAAGTTTAACCCGAGTATTTTGCGTGTGCAAAACTGGCTTACACCCGTTGTATTTGAACGTAGAGCTTATCACACCCGATCATCATGTGGTGTCTCGGCACGGCGAACTTTCGCAACGGTGCATACTCAGGGAGAACACTTATACCTTGAAATTTAGTAAGGGGTCATCTTATAATGCTACCGTCGTTCTAAGCAAAATAAGAAGCTTAATAAGATAAACATCACATGCAATCAAAATATGTGACATGATATGGCCATCATCATCTTGTGCTTTTGATCTCCATCTCCAAAGCACCGTCATGATAACCTTCGTCACCGGCGCGACACCTTGATCTCCATCGTAGCATCGTTGTCGTCTCGCCAACTATTGCTTCTACGACTATCGCTACCGCTTAGTGATAAAGTAAAGCAATTACATGGCGATTGCATTTCATACAATAAAGCGACAACCATATGGCTCCTGCCAGTTGCCGATAACATTACAAAACATGATCATCTCATACAAAACCGTATAACTCATCATGTCTTGACCATATCACATCACAACATGCCCTGCAAAAACAAGTTAGACGTCCTCTACTTTGTTGTTGCAAGTTTTACGTGGCTGCTACGGGCTTAGCAAGAACCGTTCTTACCTACGCATACAAAAACCACAACGATGTTTCGTCAAGTATGTGTTGTTTTAACCTTCACAAGGACCGGGCGTAGCCATACTTGATTCAGCTAAAGTGAGAGAGACAGACACCCGCCAGTCACCTTTAAGCAACGAGTGCTCGTAACGGTGAAACTAGTCTCGCGTAAGCGTACGCGTAATGTCGGTCCAGGCCGCTTCATCTCACAATACCGCCGAAGCAAAGTATGACATGCTGGTAAGCAATATGACTAGTATCGCCCACAACTTATTGTGTTCTACTCGTGCATATCATCTACGCATAGACCTGGCTCATGATACCACTGTTGGGGAACGTAGTATTTTCAAAATTTTCCTACGATCACGCAAGATCTATCTACTAGATGCATAGCAACGAGAGGGGAGAGTGTGTCTACGTACCCTCGTAGACCGAAAGCGGAAGCTTTTATCAACGCGGTTGATGTAGTCGTGCACCTTCACGATCCGTCCCGATCTAGTACCGAACGTACGGCACCTCCGCGTTCAGCACACGTTCAGCTCGATGACGTCCTCGCCTTCTTGATCCAGCAAGACGGGCGAAGTAGTAGATGAGTTCCGGCAGCACGACGGCGTGGTGACGGTTGTTGATGAAGAACAATCTCTGCAGGGCTTCGCCAAGCACTACAGAAACTAGACGGAGGATAAACTAGAGGGTCGGGGTTGCCGGCACACGGCTTGGTGTATCTTGATGTGTCTCGGGTGCTAGCCCTACCCCTTTATTTATATGTTGAGCCTTGGGGTCGAAACTTGGAGTAAAAGCCTTCACAAAGTCGGTTTCACCCGAAAGGCAAGAGTCCTTCTCGGACTCCAGGGCCAGACGCCAGGGTTCCCGGCGTCTGGACCCAGACGCCAGGGACCCTGGCGTCAGGCCCCTGGACTCCGCAAAACTTCCTTTTGCGCTTTTCAAAAACCTTGTGTGCTTTCCCTTTTGGCCCAAATAAAGTGTTCTCGTACCCAAACACTTCGGGAAACATCCGGAACCCCTTCCGGTGAATTTCGGAACCCTTCCAGAGGTCGAACACTATTATCTCATATATTAATCTTTATCTCCGGACCATTCCGGAGTTCCTCGTCATGTCCGTGATCACATCCGGGACTCCGAATAACATTCGGTCACCAACATACATAACTCATTAAATACTATATCGTCAACGAACGTTTAAGCGTGCGGACCCTACGGGTTCGAGAACTATGTAGACATGACCGAGACATCTCTCCGGTCAATAACCAATAGCGGAACCTGGATGCCCATATTGGCTCCTACATATTCTACGAAGATCTTTATCGGTCGAACCGCATAACAACATACGTTGTTCCCTTTGTCATCGGTATGTTACTTGCCCGAGATTCGATCGTCGGTATCATCATACCTAGTTCAATCTCGTTACCGGCAAGTCTCTTTACTCGTTCCGTAATACATCATCTCGTGACTAACTCATTAGTCATTTGCTTGCAAGGCTTATTATGATGTGCATTACCGAGAGGGCCCAGAGATACCTCTCCGACAATCAGAGTGACAAATCCTAATCTCGAAATACGCCAACCCAACAAGTAACTTCGGAGACACCTGTAGAGCACATTTATAATCACCCAGTTACGTTGTGACGTTTGGTAGCACACAAAGTGTTCTTCCGGTAAATGGGAGTTGCATAATCTCATAATCATAGGAACATGTATAAGTCATGAAGAAAGCAGTAGCAACATACTAAACGATCAAGTTGCTAAGCTAACGGATGGGTCTTGTCCATCACATCATTCTCCTAATGATGTGATCCCATTGATCAAATGACAACTCATGTCTATGGTTAGGAAACATAACCATCTTTGATCAATGAGCTAGTCTAGTAGAGGCATACTAGGGACACTTTGTTTTGTCTATGTATTCACACATGTACTAAGTTTCCGGTTAATACAATTCTAGCATGAATAAAAGACATTTATCATGATATAAGGAAATATAAAATAACAACTTTATTATTGCCTCTAGGGCATATTTCCTTCAAAGAATACTTCCATCGGGGTTCCTGTAGAAAGCGGTCTTGGCTTATTTTCACCGTATAACCTACTATTGGCAACGGTTGCCTTGTACAAGGATCCAACGCACTACCATTCTAAGGTTTAGGCTTAACATCGTCGTCTCTCAGTTACAGGTAATTCACTCTAGATTTACCATCCCACATAGCAAGAGCAAATAATAAGAGTAAGTCGGTGATACGTCTCCAACGTATCAATAATTTTTTATTGTTCCATGTTATTATATATTCTGTTTTGGATGTTTAATGGGCTTTATTATACACTTTTATACTATTTTTTGGACTAACCTACTAACCCAAGGCCCAGTGCAAATTGTTGTTTTTTTTGCCTATTTCAGTGTTTCGCAGAAAATGAATATCAAACGGAGTCCAAACGGAATGAAACCTTTGGCAGAGTTATTTTTGGAACAATATCAACACGAAAGACTTGGAGTACACGCCAGGAAGCGAAGGAGGTGGCCACGACGGCAGGGGCGCGTCCCCCACCCTCGCGGGCCACCTATTGACCCCCGACGTGCCTCTTCAGCCTATATATACTCTCATACCCTGAAAACATTGAGGCAGTCGACGAAACCCTAATTCCACTGTCGTAACCTTCTGTACCCGTGAGATCCCATCTTGGGGCCTGTTCCGGAGCTCCGCGGAGGGGGCATCGATCACGGAGGGCGTCTACATCAACACCATAGCCTCTCCGATGAGTTATGAGTAGTTTACCACAGACCTTCGGGTCCATAGTTATTAGCTAGATGGCTTCTTCTCTCTCTTTGGATCTCAATACAAGGTTCTCCTCGATCTTCGAGGAGATCTATTCGATGTAATCTTTTTGCGGTGTGTTTGTCGAAATCCGATGAATTGTGGGTTTATGATCAAGATTATCTTTGAACAATATTGGATTCTTTTCTCAAATATTTTATGTATGATTATAATATCCTTGCAAGTCTCTTCAAATTATTGGTTTGATTTGGCCTACTAGATCTATAGTTCTTGCAATGGGGGAAGTGCTTGGCTTTGGGTTCAATCTTGCGGTGTCCTTTCCCAGTGACCGCAAGGGCAGCAAGCCACGCATAGTATTGTTGCCATTGAGGATAAAAAGATGGGGTTATATCATATTGCTTGAGTTTATTCCTCTACACCATGTCATCTTGCTTAAGGCGTTACTCTGTTCTTATGAACTTAATACTCTAGATGCATGCTGGATAGCGGTCAATGTGTGGAGTAGTAGTAGTAGATGCAGAATCATTCCAGTCTACTTGTCACGGACGTGATGCCTATATACAATGATCATGCCTAGATATTCTCATAACTATGCGCTTTTCTATCAATTGCTCGACAGTAATTTTGTGACGCCCGAAGACCGACGTCCCAGAAGATTCCAGAAGATTCCAGATGTTCCGGGTTCTCCCGTGTGTTTTATTTTGCTTGTGTCATTTATTTTTTGCATTGCATCATCTCATCATGCCATCATGTCATATTTATTTTGCATCTCAACCTAAATAAATTGTGTGGACCTTCGGTCCATTTAAATCGAGGGAAGAATGTCTTCTCTTCAAAACATATAAAAGCCTCTCAATATTATTAGGGAGCTATATTAAATATTCCATTTGTTTGGAATTAACCGCAACACACTTGCATATTCCCCATGCCTCTTTAATTCAAGTTTCACCGCCAAAAACCTTCCCTATAATTCTTTCCCGTTGTATCGAGGTTCCTCCAAAAATTTGAACATTTTTGGACACTTCAATAATCAAGTCTTAGTTCAAACCCATTTGAATTAAATTCAAATGTGTTTGAATTTACATCCTTCTTTCATGCCACTTATAATTTTCTTGAATCATGCTTATTTTTATGAGCCCGGGAAAAATTTAACCCATGCCCTAACTCTATTTCTAACACCTCCTTCCTTTTATTTCTCCTTTGCGGTTTTCTGTTTTTTTTTTGGAAAACAGCAGCAATTTAAAAAGGAAGAAAACTCCTCCAGCCAGGCCTCCTGGCCCGTCTTCTCCTCCTCCCAGCCTCCCTGTCCCTCCTAGGCCCTCCAGCCTCTTGGGCCTCCTCCTCCCTCTGGGCCTCAGCCCCTCCAGCCGGCCCATTGGCCAACTCCTCACCCTAGGCCCATCTCGCGGCTAACCCTAGGCTCCCGATCGCTCCTCCCAGTCCTCTCGTGTGCCGCCAGGCGCTACCCTCGTTCCCCTTCGCCCCGTTTTCCTTTTCTCTCCCTCTCGCCCTTCACCGCATCGCTCCATCCTCCCGACCCACTCTCCCTCGCTCTCGCTCCCGCATCGAGCCCAGACCGCCGCGGCCTCTCCTCCGGACTCCTCCCATCCTCGCGCAGCCGAGCGCCCGTCCCTAGCGCCGGTCTCCAGCCCTCCAGCGCCGGAGCAGCCCGGCCAGGCCGCTCCCGTCTCCCTCGTCCGCCTCCCTCCGTTCCCAGGGCCGCAGTGTTTGCACTCCAGGCGCCGGAGCGCCGCAGCCCTGCCGCGTCCCCGCGGGCGGCGTGCCTCGCTCCCCCCGCAGCCGATCTCCCTCGCCAGCGGCCTCAGGCCTTCTCCTCTGCACGCGCCATGGGCCGCCTCTCCAGCCTCGCCCGCGAGCAGCCAGGAGGCCGCTCCTTCCCACGCTAGTCCCGCGCGCCTGAGGCGCTCGCCCCGCGAGCCGGCTCGGACCACACCGCAGCGCCGCGCTCGGGGGCCCCCTCCTCGAGCGCCGCCCCAAGCCGCCGCCGCGTCCACGCGTGCCCTCTCCGCCAGCGCTGCTCCTCTGCTTCGACCCAGGACGCTCGAACCTGCTGCTGCGAGCACCCTGTCTGCAACCCTGTTGTCGTTGTTGCGTCCAGTTTGTTCTTCCCTGTTGTGCACTGTCAACCGAGGCCTTTTCGTGTTGTTCTGGATCTCGCCAAGACCCACCTAGTTTCAGCCAAGTAGCATGAGGACCGAGGACTCGGAGCAACCGTTCCGTCAAGTTTATCGGAGACCACGACGGACACCAAGTACCCCTTCATTTTTGTCAAGACCGGCAAGTTGAAGACCCAAGTACCACGACTTCGTGAACAAGTACCACTACCGACGCCCGGAGCCATCAGAACCCTCAAGTACCTCTACGAACGAGTACAACTACTTCCTCTCCGAACGAAACGTCTACTTCCACTACCGTCGCCCCGTGTACGACTACGAACGAGAACAACTACACGGCGATACGTCAAGTACCACGACACGATATCGGAACGCCTACTTCCCTCTACGGACGTGTACCACGACTCGCGAGAACGACTTCTTCCTCTACGACCGTGTACCACTACGTCCCTCTACGATCTCGAACCGCCCCGAAACAAACGCTCGTTCCGAAGGTATAACCCCGAGTCGATGACCCGAGAACGAATGTTGTTGTGTGGCATGAGATGTTTCCCTTGTGTGCACCGTGCCCGTTTCGACCTTTTGTCATGTTCATCGATTGCCTCGTCGCCGACCCGTGGGAACCCGGTGACGGGATCGCCCCGCCTTTCATCTCGTTTGACTCGCTCACCATCTTTCCTTTTGCACCGGTCTCTCAACGAGTTATCGGAACCGAGATGTTGCGTTGCATCATTTTCGGATCGTTGCCGTGGCACCCTTTCTTCCACCACGGTGACAAATGCTTCATATCTCTCATGTTAACTTTTAATAAAATTGCATAAAACTTGATCATGTCATCCGCATCATGATAACAACATGAGAATGTGTGAATTGTTGTTTGCTTATAATTACTAAACATGCTCATGGGGATTTTCCGGATATGTTGTTGTTATTTTCCGGCCTCATTTAAAATGTCTTAATAGTGTAGTTTTATTATGCTTCACCTCTTGCCATGTTAAAAACATTTAATCTTGTCTTGTAAATAAATGAGAGTCAACTAAATAAATAACATGTGGTGTTTCGTCAATATGCAACTCGTTGCATATTGAGCTCCACTTAATTTGTAGTATTTGTTTGTGCACTTTGCCATGCCATGCATAATTAAACCGGACATGCATCATGCTTGCTTGTGCATCGTATGCATGTTATGCTTGTGTGTTTACCGTGTTGTTTGTTTCTTTCCGGTTGCTTCTCTTGTTAGCTTCGGTTTCATTCCGGAGTTGTGAGGCTTCTTCTTCGTCTACTTCTTGGACCCGTTCTTCTCCCTTGTGGAATCCCAGGCAAGATGATCATACCCTTGGATACCTTTACTACCATTGCCATGCTTAGTTGTCTCGATGCTATCGTTACATGTCGCGCTACCCATCTTTTATGTCAGCCTCTCCTTGTTGCCATGAAACCTCTAACATTTGACACCTTCCTAGCAAAACCACTGTTTGGCTATGTTACCCGCTTGCTCAGCCCCTCTTATAGCGTTGTTAGTTGCAGGTGAAGATGAAGATCGTTCCAGGAGGGAACTTGTTGTTGTTATATCACAATATCTATAATTATTATAATAACACACCTATATACTGGGCATGGGTGGAAGGCTTGGCCTTTTGCTCGGTGTTTTGTTCCACTCATGCCACCTTAGGCGCCGATAAACCGGCATTATGTTCCTTGATTTTGCGTTCCTTACACGATGGGTGGATGGGGACCCCTTGACAGTTCGACTTTGAATAAAACTCCTCCAGAAAGGCCCAACATTGGTTTTAGTTTGCCTCATAATAACAACTTAATTAAGTAATTAAATTGCATAGGGGGTCGCGTCCCCGAGGATTCTTAATTCTACATAGCATGGGGGGCCAGTGCTGATGGTGTTGGTCCCAAACGAGCAGACTGCGGGGCCACCTCAAGGAAACTCGAGGTCTGGTAACAACCCGTAGGATGTCTCATCCGGTTGTGGCCTGAGACGAGATACGCGCGGCTACTATCAGGGTGTCGGCACGCCGGGAGGTCTTGCTGGACTTGTTTTACCATTGTCGAAATGTCTTGTGCTACCGGGATGCCGAGCCTGATCGGATTTCCCTAAGATAAGGAGTGATGATATTATATTTATCGCTTCAGCTAATCGTGAGAGCTTGTGATGGGCTAAGTTGGGACACCCCTGCAGGGTTATGATCTTTCGAAAGCCGTGCCCGCGGTTATGTGGCAGATTGGAATTTGTTAATGTCCGATTGTAGAAAACTTGACAGAGGATCCGAAGTAAAACACACAACTGTGTGAGTAACTGTGACTGTCTCTTTTCACTTTGAGAAGAGCACACGGTGGGGTTATGTTTGACCGTATGTAGTTTAGGATCTTTAGCGATCACTACTTTTGCGACCGTTTGCGTAGATGCTCTTCTTATTCTGGTACTCGTAAGTTAGCCACCATATTATGCTTAGTCGCTGCTGCAACCTCACCACTTTACCTCTTCCTACCCATAAAGCTTTGCTAGTCTTGTTACCCATGGTTATGGGATTGCTGAGTCCTCGTGGCTCACAGATACTACAACACCAGATGCAGGTTCAGCCGAGTTTGATGCAGGAGATGGATCAGAACTTCACCGGGAGCTCGATGATGAGTGTGGCCGTATGCTTGTGACGTTTCGACGATCAGTAGTGGTTTCTACTAGGATTCGATCTTGACCTGTGGCTTTATGTTGTTTTGGTATCTTTCTTTTGGATCTTCGCCCGTAGTCGGGTTGTGAGTTTTGAATGATGTTTTTGCTTATGTAATGTATTGTGTGAAGTGGCGAGTGTAAGCCAACTATCTCCTTTTGCATTTTAATCCCTCTTTATATGAGTCGTGCGAAGATACCAAACTTGCGATCATTCTAGGATGGGCTTATATCTTTAAGTCGTGCCTCGACACGTAGGAGATATAGTCCCATCCTGGGCAATACAAATTTGTTCACCCACCGTAGAATTCTGCTATCATGAGAGAAGCCACTAGTGAAACCTATAGCCCCCGGGTCTATCGTTATCATATTAGTTTCCCATCAACTTGCCAATTTCTTTTGCCGTTGTTTATTTTGCTTTATTTACTTTTTCTCTATACCAAAAATATTATCTTATCATATCTATCAGATCTCACTCTCGTAAGTACCGAGAAGGGATTGAAAACCCCTTTTATCACGTTGGATGCGAGGTTCTTATTTGTTTGTGCAGGTGCGAGGGACTCGCACGTGGTCTCCTACTGGATTGATACCTTTGTTCTCAAAAACTGAGGAAATATTTACGCTGCTGTGCTGCATCACCCTTTCCTCTTCCACGGAATACAACGCAAGCTCGAGAAGTAGCAATCGCCATTGTGATCAATCCATTCCTCACCCAAATCATTACCTTGTATACGGTTCTGAAAATCTCGCATTCTAACACTCGGGCATCCTCTCAAGCATTGCAAAAAATTATCTTGTTCACGAATTGGGTCCGGATAAATCCATTGGTTTTGCATGCCAATAAAACATCTACCATTCCTTGCAACTCTCAGGGTTGTGCAAAACTTCTATAAGACGTCTACTGATGAATTGTGGCTTCCTCCATGTTTGTTCCTTCATCAAGATTGTGCTTGCTGCTTGGTGTATCCTGGCGCATGTGGTTTAACTTGAACTCATCCCTAGGTTGCATCCATGTTCACTCCATTCTCGGGATTTGCAAGCAATGTAGTAACTCCTTTGGTGCGGGTCTTGGGTTTAAGGAAAGACGGAATGTAGAGAGAGATAGATACCCATACAAGCATCACTCTAATTTGAAAAATAAGTTTTGACGTGCGTTGTGAGTAAAGCAGACACAATGACAGCTCACGAAACGCATCCATCGATATACGTATATAGAAATTCTGTATATTCGAAGTCTTCAATGTATGTAGCTTTTGTCTTGCATCAACAAAGAAAGTTCATCACACCAAGTCTTGTCATACCTTGCTCTTCTTGAATCTAGAAGCATAATAAATAGGTAGGGGTTTATAATAACGCAAACTTATTCTACTCGCGAAATAAATCGCAAAGAACATCACACCACATCCATCAATAAAAGCACAAAAGTCACACCACACAAGCAAATATTATAGGCAAGGTCATATCCACAAGAGATATGATCTCATCATACTACCGTGAATCGTTTATCGAACTTAAATCAGTAGTGGTGGTCTGAATCTAAGTTTTGCCCTTCTCATATAAATTAACCATGAAGATCATCTAGCAATCTAAAAGTTAGTCCTCCTAGAGTAGCGCAAAAATACTTCTTTCTGTAATTACATCACTCCTCATTCTACATTTGCTTACCAAACATTAGATCCTCAGTGACAGGGCCAAATGGGGTTACTATCGGATGGCCACCTACATTAACACAAGATGAGAAGTTTAGAATGTGAACGGTAGATAAGAACTACGAGTATCATAGTAAGTGATCAGGAAGTGATAAAATAATATATATATATATTTCCTATGGCTTTTCCTAGTCCATTCTAAGCGTTACGACCTACAGTTAACATGGGCTCTAATACCATATGTAACGACCCAAACCTGATAAGACCTGATAAGATTTGATGTCTCTGTGCTCACTTTGCTAGTCCTTGGAACAATAGCAAGCACACACAGTACAAGATGTAATATCAAGAATAATCCACATGTCATAATATTACATCGTAGATCCAGAATAAAAATACTAGATACCTCCATAGTCAAGGCTAGTATACACACAAAATACAGCGGAAAAGCGAATAAAATCTTCATGAAGTCCATCAACCCCACAGGCAAATGTCGAGTATAGACATTGTAACTGTACACCGTATCACTCACTCACCGTATAAAATCAACATCATGAAAAATTACAGCCACGAAGGGTCAATACTTTGAATGTATTGGCAAGTCACACAAGGAATGAAATAACAGAGCTACATCTATATGCAAGGTATATCAAGAGGATATCATAGTGGTTGTTTTACAGAAAGCTAGTTTTTCCCTGATAGCTACATAATATGATAGTGAAATTTTAATTATGTCTTGCTACAATTAAATACATATGGTTGAATTGGGCAATCCAATTCCAACCTTCCTAATTACTTAGTTTCCCACTCAATTTTTATTTGAGTATCATCTGTCAGGATCATCCAACAACTGTAATGGCATAGCCGCTCAAATTTATCCTAACGAGGGACACGACTAATCATGATTAGTTTTAATAGTCTGTAGAGTTTTGTACGGTTTACCCATTGGACCCAATCCAAAGATTGAGACGAAGTGTTTCAGAAGAGGTTCCATTAACCACCTGACGGCCACATCCCACTTATATATTCTACATCTATCGACACTGTCTAGGTAAGGGTTCCAACAACTGATCAACTAAACCAGAGCTCATATAGTCAGTGCCCACACATGGAAGCTACTAGTCACTAAGTTTGTCTGATATTTTTGAACCTGGGTGGCATTCCACTTAAGGTGCACTCTCATGAGCGCATGGCCCTAGAAAAGGTGCAAGACCCCATGATGACATCCCTCAACACGAAACAATACCACTTTCGCCCAGAGGTGAATTATATATATTAAATTTTTACTCAAGTTATATTATATATAGTCCTCACATAATCTCGATGCATACACGAAACAATCCCCGTCTACATAGCATATCAAGAATACACTACCACGGTCTACAATAAGGCCATAGTAGCTGCATCTCAATAGCAATAACATACTACCATAATATTCCTACACATGCATAATATAGTATTGTGATATATAACTACATGCATAGAAAATAATAGGATGGAGGATGATTAAGGTGTAACTTGCCTGATACGTTGGATGAAGATCATCACACTCACAATCCTGATTATTCTACTCGTCACGCTCAGACCAATCTATCGCAAAAGAAAGATTCCAAATAAGCAAGCATGCCATGAAAAAGAACCAAACGACCACAAAACAAATATTGCAAGGTTAAACAACAACAAGAAAATATATAGGCTTAATATATAATACATGTCTCGAGGTGCTATAAAGTGACATGTGAAGAAATCAACTCCAAAGAGTCAATTGATATAGAACGATTGCCATACAAGGTTATATTTGATATAATATGGAATAGGATCAAAGTTATATGAAGAATAACAGACATGTTGTTGAGCATAAAGCATAGGACATAGGTGTTCATTTGCAAAAGGAATGGATTGAATGGGAGCACTACAGTGGTTTTATTGTTGAGCCGTTAGATATATATCCCGACGGATGGTTCTGTTGTTGCCACGTAGGCTAGGGTTACCGGAACGGTTTTCTCTCCGGAAGTTGCCCGGAGTTGAAGAAGACGGGGTTGCAGCATGGAGTCAACGATGTCGAGCACTCCAGTGGTTCGTGGAGCTCTGCTAAGAAAATACGATCTGACACAATCGTCGGAAATCACCGAAGGGTCGTTAGATTAAGTTGTGATCGATGGTGGGGGTTCTATCAAGGTTAGGGTTTTGACCGAGGGGAATTTCCTCACCAGAATGAAGTCCGGCGACCATGGTGACGTTGGCTGGGCGTTGACGGGAATGCATCTCTGGTGGTTCCTTAACTTATGGAAGTGCACGGGTAGATGAAGATCTGCACGGAGAACTCGGGGACACGTGGCATCATATGGTTAGTTGGTACCGGTTCCTGTAGTAAACAAATGTTTGTCGAGGTTTGCGCTCACCGAATGAAAAGAAAAAAAACTGCCAGAAACAATGGGGACGGTCGTGGTGCAGATCTGATCGGCGAAGGCATCGCTCCTGGTGGGTACAGGAATCGAGGAAGTGCACGATAACGTTAGGCGTGGAACGGCGCGACCTCAGACGTCGTCGGACTGCTCTAGGGCATCCCAATATGGCAGCGAAGTGAAACGGTGATAGGCGGCGCTCCGGTGAGATCGGGCGACCTTGTGAAGCCCAACTTTGTGTGTCTGCGAGGTGAGAAGAGAGTCAGAGAGAGGCCCAACAACACGTATATGAAGAATCGAAGTTCATACAGTCGAGGGGATCACCGGGATGGCCGATTCACTCGCCGGAGTTTGGCTGTGCGGCGGATCTTCTCAAGGCCAACAAGCACGAAATTAGGACGGATCTCGAGCGGAGATTGTGGGAATCGGACGAGGAGATCGACGAGATTCTATTGGTTCTCGCAGGGTGGAGCGAGGGATTCAGGATCCGGCGAAGTTGTTTCTCCATCGGTGGCGCTGTCGTTTTCCAGTAGAAGATCGAACAGGGGTAGGAGAAAGTTGTGGGCCTTCCGTTGCGCGCAAAGCCTTCCAGGAGTTGCGCTGCGCCTAGTTGCTTTCTCTGTTAGCATCCTTTGCGCGCGAAAAATGGGGCGTTCGCCTAAAACTGTAGTACTTTGTTGCTTCCTAGCTCCGCGCTCTTTTATGATACTTTTTCTTTTCCTTTTCCGGTGAACTACTCCTTCTCAGTGGGCTGATGTATGGCACGAGTTGGATTTTTTTTTTAGCATCAGTACAGACACAAGCGCTTATATACACGCGCATACACTCACCCCTATGAACGCACACACGCACACCCTACCCCTATGAGCACCTCCGAGAGACTGAGCCGACATATCATCTTTAGATTTACGAAATTACCGTAGGTGCCTCGTCGTCGACGGGAACGTCTCCTCCCACTGAAAGCGCATCGCCGGAAATCCTGAAATAAATCCAGGAATAATGCGAGCACCAGGATTTGAACTCTGATGGGTTGGGGATACCACTGTCCACCTAACCATCTCAACCACAGGTTGGTTCGCACGCACGAGTTGGATTTCATTCGAGCAATGGAATCGGGGAGCAGCCTCCCTGTTCTTCTAAAAAAAAGTTGTGGGCCAGGGGGTGTCAGCGGGTGCGGGGCGATGGACAGAAAAAACTAGGGAGGGGATGTGGCCTGCGGTTGTAACATCCCAAAATTCTAAATTTTGGATTGTTATAAGAAATAGATAGATTTGATTGCTGTTTGATGTGCTGTGTGAAATTGAGTGAAATTTGAAACTTTTGAAAGTTAAATGAGAGGGAATAAAATGACTTTCCCAAAACTTTCACTTTGCTTTTTGATCTCCGAGGGAATTCAAATTCTTTTCAGCCGAAAACCCTAGAGTGAAGATAATATGACTTCTTCCATTTATTAAATAAAAAAGGGTTTTTGAAAGGATTTTTTAATTCCATTCTTGAAATATTTTAAATTCAGAAAACTTTAAGCAACTCAATGATTTTCCCGAGAGAAGATAAAATGACTTCTTCAAAATATAGGAAATATGAGTTGGAAGTTTTTCTGAAACTTTCTGCAAACTCAATTTCAAATATTGAGTTATTTGGTTTTATTCAAATTATTTTTCTCCAAAAATAAATTACATGGAAAATAGGGTAACATGATTCCCTACAGCAGAAAATTGGAGAGAAATAAATTTGAATTCTTTTTGGTATTTTAAGAATGATCTTTATTGAATTTTATTGCATCAGTAGGACCTTTTGATTTATTAGAATTTGTGAGCATTTTATTTGGCAGTAGGAAAATGTCCATCTTGTAGGATTTATTTTTCTGTAAATTTTGATATATAATAGGCCTATATTATATATTGAAATAATTTCCTTTTATTTTATTTTTCTGTCTGTTAAAAAAGAAAAAAGAAAAAAAATAAAGTCTCCTCCGCCGTACTGGGCCGGCCCATCTCCCGCTAGGCCAAGCCCAGCTGCGTCGCGCGCCTTCCTCCTCCCGCACGGACACCGCCACCGCCTCGGCGTTCGTGCCACACCAGGACTCCGCGCCGTGCCCCCTCCTCCAAGCTTCGCCGCCGCCTTCCCCTCCTATAAAAACGGAGCCCCGAGCCCCGTTTCACGCCTCCGCAGCCGCGCTCGATCTCGCCGCCGCGCTGCCTTGCCCGCCGCCGCCGCATCTCGCTCGCCGCCGCCGCAAGTTGCTGCTGCCACCGCCGATGCGTGCGCCCCGCGCCGCACCACGTGCCCGTCCCACCCATCGCTCTGCCGCGCGCCGCGCCGCACCGCAAGCCACCGCCACCGCCTCCAGCCGGGCCTCGCCGGAGCTCACCGCCGGCGAGATCCGATCCAATCCGCCGACCCGGTTCAAAACCGCCGAACCCACGGTTTTTCTTCAAAAACAGCCTAGGTATTAAAAACCCCGGTTTTCTTTTAGATCGGTTAGTTTTTTTTGTTTTTAGCTATCTAGTGAACGATCACCCGTTAGAACTAGAAAACGAACGCTCGTACTTTAACCTTTTCTTTTCTGTTTAGTTTCGGCCAGGGACCTCTCTGTAAATATTTTATTTACAGTTTAGCCCCTAATCTTCTTTCGGCCATAACTTTTTACCAGTTAGTCCAAATCCAACGAAACCAACGCCCACGTCTTCGTTACGAAGCCCTCTTTCCAGTAATACAACTTCAACATGATTTTGAAAATTCAAAAGATTGTATTCAACTAGTTTTAGATTCAAACGAAGTTTGATCATAACTTGAGTTTCGTAACTCCGTTTCAGTTGATTCTTTTTGCAAATCGAAGATCTTGACCTAAACTTTCTGATAAGGCCAAATTCACATAATTTTGGTACTATTAGAAATTGTTTTATGTTTCAAGAATCATTCGTTTGTTTTCGAAGTTTTCCTGAGTGTTTATTCGTTATGTCCGATCTTTCTGAGTGATTGCTTATGTGTGGTTACTATTGCTTGCTTACGATAGATTGACCGGAGTGTGACGAGTAGAGATATCAAGAGTTTTGAGTGCGAATCATATTCATCAATATTGCAGGCAAGTTCACACTTTGATCATACTTTCCAATTACCCAGTTTTCATTGCATTAGTCAAACCCTCGCACATTGCATGAGTAGGAGCTTTAACATGTGGGACTGGGAAATAGATTGAGGTAGTACCTATTACCTGCTTTTCATTCAAACCTTTGGGAGTTACTTCTACGTTTGCTGTTAGGCCATGCTATGCTCGTAGACGTGGATTGGGTGATTGTATCCATGACAGATGTGAGTTTGTTAATTAATGGTTCAACTTAAGGTGGCAACATTAACACACATCTGGGTGGATTGAGACACCTGGGTATTCCAGCGATTGCCTGTTTTTCTTTTGAACCGCCACCCAGGCTCAAAGGGATCATGAGATTATTCTAACTAGAAACTTCTGTGTGCAGCCACATGCCAATATGGGCTCTGGCATAGTTGAGTAAGTTGTGGGAAACCTTTCTATGATGGGCTAGCAGATGTAGAGGGATTGTAGGTGTACCGGCCTATCTATCTGGTTAAGGGGACCTCTTCGGAAAGACTGTGTCTGGGTCATCCGTTTCTCAAACACCATGTAGTGCGAGAAACCAAACGGAGGCGATCGAGTCTTGTGGGGGAAAATGCACAAACCTCTGCAGAGTGTACAAACTGATCATGATTATCCGTGTCCCCGGTTATGGACGTCTTGAGTATCTAGTACCTGGATATCATGTGAATCTCATCATGTTACTTTAATTAATTTTGTTGGGTTAAATGATGATTTTTAATTGGGGTTGAGAGGATGTCTATCTTCTCAATGATGTTTCAACTACCATGATAGTTAATTAAAATCTATTCCTTTGCAGTAGGGAAAAATTGGCTTTACGCAAAAACTTTAACCTTACAGCCTCCACCAGCCAAATATGCATGTAGTTGTAGGCTTTGTTCATCATTATCATTATAGTGTGAATTTGCCAGTACATTCAATGTGCTGACCCTTTGTGGCTGCAACGTCTCATGTTGCAGGATTATCTTACGACGAGTAACTGATACGTTAGGGTTACGATTTCTACACTCAACTTTGCCGGTGTTGATGGGAATCCACAACCTTTGTTGCTTCCGCTATGATCGATTGAGGTAATAGTATTTACGTTACTTAATACATGTGATTTACCTCTGTTATAAATCCTCGAGTACTGTGTGTGTCAGCATACCGATCCAGGGATGACACAGAACACAGAGACTTCGGTCCATTCGGATCGTGGTCGCTACGGCGGTGCGCAGAAATGGGCTGGCTGTCGTTGTGTGAATATGTGCCTCCGGTCTGCTGCTGAGCTGCGGGTGCCATGCGCTTGGGCTGCGCAGTGTAGTCCCAGATGAACAGTGCGCTCTGTTCTAATTGAACAAAAAAAACTCTGCTACAAGAAAATAAAACATAGCTAAATAAAATCCAAATAAAAAATACTAGAACACATAGTAAAACATTATTACTACTATATAAAAGAGTGAACATTTTTACAACACAAAACAACGAAAAAATACAAATAAGATTCCTATAAAAAATTGGCTTTATAAATGTCCCATAAAATAGTTTTGAACTCCATATAAAGATTCAAATAACATTTGAAGCACTCCTAACTCGTTTTAACATTGAAGGAGTGATATTGCCTTCTCTCGTATGATTTAATTTGAGTTAGAATTGTTTTAAATACTAAAAATCAAAATGAGAAAATATTCAATTATGCACCAATATCATTATTTGAGGAAGTCATGTCATCCTCTCTCATATTTGAATTGGAAATATTCTGAAATTCTCAAACCCCAAATAAGATCCAAATGAATAATTGG
The DNA here is from genome assembly GCA_902687465.1 of Secale cereale. NCBI lineage: Eukaryota > Viridiplantae > Streptophyta > Magnoliopsida > Poales > Poaceae > Secale > Secale cereale. The sequence goes on from LR738712.1 coordinate 389,404,975, forward strand.
GAAGTTTATTCCCTCTCTTTTATAATTCATTATGCATTCAAATATTCCAAAAGTTTCAAATCCTAGCCAAATTCAACTAAGATCAAACATCAGAAGCAAGTTTTGAATTACTCATATTTAATTAATTAACATTCCAAAATTCTAAAGTTTGGCATGTTACATATGAATGTTGACAGTACCCAACGGAATGATTTGCTTTATTATACTCACGCATCTCACGAAGTTCCGTTAAGTTTTGTGTGATTGAAGTTTTCTTGTTTTGTGTGAGATATCTATATAAGGAGAATAAGGAGTGACAAGACACTAAGCTTGGGGATTTCCAAGGCACCTCAAGGTAACATTAATGGAATACCCAAGCAACTAAGCTTAGGGATGCCCATGAAGGCATCCCCTCTTTCGTCTTCAACATTATCGCCGATCTTACTTGGAGCTATATTTTTCTTCATCACATGATATGTGTTTTGCTTGGTGCGTCATTTATTTTGTTTAGATTTGCTTTCTATTCTTTAGAATAAATTGTGCATCTTTTATTCAAGTAAAAGTGTCAAGTATAGCCTTTACCACGCTCAATTTGCAAGTATATGAGTTGTTATTTCAAAAAACTAAGTTTTGTGTTCTTGCGTAAATTCCCCAGAAAACTAAGAATGTGATAAAAACATGAAATTTTGAAACAATAAGATATGATAAATTTTCTACAGTGTGGTAAATTTTCAGAATTTTTAGAGTTATATAAGTATGGATCTTGCTTCATCCTTTACACATTGTTCTGTTTAGAAAGATTGTAGTTATGATTGCATTGTTTGCATATGTTTGCTTGTTTAATGGTTCTATTTGATGATAGAAGTAGTAAATATGCATAGGCTTTTAGTATGCATTTTTAAATTATAATTTAAGTGATTTGTTACAGTAACAGAATGATGCGGTTTTGCATTGGTTTATACCAACTTACTTCACGAGTTCTTGTTGACTTTTGTGTGCATGAAGTTTTTGAGATTTAGGGAAACTGATAGAGGCGAGGGTCCCGATTTTTCGATGAAATAATAACTATCGATTTGGTGGAGATACTTTGACGATCCGACTACAAACATACACGATGTTGCGCCTTAGCAATCGCTAAACCAACTCCTAGAGGTTATTGACCCCGCCGGAGCACGATCAACCTGACCACGAAGGTCTATTCCTGCAAGCAATCGACGAACAAGCAAAAATATGATAAAGCAATCTGAATATAGCAAATATATATGAAGTATTGATAAAGGTGGGGATCCATAAGAGGTCTTAGTCTGTTTGTTGGACACAAACGAAGTACACGAAGTTGCAATCGCTAAGTTTTAACTAAACAAACCCCAAAGTCTAAACGACGCACTAAGAGCTGTATATATGGAGAAGTGGGGCAGATTTCATAGTCCTTGGAAGAGGGGTCCGAAACCAACCTTAACTCTTGTTTCCCCACATATGCACACTCTCGAAATAGCCTATTCTCAAGTATTTCTAAAGTACATGGGCCTGGCCCAGTAATAAGGTGACGCAGCACCTATAATAGTCTCTGGACATAATTTATGAAGTGGCATCTTATGTATTTCGTCAAAGTCCTGAAATCATCATTTGTAACTCCATTCTTGTTCCCCTTGAGCATGACATCATCTCCATGCTTGATCTTTGTAATGCCCAGTATGAGACTATACCTCCTACGTGTAGGGGCACGACTTAAAGGTATAATCTCATACTAGAATGATCTCAAGTATGGTATCTTTGCACAACTCATGTAAAAGAGGGATGAAATTGTAAAAGAGTAGTTGGCTTACACTCGCCACGTCACACAATGCATTACATAAACATTCATCATCCAAATAACATCAGAGTCTGACTATGGACGAAGATCCACATGAAAGATAGCATAAATAAAGCAACACAAGGTCCCGATCATCCTAGTAAGAGCCCTACTGATCCTCTAGATAAGACACGTAGTATTGCCCACGTTCTTCATCAAACTCCCAATACAACTCTGAACCACCAACTGTGTAGTTCTCAACGGTACCTGTATCTGGTGTTGTGTAGAATCTGTGAGCCACGGAGGACTCAGCAATCCCGTTCCCGGGTAGCAATACTATCAAAGCCTTGGGTGTGGAACAAGGCTGAAAACCAGGTTGCAGCAGCACTAGCACTAGCTTACGTGTTTAGAGCGAGAAGAGAATATGCCAACGATCGCCAAAGTGATCATGAAGTGATCCTATCTAAGCAAGTCAAACATAACCCCACAGTGTTGACTTCCCGAACCCCTTCGGAAAGCGACCGTCACGGTTACTCACACTGGTAGTGTATTATGAACATAGTGTCAAGTTTTCTACAACCGGATATTAACAAATTCCCATCTGCCATATAACCACAGGCACGGCTTTCGAAAGATCAAAACCCTGCAGGGGTGTCCCAACTTAGCCCATCACAAGCTCACGATCTGCGGAGTCGCAACTCCAAGGTGGGAAGACCCGAGTATTCCCGGAATCCCGTGCTCAAGATATTCCGACTAAGGTAAAACTAATCCAGCAAGACCTCCCGGCGTGCCGACACCCTGATAGTAGCCGCGCGTATCTCGTCTCAGGCCACGACCGGATGGGACATCCTACAGGTTTTTACCAGCCCTTGAGTTTCCTCGAGGTGGCCTCGCAGGCTGCCCAGTTTGGACCAACACTCATGTGGAGCACTGGCCCATGGTTGTTGATTAAGAAAAGGGTTTATAACTCCCTATGCAATTTTTAGTTATTAGGCAAATGTAAAACCAATGTTGGGCCTTGCTGGAAAAGCTTTAGCGTTAAGCGGGTTATCGAGGGGGGGGGGCATAAACCCCAACCGTGTTAGGGACGCAAAATCAAGGAACATAACACCGGTTTATACGGTTCCTAGGGTGGCATGAGTGGAACAAAACACGAAGCAAAAGCTTAGCCTTCCACCCATTGCCAAGTATATAGATGATTTAGTTTAACAGATTATATATTGTGATATCCCAACAATAGCTTCATCATGAAGCAAGAATCTTCAAATCTTCTCCTGCAACTAACAATGCTATAAGAGGGGCTGAGCGAAGCTTATGTAGCCAAACAACGGTTTGCTAGATTGGGTGGTTAGAGAGTTTCATGGCAACAATAGGAGGCTGACAAACAGACATAGGCATCGAGGCAATAAGCTAAAGAGCGAGACATCTAGCATAGGCAAAGATAGTAGTGATCTCTGGGTAAGGTCATCTTGCCTGTTGAATCCTAGGAGGGAACGTAACCTTGCTCCTCACACTCAACCTCGGTAGAAACCTCGTACTCCGTATCATCATCGGGCTCTAACCAAACACAACAATGCAACAACGAAACTAAATCAATCAACATGCAGTGCTCAACCACATGATGCATGCACATGAAGCATAAGAACATGGTAGAAATGATGCATGGCCTAGGGGTCACAAGAGTGCAACAACATCATAACCAAACAAGATCATTCACAAGCATGAAACAAGCAAAGGAACAACTTAACAAGTTTATGTAGTTGTCGAAACAAGCATGCAACATGTTTTAAAGAAGTTAGTTAACATGGAAAGGGTGCAACTAACATAACAGCAACATGCTAGCAGATTTAAATGAATTAAATAACAACAATATCCAGAAACTCCCATATTAATTTATTTGCATTTGGGACAGATCTGAAAAACTTCTGTGATAGAGTTGTCCAACATGCTAAACAACAACACCAAAATATTATACACATTTTTCTACCCCAAATGCATATAAAGTTTGTTAAATTTGGAGTTGTAGATAATTAGTTATGATTTTTACAAGTTCAAGCATATTTAAAACAAGTTTAAATTCAAACAGCATTTTAAATATTTTTAAACATGGCAGCAAGTAGCATTTTCACAATCTACACAAGATTCTAAGCACTTTTCATATAGGGCTCATATTCATCAGAAACATATATATGCAGATATTAATTAAACAAGAAAAACAGAAAAGAAAAGGAAAAACACAAAAAGAAAATAAAACAATATAGGCGCCAGGGTCCAGAATGACCCAGGCTCAGCTAGCCACGCCCACTGAGAAGGGGGCCCGGTGAGGCTGAGCTGGCGACGCGGGTGCGCGCGGGGGCTGGGAAGCCGCTGTGTGGCTGGCAGGTGGGGCCTACCTGTCAGCCTCAGGCGAAATACAAAAAGGGGCGAATACCACTACGGCCGCGAGGGATCGAACCCACAACCACTCGCTGAAACTGACGGAGACAAACCACTGCGCTACTGAACTGAACTAGACAGATAGCAGAAGCAAACTCTGAAGACTAAACAGCAACAGGCAGAAACAGGGGAGGCACTGGCCTCGTCGGAGCTGCTCGTCGGAGCCGCTCCGGCGACCAAACGGCACGGCGGAGGGGTGCAAGAGGCTCCTGGAGGAGTTCCGCATCCATCCAGCCTGCTAACAGCACCTACGGAGCACTACAGCACCGGCGGCGAGCAACGACAGCACGGCGGCGACGGAGCAACGGCGAGGCGAAGCAAAGCCCTAGGCGGCACGGCGAATGCATAGGCAGCTTCTACGGGACTAGACGAGGCGAACGGACGGCTCAGCACAACCTAGAGGGGTCGGAACACTCACCGGCGACGAGGTCCGACGGCGATGCGATCGGGCGCTCGATGAACTAGGGGCTAGAGGGCATGCAGAAAGGGGAAACGGGCATGGGAAGAGAGAGGAGCTCACCACGAGCACGGCGGAGTGCTCGGCTGGCCCAGTCGTGGACGGAGCCGACGACGGCGGCTCTCGAACACCTACGGCTGCCGGAGAGGAAGAAGAGGAAGAAGCGCTCATCGTGGAGGCGATCGGGTCTGCGTAGTCGACGTAGACGAAGGAGTCGACGTCGTGGAAGTTGATAGACAACGTTGGCGAGGCTGCGGTCGACGAGGATCTCGCCGGCGACGAGGGGCTGCTCTCAGATGCGCTCGGGTGTCGATGGGAACCGCGGATCTAGAGGATCTCGGCTCTCCAGACGGTGAGAGGGGGGAGAGGAAACCTAGAAAGGAGGGGAGGACACGCTTTGGGTTTAAAAGGGGGGCTCGGGGCACGAGGCCTCGACGTCCGTGAATTCACGGCGCGACGGTGAGCGCGGGCGCTGCTCTGTTTCGGCTGACGGAGGAAGACGGCGATGTGGCCCTGTGCCACAGACAGGTGGGGTCAGGCGCGAAAAGGCCACGGCGCGACGGCTGCGCCTGTTGGCTGGGCCTGCGGGTGGAGCTGGGATGCGCAGAGAGGGAAAAGGAAAGATGGGCTTGGGGGGAGAGAGAAAAGGAGGGGAAGCCCAGGTGCACTGCGCTGGCTGTTGCTTTCTCCTTTTCCTTTATTTCCTCAGGCAGAAAAGAAAAAGAAAATCACAGAAATGAAGAAGAAGAGTTAGGGAAAAAGAAAAATATCCCCAAGCTCAGTGATTTATGCCCTATTTAAATAAATTGACTTGGACATGTTTAGAGGCAGAAAAATAAAAGGAGTTCGAATATGGATCAAACTCTTGATATTTTAAAACCCAACCAAATCATTTTCAAATAGATTGATATTTGGTGGAGAGGTTGTTCACATGGTGCAAGATTCAATGGAGAAGAAGAATCATTAAGGCACTTGGCTAGGTGGCTTGCACAATAGAGCAAAGAAAAGGCCAGAAAGAAAAGAAAGAAGAAGAATAAGAAGAAGAAGAAGAAGAGGAGGTAGGGTTAGCTAGGCATAGCTAAACCACACACACACAACAACATCACAAGTCCTCACTCTCACTCAACAATAAAGTAAACTATGATGCCATGATGATATGATGATGAGCAATGCAAGGATGCAAAAATAATAAAAGATATGGCAATGCAAAGAAATAAAAGACAAGAACCCCCAAGGATAATGACAAGGATCAAAAGAGGAAGCTTTATTGCCATTATTGGAAAGTGTTACATATGGGGCATTACAATCTTGCTCCAATGTTTATCCTTCTTGTCCAAGCTAGGCCCTTCATTTGTAAGCAACACAAATGTATCCAATTTAGGCAGCATCATATTCGCATGAACATTAGAATCATTACCAATAAACAAAAGTACCTGGTAATTTAATTGGCGTGCGCGAGCTCTAGTAATTGGTCCAGTATGTATAACAGCAAGGGCTATGGGTGTAATAATAGTATTGATGTCCTCATCATCCTCCCCTTCTTGAAGTGAAGTCGTCCTCGACGGAAGCTCATCTTCCTCACCCAAATAAATCTTCAAATATGCAATGTTAAAAGTGGGACTAACCCTAAAATCTATAGGCAGGTTAAGTTTATATGCATTATCATTTATTTTCTCTAACACTTTAAAAGGACCATCAACATGTGGCATTAGCTTTGATTTGTGCAAAACAGGAAACCTATCTTTACGCAAATGTAACCAAACAAGTGTTCGCACATGAACACGTCACCGTGTACCCTCAGCGTCGAGCGCGATATGCAAGACACGTCGCCGAAGGAGGCTCACCGGAAGCACGATACGCAAGATAATCCAGCGACCGCTTTTGCAGACCCGGAACCCCACTCGACCTAGAGAGACCCCATCTGGAAGCACGGTGGTGATGGGCTGCCCTATGTCGGATCACCCGTCCCTAGGCCTCCGTAGATCGAAGCTCTCCGAAGATAAGAACACCGATGAACGAGAAGCAGAAAATTAGGGAAGGAGATGAATGTTTGTAGATGGGTTTTGCGATTGTGTGTTGTTGCTTAATCGGCCATCACCCCTTAGGTATATAAGAGGCAGATGGACTTCCTGTGCAAGGAAAATACTCGGATTCACGTTCAAAACACTCGTCAAATTCGGATCGGTTTTGTACAAACTTTCCAAAACTGTTTGGTTTAAAACTGGTTGCACCTTGCGGGTCATTTTTGTGGTTGTAAACGACCTCGGATGAAAACGTGCCGAAAACCATATTTACTTGTTTCAACGAGACGAACAACTTTCATGTTGAACTTTTTTCGATTTGCAACCATCTTTGGGGCCAAAACGGTCGCACAAAACATCTGATTGCTTGCGCTACCCATCAGACATGTGTCTCGTGGGGCGCACCATATTTCGCCCGTGACAGGGCTGCATTCCGATAGCTCTAACTTTTGCATACGAACTCGGATTGCGACAATTTTTATATCAAAATCGAATGTTTTGACAAGATGAATATAATTCGTGTAGAACGTTTTTCATCTGAGGTCGTTTTGAAGGCGTAATTGGGCGAACATTACTCTGAGTGCCCAAATTCTAGTACTTTGAGCATAATTTCGGCCCTCGAGATGAGATCGGATGGCGATGGCCCAAAGTTCAAAGATGTTCATTTTGACAATACCGAACTTTTTCATGTGTATCACTTCTCCATTTGAAGCCATCTTAATTAAGTTCTCGACCGTGCCAAAATTTGGTGTCAACACATGCCCCCCTGTTTTTCGGCAAAGCTTGGATGCCGAAAAATAATTTGCACCGCATTTTTTGTAAGAACGATGTCAGCACTTAATCGGTCATTTATTTTTCTTAGGGCGATAATCATGTATCGGCCATGTTTATGCTAAGGGCGATAGTTATATATCGGTCGTTGCCTATCTAGGCTTCTTGCCACGCACTTGGATGATACTTCTTTAAATATTTTACATTGAAAGATTGAGGTAACAATGTCCCTTGTACGGATTCCACAAAATATGAGTTTCGAGAAACTACTCTTGCAATCTTAAAAGGACACTTCCCAACATGGAGACCACTTCCTGAATTTTTTGTCTTTTAAACCAATTTGTTGAATCACCTTCCACACGATATCGTCAACTTGAAAATACTTCAACTTAACCTTTTTATTGAAAGCTCTAGACACCCTCAACTTATCTCTCTCTATGGCCTTCAAAGTAGCCAAATGTTTATCGACGACCTCATCAATATTGTCCATCATAAAGTTATAAAAGACCACCGCCGATAAATCATTTTGTTTGGCTATTCTCAAAGCATTCAAGTTCACTTCCACAGGTAAAACGGCCTCTTGACCATGTACGAGCTCATATGAACTAACCTTTGTAGCACAATGCTTTGAGATTCTGTGTGCCCACAAAGCTTCGGACAATAGCTCATGCCATCTCCTTGGATTATCCTCAATCTTCGTCCTGATGAGCTTGATCAGTATTTTATTACTAGACTTAGCTTGTCCATTGGCTTGGGAATAATATGGAGAGGAATTGATAAACTTTATCTTATATGATTCGGCAAATTCTCTAACTTGATGTGACATAAAGGATGAACCTTGGTATGTATTTAATGTTTGAGGAATGCCGAATCTATGAATAATACACTCAGTTATGAATTGAATTACCTCTCTATGCGTCATATTTTTGAGTGGTATTGCTTCAGACCATTTAGTGAAATAATCAGTTGCGACCAACACAAACCGATGCCCCTTTGAAGAAGAAAAATAAATCTCTCCAATAAACTCTAATCCCCAACCTCTAAAAGGCCACGACATGATAATAGGATGTAACATAGCAGCGGGAGCCAGCTGAATATCACCAAACTTTTGGCAAGCTTCACATCCTTTATAATACCGGAAACAATCATTAATCATCGTCGGCCAATAAAACCCAGCAGATCGTAATAAACATTTCATCTTGGGAGCCGACTGGTGAGTGCCACAAATACCGTCATGGATCTCTCCCGTAGCAATTCTCGCTTGGTCCTCGTCCAAGCACTTTAAAAGAACATCATCTACCGTTCAGCGATAGAGATCATCATCTCTCATTGTGTATTTGAAAGCCATACGCCGAACATCCGTGTCCATCCTTTTACTAGGATCACACAAATAATCAATAACGGGTTTCCTCCAATCTTGATCTTCTCCTGCATTAAATATTTCATTAGTTGGGCTCCGGTTTGGCCTCCCCTATGTTGGAAAGACTAGACATCGGCCTTTGAGAAATATAAAACATGCCATGATCAACATGATAGCCGGATGCTTGTTGTGCCAACTCATTTGGTCTCCAATTGTCATGTCTATATATATAAGCAATGCTAAAATAATTTGTGTGACATTATCTTCGCAACCTAGTCCGAAAACTTCTCCCGGACCGACCACCTTCGCAACCTAGTCCGAAGACTTCTCCCGGACCGACCCGGGCAGTCGTGAACGATGTGTCCACATCATCCCCAAACATCCCTAAAATATCTATGGTTTCCTATTTGAGCTTCCTAACTTATTTATCTCGGACCGTCCGATTATGATCGGAGGGTCCAAACCTAGTCTTAATATGTATATATTGCCACCTAGTCTGAAGCGAGACCAAATCCCTAATTTCTAGTGATCCTCCTGGCCGCCGCCACCCTGTCCATTCCCTCCTCCTTCCTCGGGATCGCTCCCGATCCACCAAACTACCCAACCAGAGCGTTGCCTACACCTACCAATCCATCGATCCATCCAACCAACACCCGCCTCCCCGCTCGTTCGCACCATACGCTGCGTGCCCGACCTCTCCCTCGCCTCGCCGCAAGACTACCAAACTCCACCGCCACCGGAGTTCCTCAGCGCTGCTCCGTCCCCGTCCAGGTCCTCGCCGACACCGCAGGCCGCACCCTCCGGTGACCCCACCGCCGGCGACCACGACCAGGGTCGGCCTCCTCCGCTGCTCTCCTCCTCTGTCTCTCTTCCTTCCCCGACGGCTTCTCTCTCAGCGCTCCCTCTCTCCCTCGCAGGAGGACTCCGCTGCCATGGATGTTGAGCCAGCGCCACAGCTTCGTCTTTGCCTCGTTCCACGCCCCGACCTTCGCCGCCCCTGCCGGATCCGGTCTGTCCGACCTCCCTGGCGCCTCCGACACCCCAAGCACCGCCGTTCTTCCCCTGTCGAGCAGAGGAGGAACGCCTGGCCCGCTCGGCCTGTTGACCACGAGCGACCACCTCCAGCACCCTCCTGGGCCACAACCCGCACGGCCCAGCGCCAACCCTACGGCCTGCTTCGGCCTGCCTCCCCCAACGGGCCAAGGCCCATGGTGTGACCACCCCCAAGCGCCCTCCTTTGTTTTTTTCTTTCTGTTGGGCCAGATCCACATTCTGCCTGTAGACATTTTTTTCCTTTTGCGAATTTAGCTATTTATCCAGAGTGTGTCTATTTTACAGAAAATCCCTTGCACATCATGCATTTAATAACTACACAACCGGGCAGTATATGCAAAAGCTTTATATATGAAAGTTGCTTAGAATTCTGTGTAGTTTCATAATAACCAACTTTCATGCATGTTTAAAATGTTTAAACTGCTATTTGCTTGAATTTTCATAAATGACATGTTAAAATGGTTTTATTCATAACTAAATAACCGTAGCTCCAAATTTAATAAACTTTATATGTAAATGGGGTGGAAAATGTGTAGATTACAACAATAAAATATGTTTTTAGGCAGAACAGTACCATATTCAAAATATGCACATGGGGATTTCCGGAATTGTTGTTGTTGTTCCGGCCTCATTTAAACTTGTCTAAATAGATAGTTTCCTTATGCTTCACCTCTTGCCATGTTTATCAACATTTAATATTGTTGTCTACATAAACGAGATCAAACTGAATATGTGAATGTGGTGTTTTGTCAATATGCAACTTGTTGCATATTGAGCTCCACTTAACTTGTAGTGTTGGTTGTTCCACTTTGCCATGCCATGCATAATTAAATCGGACATGCATCATACTTGGTTGTGCATGATATGCCATGTTTATGCTTGTGTGTTTACCGTGTTGTTTCCTTCTTTCCGGGTTGCTTCTCTCGTTAGTTCGGTTTCGTTCTGGAGTTGTGAGGATTCGTTCGACTTCGTCCGTTTGTCTTCTTCATGGACTCGTTCTTCTTCCTTGCGGAATCCCAGGCAAGATGACCATTCCCCGATTTCACCTCTATCTTTGCCTTGCTAGTTGTCTCGCTCTTTAGCTATGCCTCGATGCCTATTCCTGTTTGTTAGCCTCCTATTGTTGCCATGAAACACTCTAACCGCCTTCCTAGCAAACCGTTGATTGGTTAAGTACGCTTTTGCTCAGCCCCTCTTATAGCGTTGTTAGTCGCAGGTGAAGTTTGAAGATTGCTCCATGTTTGGACTTGTTATTGGGATAACACAATATTTATATCTTAATTAAATTAATGCACATATATATTGGTAATGGGTGGAAGGCTTGGCCTTCTTCTTGGTGTTTTGTTCCACTCATGCCACCTTAGGACCCGATAAACTGGTGTTATGTTCCTTGATTTTGCGTTCCTAACACGGTTGGGGTTTATGGGCCCCCCTTGATAATTCGCACTGCTTAAAGCTTTTCCAGCAAGGCCCAACATTGGTACTACATTTTCCTAACAACTAAAACTTGCATAGGGAGTTATAAACCCGAGTTCTTAATCAACAACCCGGGCCAGTGCTCCTCATCAGTGTTGGTCCAAATTGGGTAGCTTGCGGGCCGACTTGAGGCAACTTAATGTTCTAGTTCCCGTAGCTTGACCTATCCCTCGTGGCGTGAGACGAGATACGCACGGCTACTATCAGGGTGTCGGCACACTGTGAGGTCTTGCTGGATTTGTTTTACCTTTGTCGAAATATCTTGAGCACGGGATTCCGAGAATACTCGGGTCTTCCCACCTTGGAGTTGCGGCTCCGCAGATCGTGAGCTTGTGATGGGCTAAGTTGAGACACCCCTGCAGGGTTTGAACTTTCGAAAGTTGTGCCCGCGGTTATGTGGCAGATGGGAATTTGTTAATATCCGGTTGTAGATAACTTGACACCATATCCTTAAGAATACACTACCTGTGTGAGTAACCGTGATGGTCTCTTTCCGAAGGGCTCGGGAAGTGAACACGGTGGGGTTATGTATGAACGTGAGTAGCTAGGATCACTTCTTGATCAACTTGGTGACCGTTGGCACATATTCTCATCTCGCTCTGAACTCGTATGCTAGTTGCTTAGTTCTTGCTACAAACATTTTATTACCCTTCCACACCTAAGGCTTTGTTAGTTTTGATACCCGGGAAATGGGATTGCTGAGTCCTTGTGGCTCATAGATTACAATACACACCAGATGCAGGTACAACCGAGTACGATGCAGGAGATGGATCAGAACTTCACTGGGAGTTCGATGAAGAACGTGGTCATTACTATGTATCGTATCCCGACGATCAGTAGTGATTCCTACTAGGGGCGATCAAGCCTTGTGGTCGTGGTATCTTTTCTCATTTTGATTTCGTCCGTAGCCGGACCCTGTGTTTTGGATGAACGTATGTTATTGTATTCATTGTGTGACACGGCGAGTGTAAGCTAACTATCTTTTACACTTTCATCCCTCATGTTTTACATGAGATGTGCAAAGATACCACGCTTGAGATCATTCCAGAATGCGCTTATGTCTCTAAGTTGTGCCTCGACACGTAGGAGAAATAGTCGCATCATGGGCATTACAAGTTGGTATCAGAGCCTTCTCCGACCTAGGAGCCCCCTGATTGATCGAACCGCTGACGGTTGAGTCTAGGCACACACACAAAATGTTTTGAGTCCTATATATATATATATCAGAGAGTAGGATTTCTTTTTACTCCTCATCCCCTTCGTCGCTCTGGTGAGGACTCCTGACGTTGTTTTATCTTCACTATTCTCAGAATTTCACCCATTTTTTTAGGATCACGCGGGTATTGTTTGGATTGTTCCGATATCTTTGTGACGAGAACATTGTTCTCGATGCCTCCTGTCATTTAGGGGTTGTGGCAGTGTCCCGGGGAGTTGAGCTCCGAGGTCTTGTTGTCACAAATGTAACATTGCGGTTCTAGAATACCAGAGGTGGCCGACATCGAAAACTCTTCTATGCATGTCTGGTGGTGAGATAACCCCGACGTCACCCAGTACTGGGAAGATAGTTCGGGAGTATTGACATAGCTAGTATAGCGGATGTGTTTCGAAGGTCCGAGGTAAACAGTTTCCGAAGATGACTGGTTATGTGTTGATGGATGGATACAGCTGGATGTAGGTTTAGAGTTGAGTGCGCGGTGCTTCCCCTGTATCCCCAACACAAGATTGCATAACCGGAAAGCTTCGGGGACTAATAGGTGGGTTTCAAGTAGCTCTTAGGTAATCTTCCAACGGGTGCATGGTATGAGGTTTGGGGTTCAACATCTAGTGAAGAGTTTTCATGGGTGCTGTTCTAATTGGGAGTTGCATCTTAAAGGATCCTTAGCTATGCTGATCCGAGGATTGCAAGGCCCTTTGTAACACGTGCCATGGGGCATTCAGCACGAACATGTGGGATGAAACCTCTATTATGTATTTGTTCCATCTGTTACCTTGTTGGTTTATTCTATCATTCTCTCAAGTGGCTTCTCGACAAGTTGATGTACCATTAAGCTATGGAATTCATTCATTCAATTCTCTGTTCGAATGATATTGTGAAGATTATGTTACAACATATCAATCCATTGTTTTTGTTTTGATTGTGGTATTCGAGTTGCTTCGATGTCAAGTGTTGATTCCATACCTTTCCTAATCGGTGTTCTCATATTACTATGGGAGTGCTAATCCTTCTTAATCATCGAGATTGTCATGTAAATTCTTTTCAGCCGACGTGCTTCTCTTCAAGCTAACCTGATTCTTTCAATATGTGCAAGACCAAGTCTTGGTTTTTTTTTTCTCAACAGTGTCTGTTTCATTCATCCCAAGTTGTCTTTGTTTTTTCCCCACCCTCCCACCCTTCTTCTTCTCGGAGCCAGAAATCTCAAATCCAGTATCCTTTTATTCATGTGAAGTTCTTCATTCTTTCCTTCAATGTTTTTACCTGGTGTTTTCTCGTGAAGATGCTCAGGAAACTTCAAGTTCATCATTCTTTTCTTCTCAAATTCTGCCGGTGGATGTAATTCAAGCTTGGTGTTGATCATATCTATTCCTCTTGTTTCACATGTTTTCTGTGTTGGAATTTCTTATCCAACGCTCTCTTATTTCTTCACATCTGTTTATTCATATCCGAAGTGTTGAAGATATCTCAGAAGATTCGCATTTCCATTCTCAATTTTTTCTAGCTATGTTGTGGTTCTTATATCATTCAAGCCATTTAATTCAACCAGTGCAATATCTCTTAAGCAATCTTTTCCAACGATGTTTCTTTTGAGTGGGCCCTAACCCACATGCCTTTTTCCAGGATCTTACCTGACACTTCTATTTTCCCGGAGTTATTCTCAAATTCTTTTCAAGTTTGACGTAAGAATGGATCTCTCATCGGTCAAATGTATCCTCCAAGATTGCTTTCAAATTCTTTTCACCATTGGTTCAACCTTTTAATTCTTCATTCGGGAGTGCCTCAACAATTCATGGTGGTGTATCTCATCGTCTTCTCAGATTTGAAGACCGAAGAAGAGTTTCTCTTAAATCTTGGCCCATTCTCTTGAAGATTCGTGGTTCTAGCTTCATGACATCCTCATAGTTGTTTCGATCACGAGGGATCTTTTCATATCATCCGAAGCATTTCATGAATTCTTTCCATTGTGATCCTTCGAAGGCCATCATTTCAAAAGTTTTCTTCGTTCTCAGTTTGCAACTTCGTCCTCCAACTATTCTTAATTGATGCATGTTCGTTCGTTTCAATTCTTACGGTGGTTCATTGGACATTCCTCTTCCTACATTATCATATCATTTCACTCGTTCTTCCCAAATCCTACTGGTGATTCGTTGAATACTTTCTCAAGATTGTGCGAGATCTCTCTTTAATTCTTTGCAACGAGAATAAGTAGTATGCCAAATCCATTGGTTGTCATCAATTTAAATTGGTGAAGGATACACATAACATAATTCTTATTCTTGTTTCACCCAAGTGATTAATTCCTTTGTTCGGAGTTTGTTCATGATTAATAAACTCTAGGTTCGAAGTGTTTCATCTTTCTTTCCGGAGTTCCAAGTTTTCTCTTTATCTCGTCACAAAGCTTCATCTAATCATTGCAAGGCTTCAATCTTATTCTTTTCATCCTTCACTTCTCATCCTTTTGTTACCGGAGTTCTTCTTGGTGGTTCATCTTGATTTAATTCATCATCGAAGTGTCCTTTAAGATTCTTGTTGGAGCTCAAGCATTCTTCTTCTTGCATTCCGAAGTGCAATTCTTTCTACCTTTTTCTTTTGAGGTGGTGTTATGTCATTCTTGACAATTTCCTTCATGTTACATGATTCACAAGTTGTAAGGAATGAGATATTTAAACCCATCATTTTCTTCGTTCATGAGATCTTTCAACACTTCAATTATTTGTTGGAGTTATCTTGGGTCGTATCTCACATAAAAGCTTTCCCTAAGGATTGTTGTTATTTATGGTGCATATAAATGACCCAACTTCTTCATCTATTCTTCCAATGATATAAATTTTTCATCTCTTTGGTGCTCTCAATCATAATTTTGAGATGTTTTCCATAAGCCCACATCAAGCTTATTCTTTTGTTGTTGATTATTTTCAACAACTCCGTTCAACCCTTCTCCGTAAGGATGATTTTCAAATTCATTTCTGGGAGAAGTTGTCATTTTCTTCTTCATTCATTTCTTTCCAACGGTCTAGGATCTATTCTTTCATTCCGGAGGCATTGTGATGTTGCTCTCTCCAAACCATCATCTCATTTTATCGAGATCATGTTCTTTCCTTTGCTTTTCCATTCAACTGGAGTGTTGTGTCCTCCATTCAAGTTCTCTCATCCTATCAAGTTTTTCCTCTCTTTTCAACCGGAGTGCTGTCTGAAGCCTTTCTTACCCCTTGTGCCATTCATTCAATAGTTTCGGAGGCAGTGTGTTGTTTATTTCATCAAGTATCATACCATCCCTCAAGTTCATGTTAAATTCCTTCCATTTTCAGTCGGAGTGCTGTCCGAATTATTGCATTCCTATTCCTTCTCTATCTTGTTTTAATCGGAGTGGTTCCAATGTCTTTCTTGTCACCTAAGCTCTTCATTGTCGCCGGTGTTCCTTGTTCCTCTTTGCTAATGGAGTGTTTGTAATCTCATTCATCTCCATTGTATTCTTTCTTTCAAGTTGTTCAACCTCTCAAGGTTCGTGGTTTCACTCGTTTGTCGAAGAAGCAACTTTATTTTACCTCTTTCTTTTCCTCTTCTATCCGGTACCACCTCCAGGATCTCGGGTCGACATCCTCTGTTAGTGTGGGAGAGTTGTGACGCCCCAAGACCGACGCTCCAGAAGACTACCATATATTCCGTTGCCCTCGTGCGTTTATTTTTTTGTTGCATTTCATCATCGCATCATCCGCATTGCATCCACATGTTTTGATAAAAACACATAGTCGTTCGTAGTTCCCGCTTCTCCGTGTTGCCTTCGTTGTCCCTTTCGAGACCAATCGATGTTTTGTTGCCCGACCGTTTGAGCCTCTCTGCACAACCACCGACCACCTTTGCAACCTAGTCGAAAAACTTCTCCCGGACCGACCCGGGCAGTCGTGATCGATGGGTCCAGATAATCCCCAAACATCCCTAAAATATCTGCGGTTTCCTATTTGAGCTTCCTAACTTATTTATCTCGGACCGTCCGATTACGATCGGAGGGTCCAAACCTAGTCTTAATCTGTATATATAGCCACCTAGTCTAAAGCGAGACCAAATCCCTAATTTCTAGGGATCCTCCTGGCCGCCGCCACCTTGTCCATTCCCTCATCCTTCCTCAGGATCGCTCCCGATCCACCGAACTGCCCAACGAGAGCGCTGCCTACACCTACCAATCCATCGATCCATCCAACCAACGCCCGCCTCCCCGCACGTTTGCGCCGTACGCCGTGCGCCCGACCTCTCCCTCGCCTCGCCGCAAGACTGCGAAGCTCCACCGCCACCGGAGATCCTCAGCGCTGCCCCGTCCCCGTCCAGGTCCTCGCCGACACCGCAGGCCGCGCCCTCCGGCGACTCCACCGCCGGCGACCACGACCAGGGTCAGCCTCGTCCGCTTATCTCCTCCTCTGTCTCTCTTCCTTCCCCGACGGCTTCTCTCTCAGCGCTCCCTCTCTCCCCCGCAGGAGGACCCCGCCGCCACAGATGTTGAGCCAGCGCCCCAGCTTCGTCATTGCCTCGTTCCACGCCCCGACCTTCGCAGCCCCTGCCGGTTCCGGTGTGTCCGGCCTCCCTCGCGCCTCCGACACCCCAAGCGCCGCCGTTCTGCCCCTATCGAGTACAGGAGGAACGCCTCGCCTGCTCGACCTGTTGACCACGAGCGACCGCCTCCAGCGCCCTCCTAGGCCGCAACCCGCTCGGCCCAGCGCCAACCCGACGGCCTGCTTCGGCCTGCCTCCCCCAACGGGCCAAGGCCCATGGTGAGACCACCCCTAGCGCCCTCCTTTGTTTTTTTCTTTCAGTTGGGCCAGATCCAGATTCAGCCCATAGACGTTTTTTTTCTTTTGCGAATTTAGCTATTTATCTAGAGTCTGTCTGTTTTACAGAAAACCCCTTTCACATCATGTATTTAATAACTACACAATCGGGAAGTATATGCAAAAGCTTTATATATGAAAGTTGCTTAGAATTCTTTTGTCGGGGTATTGGATCGACACCTATGGGATCACAATAATCCCTACTACGGGTGTGGGGTGCGGGGTTGAGAGAAGAGCGGATCCAACAGTTAGCACACGGTTCCTTTACCCAGGTTCGGGCCGCAAAGATGCGTAAAACCCTACTCCTGCTTTGGTGGATTATATATTTGTGTTCTTCAACCAGCTATGGGGCGTGAGGAGCTCCAAAAGGCCGAATCGTGAGGAGTTCTAAAGAGCCGAATCCTTCTCCTGGTCGCCTTGGGCCTCCTTTTATAGGGAAAAGGGGTCGCCACAGTGGCACACAGGTGGTGGAAAGGGTACAGTGATGCGAGGTTATCCCTCGCATTACATGACAAGGCGCATTTAATGCGTCTTGCTTAGGTGTCCTTGCTTTATCGGGGACGAGGGAGATGCCCATGTTGTCCGTCGCCGCTCCTTCTTGTGTCGACACGCGCCCTGGCCAGCGATGCCTGAGATGCCATGTAGGCAGGCAGGCAGCTGAGGTGGCGCAACGGTGGGTCTCCACGAAGATCTGCATGTCGCCACGCAGGTGCCTGCCCAGCTGCTTGGGTCGGCAGCTGCATGGGGCGATGGAAGCTTAGTTGGCGTGGGCCTGATGGTGGCCCCGCGGGTGTCTTCGGCAAGGGCCTTGCCGGGGCCCCGGCAAGGGTCTTGCCGCGGCGCTTGCTGTCCTCCCCGGCAAGGTGCTTGCCGGGGTTCTTGTGGTCCTCCTTGGCAGGGATCCTGCCAAGGGTCGTCGTCTTCTCAGTGTGTATCTGATCTTGAATGTCTGCACAAAGATCTGCATGCCACTACGGGGACATCTCCTGAATCCTTGCCCCATGGGGGCAGTGGACTCAAGGGTGATCCGCTCCGTAGGCGTGGGGTGAGCTACTGCAGCAAGGGTCTTGCCGGGGCTGCTAGAGCCGGCCCCGGCAAGGATCTTGCCGGGGCTGCTGAAACTGGCTCACGGCAAGGATCTCGCCGGGGGAAGCCGCTTCGCCCCCTTGCTCTTTGTGGTCTTGTTCTTGGTGTTGCTCTAGTTCCATCGAGCTTCGGTCTTACCCTGGCTCACCTCCCTTGCCATGCTTGGTGTGGTGGTGCCCGTGGCTCAGATTGCCTGTGCATAGTCATAGGGGTACAAAAAATGTACCCCTCTTTTTGTACGCCGACAGGATCCCCTGGGCCTGGGCCACACATAAACACGACGCGTTGTTGGGCTAGGCCCAGAACGGTGTGCGGGCAGGTGGGACGGTTTTCACCATGGTAAGATTTTCCGCGCGCTGCGCCTCCCACGACCCGCACGCATGGCGCGGGGCGGAGGGGCGTGCGTGACGTGGGCGGCATGCGCGGAGCGGTTTCCGCAGGCATGCGTCACATCACAGTAAATGCGAAAGGAGGCGGCCCGCGTTCCTCCCCCCCCATAAAAAGGAACAACCACTGGCGCGCTGCTCACTTCCTCCATTTTCCTTGCGCCTCTTCCAATCTCAGAGCCGCTGTTCCCTCTCTTCCTTCCTTCCAAAGCCTCCGCCGTCGCCTGCCGCCGTTGCTTCGCCATCCCTCTTCCTCAGCCCTCCAACTCAGCCGCCATGGCGTCCAAACCCGCCAAGGGCAAGGGGGTGGCCAAGGGCCCCGGGTTTGTGGAGCCGCCGGAGGGCGCGTTTTCGGGGGACCGGACGAAGGCCGCTTTCTTCATCCCGTCGATGGTCGACGACTTCGAGCTCTGGGCCGCCTTCAAGCCCCTTTGGGGGGCGAAGACGGGGGGGGGGGGAGAATTTGGGACATCCGGCGACGCGCGTCATTCCAGCCGCTTGCGCCGAACCTGGCCCAACTCGGTACCCCTTCTTCGTCGACTACTTTTCTTGCGGGTTATGTCCCCCCTTCTCCGATTTCTTCTGTGATGTCATGCACACCTTTGGCTTCCGCCTCTTGGATTTCACTCCGAACGCGATGGCGTGCATGGCTTTCTTCGCGCACCTTTGCGAAGGCTTCGTCGGGGTGCATCCCAACACGACGCTCTTCCGCCATTATTTCACCCCTCGGATCCAGCCGAGAGGGCCGTCTCTGGATGCATCACCTGGATTCCGAGATCCAAGGGAGCATACCCAGACGGCGCCGTGAAGGAGAGGTGGGATGAATGGCACGGCCGGTGGTGCTGGATTGAAGAAGAAGAGCCGCCAACATTCTGCAAGGTCCGTCGAGTGCCGCCGGTCCGTGGCAGCGACTGGGGCGACGTCGACGCTGCCGACAAGAGGCTCACCGTCGCCACCACGAGGATCCACCGGCTCACCCAGGACGGGCTCACCCTTGAAATGATCGGGGCGGACTTCATTCGCCGTCGGATCGCCCCGCAACACCGCAAGGGGAGTCCAGCCTGGCTCTTTAGGAATCCGGCCGACGTCATGTGGCTCCCCCTGGCCTCGACCACAACCTCACGGTGATGGGACATGCCCACTTATGCCAGCGGCACTTCCAGCTCGACGTGGGTCGCGACGGCGAGGTCGAACGGACCGGCAAAGCCGTGAGGGCTGCCGCGAAGGCCGGCAAGGCCATCAAGGGGCAGCTCTTCAAGCTGCCAGCGGGGGCGGTTCCACTGTGCAACAATTCGCGCCAGTCGGAGATCATCGCCATGATGCCGGAATGCAACGCGCACGGACCTTTCGCGAGCTGGAAGGAGCCGGCGGACGAGGTCGTGCAACAATTCTTCGACTCCCTGGTTGAGGTGTGCGTCAAGCCTGACGCCGAGCGGTGGCTTGTTAGGGACACCACCCAGGAAGAGCTGGACTACATCGCCGCTAGGGCGAGGGAGGCGCAGCTTGTCATGGAGGCCGGCAGTGCCGGGGGTGTGGACGACAAGGACGCCATGGCTGCGGAGGAGAAGGAGATCGCCCAGTGGGCGGCGGCCGCCGGAGAGGCTAGCAGCGCTGGTACCGGAGCCCCCTAGTCGAAGACGCGACCGACGAGTCGTCGTCGAAGGAGGATGTGGCGGCGGGCTCAACGCCAGCCAGGGGAAGAGGGCGAGTCATGTGGCAGGCTAGTTCCAGCGAGCCGGTCCGACCCGGCAAGGCTCCGCAGCCTCAATTGGACCTGGAGGGGTCTGGGCGCCACACGAGGGCCACAGTGGCGAGGAGGCTGACGAAGGCCGCCGAGAAGAAGAAAGCAACAGCCCCCTCTTAATCTGGGCGCGCACCAACTCCGCCTTCTTCGCCTCCCCCGGCAGACGTCGACTCGGATGTCGACGCGGAGTTCCCTTTTGATCTTGGGCCTCTCAGCCCGAAGAGGAAAAGGAAAGCGACGGAGGAGGAGAAGATGGACGACGAGTAAGTACTTTGTTCCTTACTGCCATTTCCATTCGCCTGAACCATGCCACTCATCTTGATCTGTTTTGCCTCTTCAGGGATGCAGAGACGTTGGCCCAGAGGATAAAGATGGCGAAGGCCTCGGCGAGCAGCCAGCCCCCGGCTGGGGCTTCAGAGAAACCACTGGTGGTGTGGAGCAGCCCGGACGGCTGCCCCCGGCACAGCCCCCAGCGTAAGTTCATCATCCTCTTCTTACTCGACATGCATTAGGTGCTTGATGTTATGGTGCTGACCTTGTCGGTTTTGTAGGACGGGAGCAGCAGCAGGAGGAGCCGTAGGGGGCTACCCACAACACACCACCCCCATCGACTACGCTGCCGCGAGGGGCGTCCCCGGCAAGGGCACCAAGCATGGAGCCCACACGCATGGAGGAAGAGGGGAACTTGGGCGCTGATGGCCCCGCCACGGCGCCAGGCGCCGGCGAGGAGGGGGCTTCTGCTTCACAACCTCGCACTGGTGAGTCGCCTGTCTTCTGTCTTTGCTTTTCCCTTATCCTTTTTCTTGGCTTCATCATCCCCATCACTGCCCAGGCCCTCCTTCAACAGATATGGAGGACGTGGATGCCGTCATCGGGGAAGTTGCTGAGGAGGCCGCGGCGGAGGCCGACAGGATCGCCGCCGGGGAGGCCGCCAAGGACGCTGCCGAGGCCGCCGCTGATAAGGCCGCCAAGGACGCCGCCGAGGGTACCAGCGGTGAGCCTGCCGGGGAGGCCGGCAAGGCCATAGCCGAGGAAGAGGTGGCTGATGATCAGCCTTCTTCCTCCACAACCTCGGGCCCCGGCAGATACCTGAAGGTGGGCGACGACCTCTTCGTCCATCTCGGAGGGGCGTCAAGTTCTCGAGCGCCCGCCGGAGGGGAAGTTGTCACAACCCTAGTTCTGGTATGCTCTAGGTTAGTTTGTGGTTTGCATCATGTTTAAATTTTCAAATGAAATTGAAATGAGGACTTGTGAAACCCTCAGAAACCCTTTTGAAAATGACCCAAATAAAAGTTGCTCCAAAAAGGTCCAAGAAAATGTTCATGTGGCCCTCTAAAAATATTGGTCAGAGATAAAAATCAAACCAATATTATTAGGAGCTCATAAGTATTTATTTTGGGCATTTGGAATTAATGCAATAGCTATTTGCTTGGATATATATATATATATATATATATATATATTATATATTTTATATATGTCCAAAATTCTGGTCCTTTATTTTTAGGGGTTTGGGTTAATTCCTAGGTCCCTGCAAAATAAAATGTCAGAAGAAAATAAATGATTTAGTTTAGAAATTAAATCAAAACAAATGTCAGAAGAAAATAGAAAAGAAAAAATAAAAAGGGCAGACTTACATGTGCTGGCCCA
Organism: Secale cereale; assembly: GCA_902687465.1. Classification (NCBI taxonomy): domain Eukaryota; kingdom Viridiplantae; phylum Streptophyta; class Magnoliopsida; order Poales; family Poaceae; genus Secale; species Secale cereale. The sequence continues at coordinate 389,427,222 of LR738712.1, forward strand.
GCACAGCACGGCCTGGCCGGCCCAGCTGGCCAGCCCAGCCCGCTCCTCCCTGTCGTCTTCCTCCTTGACAGAAGGACGAGCGCGTGCTCGGCGCCCGCGGCCACGCGCCACGGCCACCTCCTGCTTCCGCCGCTGCCGACGCGCCTAGCAGCCTCTGGACGACGCCACGCACCCCCCTGGACCCTCTCACTCCCCCTCGGTTCCTTCTCCCCTCTCCTGGTGCTCTTCCTCGCGAACGCCCGAACGCCACCGTCGCCGCCGCTCGCCGTAGCCATGGCCACCGTCCCCCTCTCGCCTCGCCGGAGTGCCCAGAAGCTCCGCCCCGTTCCTCTCCTTCTCCTCGTCGAGCTGCCCGTCGCCAGAAGCCCTGGAGCGCCGTCGTCGACCTCGTCTTCAACCTGCGGCCGTGAAGATCGCCGGCGACCGTGCGCCCGCTCCGACGCGTCCCCGAGCTCGCTGACGACGCCATCAAGTTCGCCGTGAGCTCCTCTACCTTTCCCCTCTTCTCTCGTGCTCGCGCCTGTCCCCTAGCCCCGATTCCTCCCGCGGCCGAAAGCTTCTCGCCGCCGGCCATGGTGTAGCCGTGGCCACAGCCGCACGAGCTCACAACGGAGCACGTCATCGTGCTCAGGAAGCCCCCAGGAACCCAACGCACTCACTCCCTTGCCTTCTCGTGCACCGTAGCACCTAAACCGACGAGGCCCGAACTCCAGCCGCCGCTGGGCTCGACGCCGGCGACGATTCCGGCCGCTCCAGCTGCTGCCACCTAGCGCGTTGGATGTGCAAGAGGCTGCGCATCCTGTAGATGCCCTCCGCCGCTCGAATGGTCGACGGAGGCGAGTTTCCGACACCCTCCGCCGTATTCGGCCTCGCCGGCGGCTAACCGCCGGTGGGTTTTGACCCAAACCCACTGGGTTTGACTTCCTCTGAGTCAATGACATGTGGGCCAGCTTTGACTAATTTTTAGTTTAGGGTTTAATTATGTTTTAATTACTGACATTAATCTAATTAGACACTGACATGTGGGCCCCGTATCTGTTTAGTTTAGTTTTAAACTTTAGTTAATTAACTGAGTCACTGACCAGTGGGATCCACTGTCAGGTTTGACCCTGGACCAGCCCTTTGACCTGCTGACGTCATGCTTGTGTCATGCTGACGCAGTAATCCAGTTCTGGTTTTTAAATAAATCTTAAATGATTTATTTATTTCAGAATTTGGCCTAAACTTCAAAAAATCACAGAAATTCAACCGTAGCTCAGAATGAAATAATTTATATATGAAAAATTATCAGAAAAATTCAATCTATCCATCTGTACCATTTTCATGCATGACAAATGAGGTTATACCTACTGTTTTTATGAAAACACATATTTGGCATTTAAAATGCTTATTTTAAAATTGCATTTGAACCCTTGGTTCAAATGGACTTCTTTCAAATTGAATGCTAGTTGCACTAGCCCAAACAACATCATAACTTCATGCCATATTCATGCATCATATTGTTGCATATGCTTGTGTTTGATTGTCGGCACCGTTCTTCTCGATAGGTCCAGCTCCGGAGACCGATCCGGAGTACCTGTCAGAGGAGCAGTGTTCTGCACGTTGTTTTACCAGGCAAGCAAACCCCTTTGTTCATTCCGATACAATCCTACTCTCTCGCTCCTGCTCCCTGTTATTGCATTAGGACAACAACGATTTCAACTGCTACTTTATGCTGCGGTAGTTGAACCCATTCCTCTGCATGACCTGTCTTTCCACAGTAAATAGTTGAAACCCACTAGCATGTGTAGGAGTTGATTGAAGCCATGTTGTGATCTTACCATGCCTTGCTTGCTATTGCTTAGAGTGTGTCAGGTCTAATTCATCGGGAATGAATTAGAGTGAAATGATATGTTCTGATGCTGAGGGTTAAGTGTGTGAACACGATTTGGTAAAGGTAGTGGTGAGAGGCCATGTAGGAGTACATGGTGGGTTGTCTCACTGGAACCGTCCCTAAGAACTGAGTTCCGAGTATGTTGTCCAATGACTAGATACTACCACACATTGGGTTCCGGTAACTCGACCCCTCTCGACTTATTAATCAACATGATCTCTGTCCAGGAGTTGCGACTAGTTTCTAGTGTTTGTAGGTAGTGTTATTTCTCTACCAGGTGGCACCCGGCAGGGTGGGCTTGGGACAGACTAGGCACACGTGGCCCGGTGTACCGAGTGGCACCCGGATGGTGGGCTCGGGAACCCTGTACACATCGTTTGGGTCCGTGATGGAAACCTCGGCCGGACTCCCTTGCGGATGGAACCCGAATAGGCGATAAACCTGGACGAGAGACTTGTGTGGTTAGTCAGGTCGTGGCCGACACCCTCGCCAGGCTTCCGCTTGAAGGTTGCCGAGATACACGACGTGTACCTGGCGGTAAGTGGTGAGAGCGTGTGTGAAGAAGTACACCCCTGCAGGGTTAACATAATCTATTCGAATAGCCGGGTCCACGGATATGGACTTCTTGGATGCTTACGTGGTACATAGACAACTTGAAGTGGATACTCTAAAATAATCAAGACAGGTGTGAGTACTATGGATGGCCTTCTCGTAGGGAGACGGGAATGAATCCATAGTGGTGTATTGTGTGGTGCTTAGTGGACTCGTGTGCGCCACCTCAAAAGAGTTACCAGCAATCGTAGAATAGGATAGCCACTGAGTCAAAGCTGGCTTGCTGCAACTAAACCCCACTTTGCCTTCTTGACACAAGTGCATGTATGATAGGATCTGATGTAAGTCTTGCTGAGTACCTTTGTACTCATGTTTGCTTAATTTATGTTTTGCAGATAGGATTGATGTCACACTAGTAGTTCCGCTTGGACTTCGACAAGTAGCTTGTACCTCAGCTACGATCTTGGACGAATGTTGTAGATAGTCAGGCTCTTCAGCCTTTTTCATTTGTAGATGTCTGTACTCAGACATGTAGTGCTTCCGCTTGTTGCTTATATGCTCTGAATGTTGGGTCGTGAGACCCATGTTTGTAATACTTGGCACTTCGGAGCCTAATGAATAAATACTTTGTTTATTAGAGTCTTGTTGTGATGCCATGTTGTATTTGCACATATTGAGCATATTGTGTGTATGTTATTGAAATGCTTGGTATGTGTGGGATGCGACACCTAGTTGTTTACCCTTGGTAGCCTATCTTACAGGGAAATGTCTCCTAGTGTTTCCACTGAGCCTTGGTAGCTTGCTACTGCTCCGGAACACTTAGGCTGACCGGCATGTGTCCTTCTTCGTTCCTGTGTCTGTCCCTTAGGGGAAATGTCACGCGTTGTTCCTTTAAGTCCTTGTAGCTTGCTACGACTTGGGTTCATACGTTGATGACCGACACGTTCGTTGCTGGGTCATGAATGCCTGTCTCTGTAATTTAGTGCCACTTTTGGTTTATAACTGGTCATGTCGGCCCGGGTTCTCTGTCATATGGATGCTAGCGACACTATCATATACGTGAGCCAAAATGCGCAAACGGTCCCGGGCCAGGTAAGGTGGCACCCGTGGGGATACCGTGCGTGAGGCCGCAAAGTGATATGGTGTGTTACATGCTAGATCGGTGTGACTTAGGATCGGGGTCCCGACAGAAGTCTTCGATGGTGAGGTGCTCGTCGCCACCGGGCTCGAGGTTGTGGATGAACCGGGCGCCGGCGGCGACGGTTCCCCAGAAGAGCAGCTCTTCCGCACCATGGGGGCCAATTTCCGGAAGCTCCAAGCGCTCTACCGTGCCTGTCTCGACAAGGTTAAGTCCAGGATGGCAACGGTGGATGAGGCGGAGGTGGACTTCCAGGCGCGCATTGCTGAGGCGCAAACCTGGTTTCACCAGTCCCGCGAGGAGCAGAGGGCCTTCCAGGAAGAATTGGCCAAGCGCGACGCAGAGCTCATCATGAAGATGTCTGACGTCGAGAAGGCCCTGGAAGAGGCGGCGAACTTGGCTGCCGCGGCCGAGGCTACCCGGAACCAACATCAAGCCGCCCTCGATTCCCAGGAAGAAGACCTCTCCGCGCGCGAGGCGAAGCTTGCCGCAACGCTCCGCGGCCAGGATGAGGAGCTCGAGGTCCTTGTCGAGCGGCGGACTCGCGAGCTGGGGCAGAGGCACAAAGAGGCACTCGATGCCCAGGCTCTGGTCCACGCTGGCAAGGTGCAAGAGCTGGAGGTGGAGCGGGACGAGCTGAAGCAGCAGGTCCTCAAGCTGTCCGACAAAAAGAATAGGATAAACTGTGGCTTGACAGAGGCGCATGGAGCGGTCATCAGCGAGGCTGGGGAGCTCTCCGAGGCGCAAGACTCCATCAGAGATCTCAAGCTGAGGCTGGATAATCTCGAGAAGATGTTGTCAGAGAGCTCGGCTCGGGAGGAGGCCTTGACCAAGAGCCTGGAGGAGGAGAAGCAGCTGCGGGCGGACGAGGCCGCCTCCCTCCAAAAATACGTGGCGGGCGAGAACAGGTGGATCAGCCGGCTGGAGGACATCACCGGCAGGGTTACCTCACAGTTGGCCCTCATGGGGATGCCAAACGTGAGGTATGCCCCTGAGTGGAACGGGTCCGTCAACGCCAAGCTGACCCTGTTCTTCGAGGGCGTCCTCGGTGCCTTGGCTGATCTTCACTCCAAGAGAACGGACATGCTCGTCGGGGAGGCCCGGCGGCTTTGCCGGGGGGTCATGACCAAGGTCCTCACCAAGATGGAGTTCTGGAACCCCGCCCTCTACTTTGAAGCCGCGATGGACAGCTTGCCGGAGGGTACTGACCTCACGGCGCTCAAGGAGCGCATCAAGCCCGTCATCAGCCGCAATGACGAAATCAAGAAGGTGGAGGGCTAGCGCCGGGATTAGGCATCCCGTTCTTCTTCGCCGCTGCAGGTTCATGACCAAGAAATTTTTTATCTTTAGTTAGAACCGCAGCGATGACATGATGTAATATAACTTTGAAATATCTTTGGAATTATGCATGTTATTTCCCTGTTTGCCGCCCCTTTGTATGTCCACCCTACGCTAGCTGGGTAGGCTTGCCGGCGCGAAAAACCCAAGGCGGCGTCTTGGGGACAGGTCCCCATTGGCCTGCCGGGCGAGCGTGCTGCCGGGTGAGCCACCTTGCCACCCTTAACGCAGCCGCTCGAACTGTCGAGTTTGACTCGAGTCAGAGTCGAGAGCCTTGCCAATTGCGGAAGGCTACCCTACCGTTTGCAACGCAGCTGTTTGAACTGTTGAGCGGACTCGAAATAGAGCAAAGGCGTTGCCGATCGGGAAGGGCTCCTTTTGCGTGCAGGTTTCTTGTACAAAGAACGACAACTCCGAGGACAGTAACCTTAAATAATAGGATAGAAATATCCAGGGTTCGATGTAACTTAGCTTCTATTTGTAGCCGCTCGAGTGCAGATCTTCTGGCCTCCTTCCTTCTCAAAGGGCCACGAAGACGAAAGAGCGTTGGGCCTAACTGCTAGAGCCGATTTTAACAACTACGCCCCCTACCTGGCGCGCCAAAGATGTCGGGGTATTGGATCGACACCTATGGGATCACAAGAATCCCTACTACGGTTGCGGGGCGCGGGGTTGAGAGAAGAGCGGATCCAACAGTTAGCACACGGTTCCTTTACCCAGGTTCGGGCCGCAAAGATGCGTAAAACCCTACTCCTGCTTTGGTGGATTATATATTTGTGTTCTTCAGCTAGCTATGGGGCGTGAGGAGCTCCAAAAGGCCGAATCGTGAGGAGTTCTAAAGAGCCAAATCCTTCTCCTGGTCGCCTCGGGCCTCCTTTTATAGGGAAAATGGGTCGCCACAGTGGCACACAGGAGGTGGAAAGGGTACAGTGATGCGAGGTTATCCCTCGCATTACATGACAAGGCACATTTAATGCGTCTTGCTTAGGTGTCCTTGCTTTATCGGGGACGAGGGAGACGCCCATCTTGTCCGTCGCCGCTCCTTCTTGTGTCGACACGCGCCCTGGCCAGCGATGCCTGAGATGCCATGTAGGCAGGCAGGCAGCTGAGGTGGCGCAACGGTGGGTCTCCACGAAGATCTACATGTCGCCACGCAGGTGCCTGCCCAGCTGGTTGGGTCGGCAGCTGCATGGGGCGATGGAAGCTTAGCTGGCGTGGGCTTGATGGTGGCCCCACGGGTGTCTTCGGCAAGGGCCTTGCCGCGGCGCTTGCTGTCCTCCCCGGCAAGGTGCTTGCCGGGGGTCTTGTGGTCCTCCTTGGCTGGGATCCCGCCAAGGGTCGTCGTCTTCTCAGTGTGTATCTGATCTTGAATGTCTTCATAAAGATCTGCATGTCACTACGGGGACATCTCCCGAATCCTTGCCCCATGGGGGCAGTGGACTCAAGGGTGATCCGCTCCGTAGGCATGGGTCGAGATGCCGCGGCAAGGGTCTTGCCGGGGCTGCTAGAGCCGGCCCCGGCAAGGATCTTGCCGGGGCTGCTGAAACTGGCTCCCGGCAAGGATCTCGCCGGGGGAAGCCGCTTCGCCGCCTTGCTCTTTGTGGTCTTGTTCTTGGTGTTGCTCCAGTTCCATCGAGCTTCGGTCTTACCCTGGCTCACCTCCCTTGCCATGCTTGGTGTGGTGGTGCCCGTGGCTCAGACTGCCCGTGCACAGTCATAGGGGTACAAAAAATGTACCCTTCTTTTTGTACACCGACATCTTTGTAGTTTCATAATAACCAACTTTCATGCATGTTTAAAATGTTTAAACCACTATTTGCTTGAATTTCCATAAATGACATGTTAAAATGGTTTTATTCATAACTAAATAACTGTAGCTCCAAATTTAATAAACTTTATATGTAAATGGGGTGGAAAAATGTGTAGATTAACTTGATGCACTTTATTTCCATGTTTAACAAGAATAAAATATGTTTTTAGGCAGAATAGTACCATATTCAAAATATGCACACAGGGATTTTCCGGAATTGTTGTTTGTTGTTCTGGCCTCATTTAAACTTGTCTAAATAGATAGTTTCCTTATGCTTCACCTCTTGCCATGTTTATCAACATTTAATATTGTTGTCTACATAAACGAGATCAAACAGAATATGTGAATGTGGTGTTTTGTCAATATGCAACTCGTTGCATATTGATCTCCACTTAACTTGTAGTGTTGGTTGTTCCACTTTGCCATGCCATGCATAATTAAACCGGACATGCATCATACTTGGTTGTGCGTCATATGCCATGTATATGCTTGTGTTTTTACCGTGTTGTTTGCTTCTTTCTGGGTTGCTTCTCTCATTAGCTTTCGTTTCATTCCAGAGTTGTGAGGATTCGTTCGACTTTGTCCGTTTGTCTTCTTCATGGACTTGTTCTTCTTCCTTGCGGAATCCCATGCAAGATGACCGTTCCCCGATATCACCTCTATCTTTGCCTTGCTAGTTGTCTCGCTCTTTAGCTATGCCTCGATGCCCATTCCTGTTTGTCAGCCTCCTATTGTTGCCATGAAACACTCTAACTGCCTTCCTAGCAAACCACTGATTGGCTAAGTACGCTTTTGCTCAGCCCCTCTTATAGCGTTGTTAGTTGCAGGTGAAGTTTGAAGATTGCTCCAAGTTTGGACTTGTTATTGGGATAACACAATATTTATATCTTAATTAAATTAATGCACATATATATTGGTAATGGATGGAAGGCTTGGCCTTCTGCTTGGTGTTTTGTTCCACTCATGCCACCTTAGGACCCGATAAACCAGTGTTATGTTCCTTGATTTTGCGTTCCTAACACGGTTGGGGTTTATGCCCCCCCTGGATAATTCGCACTGCTTAAAGCTTTTCCAGCAAGGCCCAACATTGGTACTACATTTGCCTAACAACTAAAACTTGCATAGGGAGTTATAAACCCGAGTGCTTAATCAACAACCCGGGCCAGTGCTCCTCATGAGTGTTGGTCCAAACTAGGCAGCCTGCGGGCTGACTTGAGGCAACTCAATGTTCTGGTTCCCATATCTTGACCTATCCGGTCATGGCCTGAGACGAGATACGCGCGGCTACTATCAGGGTGTCGGCACGCCAGGAGGTCTTGCTGAATTAGTTTTACCTTTGTCGGAATATCTTGAGCACGGGATTCCGGGAATACTCGCGTGTTCCCACCTTGGAGTTGCGACTCCGCACATCGTGAGCTTGTGATGGGATAAGTAGGGACACCCCTCCAGGGTTTGCATTTCGAAAGCCATGCCCGTGGTTATGTGGCAGATGGGTATTTGTTAATATCCAGTTGTAGATAACTTGACACCATATCCTTAAAAATACACTACCTGCGTGAGTAACCGTGATGGTCTCTTTCCAAACACGGTTGGGTTATGTATGAACCTGAGTAGCTAGGATCACTTCTTGATCAATTTGGCGACCGTTGGCACATATTCTCTAGTTGCTTAGTGCTTGCTGCAAACACTTTATTACCCTTCCACACCTAAGGCTTTGTTAGGTTTGATACCTGGGAAATGGGATTGCTGAGTCCTTGTGGCTCACAGATTACAACACACACCAGATGCAGGTATAGCTGAGTACGATGAAGGAGATGGATCAGAACTTCACTGGGAGTTCGATGAAGAGGGTGGTCGTTACTATGTACCCTATCCCGACGTTCAGTAGTGGTTCCTACTAGGGGCGATCAGGCCTTGTGGTCGTGGTATCTTTTCTCGTTTGGATTTCGTCCATAGCCGGACCCTGTGTTTTGGATGAATGTATGTTATTGTATTCATTGTGTGACGTGGCGAGTGTAAGCCAACTATCCTTTACACTTTCATCCCCGAACTTTTACATGAGATGTGCAAATATACCACGCTTGAGATCATTCCAGAATGCGCTTATGTCTCTAAGTTGTGCCTCGACACGTAGGAGATATAGTCGCATCCTGGGCATTACAAGCACCATGAGGATATATATAAACAATGCCAACACCCTAGCTATTGCTACAAACTGAACCATCAAAATATAATCTCCATTATCGGGGATATACCCCGCCGTATGATCCGGCCTGAAGTATGACTCGGCCGAACTTGGCGGTTCACCAGAGACCCGGCAGACATTTGGCGACTCACTGGAGACCCGCCCGATCCTCAGACTTATTAGTGACCCGGTGGGTGGGTCAGACGGACGACAAGGCCCAAGGCCCAGTAGGCCGGCTCATGTTACGGTGGGACGGCTTAAGAGGAAAGTCATAAGGAATATTCTCCTACAAAGGAAGCAAGACTAGGACTCCACTTATAATAGAGTAATCCTAATCCTACTAGGACTAGTCATGTAACCCACCCCTTCAACATATATAAGGAGGGGCAGGGCTCCCCAAGGGGGACAAGTTCTGACAAGTTGTAAGCTCCATATTCTTGAGGGCTAGACACAACTAAAGGAGAGCCGACCTATGCGGCGACTCCATGAGGGTCATAATGAGATCTAGCCTCAAACAACATGTAGGCCTATTACCGGACGATGTTTCTCGGGGCCCGAAGCTGTCTAAATCCTTGTCTTGTGTGTTGATCCGCCTCGCGTCTCTCAACCCGTTCAACCCCTCTAAAGCTGCCACATAGATGCGTTGGCCTGACGACTAAGTCCTCACACTAGGACATCTGCCGTGACATTTCCACGACAGTTGGCGCCCACCGCGGGGCTCATGCATGGTGGTGTGGAGTTCTTGGAGGAATCTCTTTCAGGGATCGAGAAGCTTGCGATTGGTTGGATGAAGAAGAGCCAGCGAATTTATTGTTGGTAATATGAATTATAAGTAATTTTGGAGCTGAGAATTCAAGGATTAAAAGAGATTTGGGGGCATCAAGAACGAGCTGCTGATGTGAGTCGAAGACGTACGCAAGATCAGATTGGCGCAAAGTTCAAGCCGCCGAAACCGATAGGATTTGACGGTTCTATTGTCTGGGTCCGGATCAAGTTGGGAGGATGATTTTTTTCTTCTACGACTGATTCTGGCGACTGCTGATTCCGAGGAAGAGACGGCCCGAGCAACAAAAAGTAGTACTTTTCTTTGAATGAGGTCCCTGTGCCACAGGTACACGTGAAGGATTAGAGCTATGCTAATCCTCACAGCTCATAAATTAGAGAACAAACATAATGCGTGCAGATGCAACCAAAGTTCAGGATCATATGGCATTTGGTATAAGCCACCAGTCGGTTCATATTCATCAAGTGACGAGCTGGAGGAAGAGCCGGCACAAGATTCGATTCCTCCCCTCGCCAGTGCACAGCCTCACCTTGAGGTGCCGGCCGCCTCTATCGTGGCACTACTGGTCGTTTCCACGGTGTCGAATCGACTGCGTGCCGCCACCAGAGAGCCAGCCTGCGCCGCTGGGTCCCCCCGTGTTGAGCCGCTGATGTCTGAGGGCACCATCCGCTGCCTTGTCACGCTACGTTGAGCCGCCGCCACTTCATCGATGCTGAAAAGGATAAGAGGGACGGTATTGAAAAGTTATCTACGGAGACTATTTACGGATCATCGGTCGTCAAAAAATAAATATCAGGTGATATCTGTCTAATTTATTTTTATTGGTACTTATTCTTGTGGGAACAAGTACTCTGTCCAGTGTTATTGTACGCAGGACAAATATTCACTATAAAAGTGACGCCAAGACCCCGAGTATGGAGTGCGAGCCGGTGACATTTACGTTGGTGTCTACGCATATTACACTGCTCGACGGACACGCATGCGGGTCATTACCCCCGCATTTCATTCTACATCAACGCAGCGGCCGATTCTCTCGTCCGCGCCGGCTTAGAATGCCGCAGTCGACTCGCCCGTCCGCGTCGGCTTACAATGTCACGGCCGACTCATATGTTGTCCGGGTAAATCAGGTGATATTCCTCTAAGCATAATTTTGGCACATATTCCTTTTTGTCAAAGAACAGTTACTTTGGTTGGTGATATTTTTTCGCAGGACCATTATGCATTAGAAAGGTGTCGCATAAGGGGCGCGCGCTGACATCACTTTTGCGCTAGCATTTATTGAGCCGCCGAGGCCGCATTGAGCCGCCACTGCTGTGGTGGATTGCCCTGTTGAGCTGCGCGGCGCTTCACGCCTCTGCCGTCATATCATCCTTGCGGCCTTATCAGCCGCCACTACTTCGGAGCTGCCATAGCTGTTTACTGGCCTTGACCCACCCAGTGCCGCGTTTTAAGCCGCCATCTCTATTATCGTGGCTGCAACCTCTACGGCCCTAGCCTACATTGGATGGATCAATGGACATGATCATTTATAACCCGACAAATGTTTAAGCTAGATGATTAAGCCGGTAGACGTTTAGGATGTGTAAGCCGGCTTACGTTTAAGATATTTAAGCAGCCGGATGTTAAGCCAGATGGTAAGCCAGATTGTAATCCGGCAGGTAAGAAGCCCATGCTGAGAAGCCCATGGAGAGAAGCTTGTGAAGAGAAGTCAGAATATTTATCGGTGTGACTGAAGATTGTCTCACCGCTGCGTTATTTTTGGAGGACTATTTATTGGTGTGACTGAAGATTGTCTCACCGCTGCAGTATTTTTGGAGGATGTCGGCGTGACTGAAGATTGTCTCACCGCTACAGTATTTTTGGAGGATTATCTATCGGTGTGACTGAAGATTGTCTCACCGCCGCAATATTTTTGAGGATTATTTATCGGCGTGACTGAAGATTGTCTCACCGCTGCAGTATTTTGGAGGATTATTTATCGGTGTGATTGAAGAGCGATGGTCATATCATGGATATTATACGTCAGCGTCTGACCCACCATAATGATCAACGAATGTATGTGCAAACCGCGGCCTCTGCGGCCCAGTTTACATCAACACGACACGATTGACTCGCCTGGCCGCACCGGCTTACAACGCCGTGACTTACTCATCTGTTTGTGTCACATCTGATGCTATGGACGTCCTTTTCGTCCGTCTCTCGTGGCCTGGTTTACATCAACACACTGGGTCGCACATGTCTGCATGAGCTGTTTATTGAGTATAAAGCCAGTCACTCCTTGGGTAGCCCAGTTTTCTTCTAACAATTCTGGAGCAAATTATCATGTATTATCAGCCGCCATCCGCACTGGATGACCCAATGGGCAGGCACACAACCCACCGTCACTACAGCTTGGTTAACTTCAAATCAGCCAGTTGGAAGGAACCATTGGCCGAGTTGCTGACACGGCTCATACGGGATCATTTATAACCCACCGCAGTCACCTCAACTTTCTATGGATTCATATCGCGCTATCAACAACAATGATGGACACCTTATGCTATGGTCAAATATGGAGAGTCTCAAGCCAACTCCTCGAGTAGTCTCAAGACTCGGGGGATACAATGATATGACTCAGCAAAGTCTTGACAGTTTCAGCAAATTCAAGAACCCCAGGACAATAAAGGGTAAAAATAACCCGGTCCCGGAGGCAACTACCCTGTTGGTGAAAATTTCAAAACCGTCAGAAAAATTTCCGGCTCAAAATGAAGATTCTGGCTCAATATCCGGTTTCCAAATCCGGCACAAGGAAAAACTGCCTTTCGACAAAGCATTGAAGCTCTCAGTATCCGGTTCCAAATCCAGCTCAAGGAAAATCTGTCTCTCACAAAGCTCTGAAGCTCTCAAATCCGATTTAAAATTTCGGCTCAAGAAGAATATCCATCTCTCGCAAATATGTCACTTGGGGGCTTCCTGTTCAAACATAGGTGTATTCGACCAAAGAGAACACAAGGTTACTACCCATTTGACCGGGTTATGTTCAAACATATGCGTATTCGACCAAAGAGGACATAACCTGTGGATCATCCTACCTGTACCCAGCTGCTTCAACTCCATCAGGTCATCCTGATTGACCCGACGAACTCTTGGCGATCAGTCTTATATGGCGTATTCGACCAAGACCTGAGCTTGCTAATGTTCAAACGCATGGCTGTCATGTGAGAGCACGGTTTACAGATAGTCAGAATAGATCCAGGCTCCCAAGCCGCCTTCCTTGAAACTTGGTTAAACCTGCCTGTTCGCTTGATGCAACTCTGACCCCGCGTACCTCGATAAGTCATATCTGAACTTATCCAGGTTCAAATGTCGATTGGGTATCTGTGAGAGCCGGCTACAGAAAGCAAGGATACTCCAGTGGCTCCGGCTAGTTTCATTGAAGTTTTCTATTATTGTACGCATACATCATCATGCATTGCATCATACATCATCAAACATTGCATCGTACACATACGTCATCATACATTGCATCATCATCATAACATGCGTCATATATACATAGATATACTTGTTTATATTGCAGGAACCGATTTTCAAACCAGATTATATTATTCAAGTCTTAAATAGCCAACATGGCTGGATTTTTTCGGTTATCAAGAACCAGTATTATAATTGAGGTTTTCAAAGTTGCTTTCGCGCAATGGCTGTTATCTTATCAATGGATATGATTTATTCTACAATGAAGTGAATAGTCCCGAGTCGCTGCAGGCTTACAACCCGGCACTTGGGGGCTACATTATTCAAATTAAATCAAATATGCAAGTCCCATGTCAGTGCCAGCATGCACCATGGCACTTGGGGGCTAATGCAAGGTCATTTTTTGCTAAACATTATTGAAGTCCCGACTCATCACATTGTAATGAGCCGGTCCTCGGGGGCTACCAATTGCTCCTGTCAACAATTCAAGGTACACAAGTCTTAATCCATTATATTGAAGGGTCCACTGCTCAGTTGGTAAAGCACAAAGCTCTTAACCTTGTGGACATGGGTTCAAGCCCAATGGTGGGGGTTACATCATATGATGTTCTTTTCAAAGAAGTATATATAAAGTCCCAACTCAATATTATCTTACTGAGCCGGCCCTTGGGGGATACACTGGTTGAAGTTTTTATGGGCATCAGGCAATTACATGTCCCAGGTTGCTGCAAGCATGACAACCCGGCACTTGGGGGCTACAAGTAATATGGATATAAGGGATAAACATCTTCAAATTCTCAGTTTTGAGTAAAACAGATTGACCCGGTGTCCGCAACAATCATGACCCGACGTCACCAATAATTATGACCCGGCGTCGACAACAGTCATAACCCGGAATCATTAGTTTTTATAACCCGACAATTCTGGCAATGATAAACTGGCAAGTTCTACATCATCAAGCCAGCTGAAAATTAGATGAGTATTTCGAGATCAATATTTCTGTCAAGCTAGAGCATTGGAAGCCAAGTCAAATGGATTATTCTTTATATTATTTTTTCTACAAGAAAACAATGTCAGCAAATTGATTATGAAGCTTGTCTGTTGACCCGGATTTTTCAGAAGAAGTGCCCGGATTTTTTGCATTAGCAAAGTTTGAATGTATCTATTGAAGGAGATTTCCTATGAGTTCATGGGCATGTATCAAGAAGGAAATGACAAGGACTTAACAATGATAAAGTGCTAGCTCAGAAGAACCTTCGACCCAACGTATAATCTATCAAAGTTGGTCTTGTTTTGCAGGATAAATTTACCCTGGATAAATCCAAGCTAAACCGAGGGCTAATGTCGGGGATATACCCCGCCGTATGACCCGGCCGGAAGTATGACCCGACCAAACTTGGCGGTTCACCAGAGACCCGACAGACATTTGGCGACTCACTAGAGACCCGCCTTATCCTCGGACTTATTAGTGACCCGGTTGGCGGGTCATACGGACGACAAGGCCCAAGGCCCAGTAGGTCGGCTCATGTTATGGTGGGCCAGCTTAAGAGGGAAGTCATAAGGAATATTCTCCTACAAAGCAAGAAAGACTAGGACTCCACTTGTAATAGAGTAATCCTAATCCTACTAGGACTAGTCATGTAACCCGCCCCTTCAACATATATAAGGGGTAGGGCTCCCTAAGGGGGACATGTTCTGACAAGTTAGAAGCTCCATATTCTTTAGGGCTAGACACAACTAAAGGAGAGCCAGCCTATGCGACAACTCCGTGAGGGTCATAATGAGATCTAGCCTCAAACAACATGTAGTGCTATTACCGGATGATTTTTCCTGGGGCCCGAAGCTGTCTAAATCCTTGTCTTGTGAGTTGATCTGCCTCACGTCTCTCATCCCGTTCAACCCCTCTCAAGCTACCACATAGATGCGTTGGCCTCATGACTAAGTACTCACACTAGGACATCTGCCGTGACAATTCCATGACACCCATGGTACTAACAAGTCCAGGTTTATATCAATATCATGCTTGTCATTAATCCGACGCTCAACAATAAAATTAGCAATGATTTGTCCTTTCATGGATATCAGAGGTTCATAAGACAAATCAGATTCAATTAAAGCGTCAGCCCACTTGGCAATTCTACTAGTAAGAATTGGCCTATGCAACATGTACTTAATGTAATTGGTTTGACAAGCTACTATGCAAGCACTCGGCACTAGGTAATGTCTCAATTTTGTCCAAGCATAATATAAACAAATGCATATTTTTTGAATAAATGTATACCTCATCTCAACGTCCAATAAACGTCGGCTGAAATAAGTAACAACATGTTCCTTTCCTTCGGTCTCTTAAGTCAAAAAACACCAAAAACACATTGTTCTGTTGCAATATAAAGCCTAAAGGGCTCTTTATGTTTGGGAGCTTTCAACACCGGAGGAGTGCACAAATAATTTTTGATCATATCAAAGGCTTCTTGCCGTTTTGCCCCCCCCCCCCCAAGTGAAATTAGTTTCATTGTTTAACTGAAGGATGGGAATGATTGCGTGAACCTTCCCTGACAAGTTAACTATGAATCTCCTCTAATAATTGACTTTGCCAAGGAATTTTTGCATATCTCATTTGCATGTTGGAGCCTCTATAGCTTCCAATGTTGGGGATATGCTTATCGGGAACTGATTGGTCGACTCATGATAAGGGGTAAATCGTCCAGTTTATCGGCATATCGGCTGATTTATCGCCATATCCACTCATTTATTGGCCGATTTATCTTATCGGTCAGACATCGGTAAGCGATAAATCGGCCGATTTATCGACATATCGGAAGATATCTTGAACAGTGATAGCTCCTATATTTTTGGGATCAATTTCTATGCCATCTTGATGAATAATGAAACCCAAAAACTTTCTAGCCGATACACCGAAAGCACACTTCAAAGGATTCATCTTTAGTCCATTCTTTGCATTATCTCAAAAGCTAAGTGAAAATCGACTAGATGAGATTCAAAAGCATCCGATTTTACAACAATATCATCAATATAAACCTCAAGTATAACACCAAGTAAATCATGAAAAATAAATTCATAGCCCTTAGATACGTGGCTCTGGCATTTTTTAATCCAAAGGTCATCATTGTCCACCTAAATAAACCAAGGAAACCGGTTCATCGAAAAGCCGTTTTGGACATGTCCTTTTCGGCCATAAAAATCTAGTTATACTGTAACATCCCAAATTCTCAATTTGGAATGTTATACATAGGTCGTCTTGTATATCATATTTTATTCGCATTTGTGTGTTTTGATCCTTGAAATTCTAAGCAACTCAAGGACCCACAAAGAGAGTTGGGGATTTCACCGTTTTCATATTTGAATTTTCTCAAATATCGGAAGAAGGATCATTTCGGTTTTAATTATTTTTCTGTCCGAAAATATTTCATATTAAAATATATGAGTGGGGTTAATATGACTTCTCCAAAATAAATGAAATATTTGAGGAAAAATATTAAAATCAAATATTTTATTTTATTGGGATTTTATTGCAATATTATTCGATTAGGAAAAATACCCGTTTTTCAAAATTGCATTTAGGTCCGGCAAAAATGTTCCTTTTGTCCTAAATATTATTAGAGGACGGTGAAAATTTATTTCGGAATTTTTCGGCTCCGTTTAGTATTTATTTTGTTTGTTTTTCTGCGTCAGGTTTTTTTTTAGAAAACAAGTCAAACCGACCTACGGGCCGTAACCGACCCGGGCTCTGCTGGGCCGGCTTTATAAGCCGAGACGCCCATCAGCCCGAGGCCATGCCGCCACCCGCTCGAAACCCTAGCGCCGCCGCCCTAGCGCAGCCGCCGTCTAGTGCCGCCCCCGCCGTCGCCTCGTGCGCCCTCCGCCGCGCCGCCGTCGCGCCGCCCCTCCGTCTCGCCGGAGCCGCTGTCGCAGTTCGCCGGAGCCGCCGTCATTAATTTTTTTCGGTTTAGGTAAACCCTAGGTCGGTTTGGTTTCTTTAGATTAGATCAGTTCATTTTTTCCGGTTTAGTTATTTCGCGGACGTTCGTCCGTTTGTTCATTTTAACAAACGCTTTTCATCTTTTAGTTACATAACATTCATTCGTTAGCCTGTTCGTCTTATTTTCTTTTTCAGGGTTTTTCCGCGATTATTTTCGATCACGATTTCTGCCCTAATCTTCGTTTTAGTATAACTTTTTGCTCGTTAGTCGGAATCAGGCGAAACAAACGCCTAGATCTTCGTCATGTAGCCTTCTTTCTGTTTAACCAACTTGAATAAGATTTTGGTACTTTAAAATTTTGACTTTAGTACAATTTAGTAAACGGATTTTGTTTCCTTCGTGGTTTGAGTTTCGTTGCGCCGTTTGATTTGATTCTTTTTGCAAACCGGAGTTCTTTAGTTGAACTTTCTGGTTAGATCTTCTTATTTGAGTTTTACCCGTGCATCTTGCTTGGTTGCTTATATATGCTATTGTTTATTTGCGATAGAATTCTCGGAGTGCGAAGCGTGCTACTACGAGTCCCTAGGTTTTGCGAATCGTCAACAAGGCAAGTAACACTAATTATACCCTTTATTACCCAATTTTTATGCATTAGCTCAACCCTCACATTGCATGAGTAGGATCTCTTAACATGTGGGTCTAGGAAGTAGATTGAGGTAGAACCTATTACCTGCTTTATTATCAAACCCTGGGAGTTACTTCTATGTTCTTCTTAGGTTGCCATGCTATGCTCGTAAACGTGGATTGGGTTTGAGAGTATCCATAACAGATGTGAGATTGTTAATTAATGGTTCAACTTAAGGTGGCTACTTTATTACACATCTGGGTGGATTGGTTGCAGGGCACCTGGAGAATCCAGTGTTGTCCTAGGAAATCCTGGAGGAACCGTGTGATTATCCTATGGAATGCCACCCAGGCTCAAAGGGGTCATAAGACTATGCATGCTAGAAACTTCCGTGTGCAGCCACAATGCCATTATGGGCTCTAGCATAGTTGAGTATGTTGTGTGAGTTCTTTCAGTAACGGACTAGCAGATGTAGGTGAAATTAGGTGTACCGGTCCACCCGGGGTAAAGAGTAAATGCTTCTGAAAGACTGTGTCTCGGTCATCCATTTCTCAAACACCATGCAGTGCGAGAAAACTAATGGAGGAGATCGAGTCTTGTGGGGAAAAGTCCGCAAACCTCTGCAGAGTGTACAAATTAATCATGATTAGCCGTGTCCCCGGTTATGGACATCTTGAGTATCTGGTACTTGAATTATTGGATTGATCTCATCACTCTAAAACTAATTTGTTGGGTTAATAAAGATGGCTTTAATTGGGATTGAGTTGGAGGAACCTTCTCAATGATGTTTCAACTACCATGATAGTTAAAATAAAGTCATTCCTTTGTTGTAGGAAAAAATTGGCTTTATGCAAAAACATTATAACTTTAGAGCCTCCACCAGCCATATTGGCATGTAGTGTTAGAATTTATTAGTTACTTGCTCTACTGTGTTATCTTGCTAGCATATTCCATGTGCTGACCCGTTTCGGGCTGCAACATATCATGTTGCAGACTTTTCAGAAGAAGAGTAAGGTGCGCTAGGTCATTTGTCATGCACTCAGCCATGCCGTTGGAGTTGATGGACTCACTTATCTGCCATGTCTTCCACTGTTATCGTGTTAGATGGCCTTATGCCATATATTTTGTAACAAGTTCTCTTTTGAGACATTCGATGTAATAAGGTGTGATTGCCACTCTGTTATAAATCCTTCAAGTACTGTGTGTGTCAGCATTAACGATCCAGGGATGACACATAACACAGAGACTTCGGTCCATTTGGATCGCGGTCGCTACAAGATGGTATCAGAGCACACGCTACATGTAGGACACGACCACTAAGATAAGCCTTAGGTCACTCTTCTCTACTCATTTGTGACTCCTCTTCATTTTCTACTCTTTAGGATGGTGGACTCAAGGAACAAGTTCACCCAACCGGATGAAGACACACCTTTTGGACGACACTTGAAGGAAGTCACTAGGTACGTGAACATCGGAATACCAAGCTTGACCGTGACCTACACCACCACTTTACCAGAAGAGTAGCGATGGAGTGTTCAAGTTCAAATTCCCGGCAGGACATTCATGCCAGTCACTGAGCCCATAGAGTTTTCCTTTGATGCACAAACCTGGAGCCTAGGTAAGAGTATGGCCGCCCACATTGCTATGGGACGAATTGGAGAAGTCTACAGACAGGAGCTGAAGGATACTATCTACTAGATATGTGGGCGCCGAGATGAGCAATGGGATATGATCAGCACCCAGAAGGACATATCTATTGCAGCTTTCATCCAAGAGTTAAACCAGCACATTCGTCGATAGGAGCACCAGATGTGCGCATGCATGATAGATTTGAAGAAGGCGTTAACCAGGAACACAGAGCTAGAAGAGGAACTCAAGTCTTCACGTGACGGATATAAGGAGGAAATCGCAATACTTGTGGAGAAGAATGACGACTTGACAAGGAAGCTTCGAGTATTCATGGGAGACCCTGCGCTAGGAGGAGAAGACGACGAACCCAAGGAGATTCGTTCTGAAGACTACATCATCATCGACGACACCGACTCAGACCCTGATGATAGTGATGATGACTATGAAGACGAAGCTGGAGCAGATGTCATGGAATCTTCCATCGATCAAAATTTCTAGATGACCCCCATATGGATAGTAGTTTTTTCCCATATAGTAGAAGTCCGAGCAATTTTGTAATGTTAGTTCTACAGCTTTTGTATGCCCTTGTTTGAAATTGATTGGTGTGATATGATTGTGTTTGTCTCATGTGCATATGGGTAGTGAATTTTCCCCCTAGACCTCATTCTATTCTAATCTCTTCCCTTTGAGCCCATCAGATGCCTCCAAGACGTGAGCCCGAATTTGAGTTTCCCCCTGAGCTCACCCAGTTGATCCAGCAGCAGAACACTTTGATGCAACTTCTTGTCCAGAACCAAAAAAACCAGAACAACAACAACAACCCTCCATCACCACCACCAGTGTACAACCTAGCCCGTTTTCTGAGGTTGCAGCCGCCAGTGTTTTCCAGTAGCATCGAGCCAATAGTTGCTGATGACTGGCTACACAAGATTGGAAGGGAGTTGACCACCGCAGGTTGCACAGATGATGAGAAGGTGCGTTTTGCCGCACATCAATTGGATGGACCAGCAGCCTCGTGGTGGGACAATTACACAACCACTTTACCTATAGGCAATGTCACTTGGGATCAGTTCCAACAAGCTTTTCGCATCGCCCATGTCTCAACTGGGGCGATGAGCATGAAGAACCGTGAGTTTCGCAACTTGCGCCAAGGAAATCGTACTGTGGCTCAGTACATAGATGAGTTTAGTACTCTATCTCGCTATGCCCCTGATGATGTGGCCACAGATATCGCGAAGCAGGAGAAGTTTATGGAAAGGCTGAATGACGAGATGAGCATACAGTTGATGGTGGCAACATTCAACAACTACCAGGAGCTGGTAGATAAGGCTCTTATGATTAAAGGGAAGCAGCAGCAGATTGAGAGTTGCAAGAGGAAGTATGGACAAGCAAAGAACAATTTTGGAGCCCAGCAGAAGCCCTGTTTCACCCCGAGATCGAGAGGATATACCCATAACCATGGAGGCCACACCCATAATGGAGGGAGTTCTCATAACCACAATGGCCCCAAGAATGGGAATGGGAGTGGAGCAAGCAATAATCAGAACCGCTCCACTCCAGCTATACCTGCCAAGAGGGATCTAGGTCACATTACCTGTTTCAAGTGCGGGAATAATGGACACTACGCCACGGAGTGCCCTGAAGCGAAGAATGGGAACGCCAATGGAAGCTCTGGGAAGAAGCCCAACCCTTTCAACAGGGGACAAGTGAACCGCATGAACATGGAGGAGGTTGAAGAGCAGCCTGATGTAGTTGTCGATAAGTTTTTGGTTAAGTCATTTACCCCAATAGTTCTTTTTGATACTGGTGCATCGCATTCATACATTTCAAGGGGATTCGTGGATAGATATAAGTTGCCCACCCAAGTACTTAAGACACCTTTGTTAGTAAGCTCACCTGGAGCAGAGTATATGGCAAGTTAAGGATGTTTTCAGATGCCGTTGACCATTGGACGCCATGTTTTCCCCTCAGACATGATAATTTTGGAGTCACAAGGGTTGGATGTGATACTAGGTATGGATTGGCTATCGATGTATGGAGGGAACATCGATTGTGCCAGTATGTCGATTGTACTTACCACCCCGGAGGGAAAAGGATCAAGTATGTAACTAGGCATGCGCCTAGGAGGACACAAGTAAATTCTCTCTTGGGAGTTGTTCAGGAGGAAGTGCCTGTAGTGAAGGATTACCTGGATGTATTTCCAGAGGAGCTACCAGGCATGCCGCCAGATCGGGACATTGAGTTCTTGATAGAACTATTGCCAGGCACCGGACCAATATCGAAGAGACCATACCGGATGCCAGCGAATGATCTGGAGGAGATCAAGAGGCTGATTAAGGAGTTATTGGAGAAAGGATTCATTCGACGAAGTTCATCACCCTAGGGAGCCCCCGTGCTCTTGGTCGAGCAGAAGGACGGATCTTTAAGAATGGTCGTTGATTATCGGGCACTGAATGAAGTGACGATTAAGAATAAGTACCCACTGACGATGATCAATGATTTGTTCGACCAACTTCAAGGAGCTAAAGTGTTCTCCAAAATTGATCTACGATCGGGATACCACCAGTTGAAGATCCGAGAAAAGGATATACCTAAGACAACCTTCACCACAAGGTATGGGCTATATGAGTATACAGTTATGTCATTCAGATTGACTAACGCCCTTGCCTATTTCATGAGTATGATGAATAAGGTGTTCACGGAATTCTTGGATAAGTTTGTCGTGGTATTCATCGATGATATTTTGGTGTATTCATAGAACGAAGAGGAACACAAGGAACATTTGCATTTGGTTCTTGAGAAGCTCAGAGAACACCAGTTATATAGCAAGTTCAGCAAATGTGATTTTTGGTTGAAGGAAGTTGGATTCTTAGGACATGTTATATCATGGGAAGGTATAGCAATGGACCCTACCAAGGTTCAGTCAGTCACTGAGTGGTTGGCACCTAGCTCAGTGGGAGAAATCCGCAGTTTTCTTGGACTCGCGGGATATTACCGGAGATTCATAGAGAATTTCTCCAAGATTGCATTGCCTATGACGACATTGTTGAAGAAGGACACAAAGTTCCATTGGACTGAAGAGTGCGTAGAAAGTTTTCAGGAGCTGAAGAAACGTTTGACGACATCCCCAGTGCTAATCTTGCTATATATACGCAAGGATTTCCAAGTGTATTGTGACGCTATATATACTCATGCCTGACGGAAGAGTTTTTCTTATGCATCCCATCAACTCCTGCTGCACTAGTTGAATTATGCTCTACACGATTTGGAGCTAGCAGCTGTAGTTCATGCGCTCAAAACCTAGAGACATTTCCTTATTGGAAACCACTGTGATGTGTACACGGATCGAAAGAGTCTGAAGTACATTTTCACTCAGAAGGAGTTGAACCTCGGGCAGAGGAGATGGTTGGAGCTCATAAAGGATTATGATATGAAGTTGCACTACCATCCAGGCAAGGCCAATGTTGTAGCAAACACTTTGAGCCGGAAGAGTTATGTCAATACCCTAGTAAACGAAGGATTGCCAAAGGAGTTAGCAGAAGATCTCAGAGAACTTCATTTGCATATAGTTCCTAGAGGTTTTGTTGCAGCCTTGGAGCTTCACTCAACATTATTGGAAAAGATACGAGAAGCTTAGAAGGATGACAAAGAAATTGCAGAAATAAAGGAGAAGATGAGTGAAGGAAAAGCCAAGAGTTTTCGTGAGGACGAACACGACACCTTGTGGTTTGAGGACCAAGTCTATTTGCCCAACAACACCGAGGTCACGAAATTGATACTACAGGAAGCACATGATTTGCCATACTCAATGCACCCCGGAAACACTAATATATATTTGGACTTGAAGGAACGTTTCTGGTGGACGGGAATGAAGAAGGACATTGTTGAGTGATAACCCACAAGTGTAGGGGATCGCAATAGTTTTCGAGGGTAAAGTATTTAACCCAAATTTGTTGATTCGACACAAGGGGAGCCAAAGAATACTCTTAAGTATTAGCAGCTGAGTTGTCAATTCAACCATACCTGGAAACTTAGTATCTGCAGCAAGGTAGTTTAGTAGCACAATAATATGATAGTGGCGGTAGTAGCAATAAAAGTAACGATAGTGTTTTTGTAGTTTTTGTATAATAGCAACGGAAAAGTAAACAACAACTAGCAATATAGGTAAAGCTCATAGGCATTGGATCGGTGATGGGAAATTACGTCGGATGCAATTCATCATGTAGAAGTTATAACCTAGGGTGACACAGAACTAGCTCCAGTTCATCAATGCAATGTAGGCATGTATTCCGAATATAGTCATACGTGCTTATGGAAAAGAACTTGCATGACATCTTTTGTCCTACCCTCCCGTGGCAGCGGGGTCCTATTGGAAACTAAGGGATATTAAGGCCTCCTTTTAATAGAGTACTGGACCAAAGCATTAACACATAGTGAATACATGAACTCCTCAAACTATGGTCATCACCAGGAGTGGTCCCGATTATTGTCACTTCGGGGTTGCCGGATCATAACACATAGTAGGTGACTATAGACTTGCAAGATAGGATCAAGAACACACATATATTCATGAAAACATAATAGGTTCAGATCTGAAATCATGGCACTCGGGCTCTAGTGACAAGCATTAAGCATAGCAAAGTCATAGCAACATCAATCTAAGAACATAGTGGATACTAGGGATCAAACCCTAACAAAACTAACTCGATTACATGATAGATCCCATCCAACCCATCACCATCCAGCAAGCCTACGATGGAATTACTCACACAGGGCGGTGAGCATCATGGAATTGGTGATGGAGGAAGGTTGATGATGACGATGGCGACGATTTCCACTCTCCGGAGCCCCGAACGGATTCCAGATCAGCCCTCCCGAGAGAGATTAGGGCTTGGCGGTGGCTCCGTCTCGTGAAATGTGATAATTCCTTCTCCTTGATTTTTTTCTCCCCGAAACGGAATATATAGGACCTGGGATACGTTGGTGGAGCATCGGGGGGGCCTCGAGGCAGGGGAGGCGCGCCCTGGGAAGGGGGGGCGCGCCCCCCACCCTCGAGGACAGGTCGTGGGCCCCCCGGTGTGGATCTTCTTGCAGGTATTTTTTATATTTTATGAAATCATTCTCCGTTGATTTTCAGGCGATTCCGAGAACTTTTTATTCTGCACGAAAACAACACCATGGTAGTTCTGCTGAAAACAACGTTGGTCCGGGTTAGTTCCATTCAAATCATACAAGTTAGAGTCCAAAACAAGGGCAAAAGTGTTTGGAAAAGTAGATACGCTGGAGACGTATCAACTCCCTCAAGCTTAAACCTTTGCTTGTCTTCAAGCAATTTAGTTGATAAACGGAAAATGATAAAGAAAAACTTTGACAAACTCTGTTTGCTCTTGTTGTTGTAAACATGTAAGCTAGCATTCAGGTTTTCAACAAGATCATGAACTAACCATATTCACAATAACTTTCAGGTCTCAAGACTACTCACATCAATGGCATAATCAACTAGCGAGCAATAATAATAAACCTCGGATGACAACACTTCTCAAAATAATCATGATATGATATAACAGGATGGTATCTCACTAGCCCTTTCTGAGACGGCAAAACATAAATGCAGAGCACCTTTAAAGATCAAGGACTGACTAGACATTGTAATTCATGGTAAAAGAGATCCAATCATGATCATACTCAATGCAAATTAATAGTAATACATGCAACGACAAAGGTGCTCTCCTACTGGTGCTTTTTGATAAGAGGATGATGACTCTGTGTAAAAGTAAATAGATAGGCCCTTCGCAGAGGGAAGCATGGATTTGTAGAGGTGCCAGAGCTTGATTTTTAAATAGAGATTGAATAACATTTTGAGCGGTATACTTTCATTGTCAACATAAAAACCAAGAATCTCGATATCTCCCATGCTACGCACATTATAGGCGGTTCCCAAACAGAATGGTAAAGTTTATACTCCCCCAACCACCAACAAGCACACTCCACGGCCAGCCGAATCCACGGGTTACCGTCCAAACAAGCAACAGCCCTGGGGGAGTTTTGTTTAATTATTATGATTTTGAGCATGGGACTGGACATCCCGGTTACCAGCCATTTTCTCGTGAATGATGAGCGGAGTCCACTCATCATGAGAATAACCCACCTAGCATGGAAGATATAGACATCCCTAGTTGATACATGAGCTGTTCGAGCATACAAAACAGAATTTCATTTTAAGGTTTAGAGTTTGGCACATACAAATTTACTTGGAACGGCAGGTAAATACCGCATATATGAAGGTATGGTGGACTCATATGGAATAACTTTGGGGTTTATGGAAGTGGATGCATAAGCTGTATTCCCTCTTAGTACAGGTGAAGGCTAGAAAGAGACTGGGAAGCGACCAGCTAGAGAGCAACAACGATCATGAACATGCATTAAAATTAATTAACAATGAATGCAAGCATGAGTAGGATATAAATCACCATGAACATAAATATCGTGAAGGCTATGTTGATTTGTTTCAACTACATGCGTGAACATGTGCCAAGTCAAGTCACTTAAATTGTTCAAAGGAGGATACCACCCATCATACCACATCACAACCATTTTAATATTATGTTGGCACGCAAGATAGACCATTATAAACTCTCAGCTAATTAAGCATGGCATAAGTAGCTATGATCTCTAATTGCCATTGCAAACATGTTTCATTCATAACAAGCTGAATCAAGAACGACGAGCTATCATATTTACAAAAACAAGAGAGGTCAAGTTCATACCAGCTTTTCTCATCTCAATTAGTTCATCATATATCATCCTTATTGCCTTTCACTCGCACAACCGAGCGTTGTAGAAAATAATAATAGTGCACGTGCATAGGACTAAGCTGGAATCTGCAGGCATTTAATACAAGAGAGAAGACAAGGTAATATGGCTCAAGGTTAAATCAACAGCAAAGCATATGAGAGCCACTAAGCATTTTCAATCATGGTCTTCTACTCTTTACCCCTAAAGAAAAGAAAAGAAACTATTTACACGAGAAAGCTCCCAACAAGCAAAAGAAGAACAAGAAATCTTGTTGGGTTTTAATTTTTAGTTACTACTACAAGCAAAGAAAGTAAACTAGCTAGAAGCTACAACTAATACATTTTTTTGTTTTTCTGGGTTTTTCTAGCACACAAGAAAAAGACTAAGAAAATGAAAATGAAACTAAGCATGGATGGTACAGTGAAAGAGTGTGAGCACCGACAACTCGAATAAGTGTGTAAACATGAATGTAAAGTCGGTGAGAAACACGTACTACCCCAAGCTTAGGCTTTTGGCCTAAGTTGGTTTATGGCCAATATTGGCCTGACGGATATCCAAAGTTGTAGTTGGGGTCGTACTGAGATGCAGCAGATGCTGCCTGCTGAGCTGCAGCTCGAAGGCAGGTTGCCTCCGTCATGTTATAATAGGCATTTGCCTCCTCCATAGTTATAGTGTATCTTCCTTTTTCCTGAAAGTTAAACAAAGTAGGGGCAGGAAGAACAATAGGGATGGCATGCTGCCGGTTAAAGATTAGTCGATATTTGAGAGTTTGATTATCCCACTCTATAAACCGATGACTTGCCATAGCATTATAGTCTAAATAAGCAGGAGGTAAAGGTTCATCATACGTATGTACAGACACACCAAGATAGCGGGCTATGCGAGTAGCATAGATCCCACCAAATAAATCTCCATGCAAACCATCATGGTGTAGTCTCCGTGAAACTATAGCTCCCAAATTATATGGCCTATCACCTAGTACATCACTCCTGAGAACACTAAGATCAGGGACACATATGTGACACGCCTCATCTTTACCATTTATGCATCTACCGATAAAGAGATCAAATTAATGAATAGCAGGAAAATGTATGCTCCCCATGGTAGCTTGTGTAATGTCCCTGGATTCCCCTACTGTAATGCTAGCAAGGAATTCTCTAAATTCAGATTTGCGAGGATCACTCATGCAGCCCCACTGTGGGAGCTTCCAGGCAACATTAAAATCCTCTAAGTCCATGGTATAAAATTTATCATAAAGGTCAAACAGGACAGTGTGAGAATTACGCGAAGATGAAAATTTAAACCTTCTCACAAAGCTATCACTTAAGCCACGGTATTGGAGACACTTATCTTGCATGAAGTCCTCGAGGTTAGCGTTGCACACATATGCATAAAATTCATCTTTCATGCCCGCTAGACCCATAAATTCATCTGACGGCCATTCACAAGGCAGCACATCTGCATCCCTCGGTGGTTCATCGTCTGGCTCACGGAACGCGAGCCTCGGTTCTTGCTTCCTTGAAGGACCACCTTGGAAGTTTCTCCTAGACATTTTTCTGGAATTTTCTAAAAAATTTAGTAACTCACAATAAAAGTTAACCAAACTCGACAAGATTGATAGCAACAACTCCTATAAGTGCCTAGAGGCTAAATCATGCATTAGAACTACTTGGGACCAATAAAATTTGACATGCAAGCTCAAGAACAAGGTCACCACAGGAGCATAAATTTGCAACAAATAAAGCACTAGAAAAAAAAAACTAATTGGACCAATGGAGGAGTCACATACCAAGAAACAATCTCCCCAAATAGTTTGGTGAATGGTGCTTTGAGCAAGGAGATCGAAAATGGCAGCAAAATGAGCTAGAACTCGGGTTTGAGCTGGTTGAGGATTTTTTTGGGAGGAAGAAGAAGAGCATTGGTGAAAGGATAAGTGGAGGGGCGCCATGTGTGGCCCTCGAGGCAGGGGGCGCACCCTGGGCAGGGGGCGCACCCTATGCCCTCGAGGCCACGTGCTGCCTCCCCTCGATGTGTGTTCAGTGCCATATTTTCTTAAATAATCTAGAAAAAAATCATATTTCATTTTCATGGCATTTGGAGAACTTTTATTTTCGAGATATTTTTATTGCACGGATAAGTATGGAAACAGACAGATAATGCTATTTCTCTTTTATTTAATCTAATTAACAGAAAGTAACAGGAGGGTACAGAAGGTTTGTGCTATCTAGATTCACCTATCCCATGTTCATCAAAAGGAATCCATTAACAAGGTTGATCAGGTCTTGTTAATAAACTCTTTCCGAGTAACATGAATCCGAAGAATTTTCGAATAACACTATGTTACCTCAATGGGGATATGTATGTCCCCAACAATAAGTATGTCATATGCCTTCTTGATACTAGGAATAGGAAACTCAAAACCTCCAATAGTAATAGTTGAAGTTTTTCCAATATAATTGATACTATAGACCTGAGGTTGTTTCCTCGGAAAGTGTACTGTATGCTCATTACCATTGACATGAAAAGTGACATTTCCTTTGTTGCAATCAATAACAACCCCTGCAGTATTCAGAAAAGGTCTTCCAAGAATAATAGACATACTACCATCCTCAGGAATATCAAGTATAACAAAGTCCGTTGGAATAGTAACATTTGCAACCGCAACAGGCACATCCTCACAAATACTGACATGTATAGCAGTTGATTTATCGGCCATTTGCAAAGATATTTCAGTAGGTGTCAACTTACTCAAGTCAAGTCTACGATATAAAGAGAGAGGCATAAAACTAACACCATCTCCAAGATCACACAAAGCAGTTTTAACATAGTTTCTCTTAATGGAGCAGGGTATAGTAGGTACTCCTAGATCTCCTAATTTCTTAGGCATTCCACCCTCAAAAGTGTAATTAGCAAGCATGGTGGAGATTTCTACTTCAGGTATCTTCCTTTTGTTGGTAATAATATCTTTCATGTACTTGGCATAAGGATTTGTTTTAAGCACATCAGTCAAACGCATACGCAAAAAGATAGGTCTAATCATTTTAGCAAAGCGCTCAAAATCTTCATCATCCTTTTTCTTGGATGGTTTCGGAGGAAAAGGCATGGGTTTCTGGACCCATGGTTCTCTTTCCCTACCATGCTTCCTAGCAACAAAGTCTCTCTTATCATAACGTTGATTCTTTGATTGTGGGTTATCAAGATCAACAGCAGGTTCAATCTCTACATCATTATCATTGCTAGGTTGAGCACCATCATGAACATCATCATTAATATTATCACTAGGTTCATGTTCATTACCAGATTGTGTCTCAGCATCGGAAACAGATATATCATTGGGATTCTTAGGTGGGGGAGCTACAGGTTCACTTGAAGCATGCAAAGTCCTATCATTTTTCTTTTTCTTCTTCTTAGAAGAACTAGGTGCATCTAAATTAGCTCTATGAGAATCTTTCCGAATTCTCTGCTAAATATTTTACCACCTCTAGTTGCAACTCCAACAACATAGTCATTATTCTTACTATTTAATTCATTGAGCAAATCGTTCTGGGCTTTAAGTACTTGTTCTACTTGAGTGGTGACCATGGAAGCATGTTTACTATTAAGTTTCAGTTCGCTTTTAGCACTAGACAGATAATCACTCAAGCGTTCAATCATATAAGCATTGTGTTGTAATTGTATACCAACATAAGCATTGAAGTTTTCTTGTTTCACAATGAAATTTTCAAACTCATCTAAGCATTGGCTAGCAGACTTATAACGAGGAATATCACTTTCATCAAATCTATAAAGAGAATTTACCTTTACTACCTGTGTCGGGTTATCAAGACCATGTATTTCTTCAATAGGTGGTAAATTCTTAACATCTTCAGCTTTAATACCTTTTTCTTTCATAGATTTCTTTGCCTCTTGCATATCTTCAGGACTGAGAAATAGAACACCTCTTTTCTTCGGAGTTGGCTTAGGGGCTGGTTTAGGAAGTGTCCAATTATTTTCATTGGCCAGCATATTATTCAATAGTAGTTCAGCTTGTTCAACTATTCTTTCCCTGAAAACATAACCATCACAACTATCCAGGTGGTCTTTGGAAGCATCGGTTAGTCCATTATAAAAGACATCAAGTATATCATGCATCTCAAGAGGATGATCAGGCAAAGCATTAAGTAACTGGAGAAGCCTCCCCCAAGCTTGTGGGAGACTCTCTTCTTCAATTTTCACAAAGTTATATCTTTCCCATAAGGCAGCTTGTTTCTTATGAGCGGGAAAATATTTAGCAGAGAAGTAATACATCATATCCTGGGGACTACGCACACAACCAGGATCAAGAGAATTAAACCAAGTCTTAGCATCACCCTTTAATAAGAACGAAAATAACTTAAGGATATAGTAGTAGCGAATCTTTTCACCATTGGTAAACAGGGTGGCTATATCATTCAACTTGGTAAGATGTGCCACAACAGTTTCAGACTCATAGCCATGGAAAGGATCAGATTCAACCAAAGTAATTAACTCAGGATCAACAGAGAATTCATAATCCTTATCAGTGACACAGATAGGTGAAGTAGCAAAAGCAGGGTCATGTTTCATTCTAGTATTCAAGGACATTTCTTTCAGCTTAGCTAATAACTTCCTAAGATCATATATATCATTGCAAGCAAGAAAGTCTCTAGCAGTTTCTTCATCCATAACATAACCCTCAGGCACAACAGGCAATTCATATCTATTGGGAGTAGTTTCATCATCACTTTCGTAAATATCATCAAGATTTGCACTCTCCCTAACCTTAGCAATTTGTTCGTCTAGAAATTCACCTAGTGGCACAGTATCAGGCATAGAGGTAGTTTCATCATACATAGCAGAAGTAGCATCATCAAGAACATACGACATATCAGATTCAATAGTAGGAGTAGGTGTCGCAAGTTTACTCATAACGGAAGGAGAATCAAGTGCAGAGCTAGATGGCAGTTCCTTACCTCCCCTCGTAGTTGAGGGTAAGATCTTGGTTTTTGAGTCCTTCAAATTCTTCATAGTGATAAGCAGATATAAATCCCAAGTGACTTAAAGAATAGAGCTATGCTCCCCGGCAACGGCGCCAGAAAATAGTCTTGATAACCCACAAGTGTAGGGGATCGCAACAATTTTCGAGGGTAAAGTATTAAACCCAAGTTAGTTGATTCGACACAAGGGGAGCCAAATAATACTCTTAAGTATTAGCAGCTGAGTTGTCAATTCAACCACACCTGGAAACTTAGTATCTGCAGCAAGGTAGTTTAGTAGCAAAGTAATATGATAGTGGCGGTAGCAGCAATAAAAGTAACGATAGTGTTTTTGTAGTTTTTGTGATAATAGCAACGGAAAAGTAAATATCAACTAGCAATGAAGGTAAAGCTCGTAGAAATTGGATCGGTGATGGGAAATTACGTCGGATGCAATTCATCATGTAGAAGTTATAACCTAGGGTGACACAGAACTAGCTCATCAATGCAATGTAGGCATGTATTCCGAATATAGTCATACATGCTTATGGAAAAGAACTTTGTAACATCCCAAAATTCTAAATTTTGGAATGTTATAATAAATAGATAGATTTGATTGCTGTTTGATGTGCTGTGTGAAATTTAGTGGAATTTGAAATTTTTGAAAGTTAAATGAGAGGGAATAAAATGACTTTCCCAAAACTTTCACGTTGCCATTTTGATCTCCGGGAATTCAATTCCTTTTCAACACAAAACCCTAGAGTGAAGATAATATGACTTCTTCCATTTATTTTAAATGATAAAGGGTTTGAAAGGAGTTGAATTTCAATCTCAAGATATTTCGAATTCAGAAACTTTAAGCAACTCAATGATTTTCCCGAGAGAAGATAAAATGACTTCTTCAACAAATAGGAAATATGAGTTGGAATTTTTTCTGAATTTTCTGCAACTCAATTTCTAGTATTGAGTTATTTGGTTTTTATTCAAATTGTTTTTCTCCAAAAAGAAATTACATGGAAAATA
Organism: Secale cereale; assembly: GCA_902687465.1. NCBI lineage: Eukaryota > Viridiplantae > Streptophyta > Magnoliopsida > Poales > Poaceae > Secale > Secale cereale. The sequence continues at coordinate 389,459,341 of LR738712.1, forward strand.
GGGTAACATGATTCCCTACAGCAGAAAATTGGAGAGAAATAATTTTGAAATCATTTTGGTGTTTTAAAGAAAGATTTTATTGGTTTTTATTTGCAGTAGTAGGACCTTTTTATTTATTAGGAATTTTGTGGATTTTATTTGACAGTAGTAAAATGTTCATGTTGTAGGGCTTATTTTTCTGCAAATTTTGATATATAATATGCCTATAGGATATTTTTATTTATTTTGCTTTTATTCGTTTTTCTATCTGTTAAAAAAATGTTTAAAGAAAAAAAATACCCTCCGCCGAACTGGGCCGGCCCTGCTGCCCGCCAGGCCACGGCCCAGCCCGCTCCCTGCCGCCTTCCTCCTCCCGTCGGGATTCCTCCGCCCGCACGACACAGCCGCCGCTGCCGTGCCGCACGAGGCCACCTCGCCTCTGCCCCCTCCCCCACGCAAGCTTCGCCCCCCTCCTCCATAAATACGCCGCCGCCCTCTCTTCTCTCCTCCTCTCTCCACGCCACAACCGCACATCTCGCCGCCGCCGCGCACTTCCGCCGCCGCCGCAAAACGCCACCGCCGCTGTAGGCTGCTGCTGCTGCTCCGCCAGCGCCGCGCCTCCCCGCCCCTCGCGCCGCCCCACCTGCTCCTCGCCGCCCCGAGCCACCGCCTCGCCCCGCCCTCGCAGTGCCCGCGCCCGCTGCCGTCTGCCCTTCCCTCGTCGGAGCCGCGCCGGAGTTCGCCGCCGGCCGGTCCGTTTTCCGGGTCCGAACCGCCCGATCCACTGGTTAGGTTTTTTAGGTTAGATCTATTCAGTGAACGCCCACTGATTAGGCCCTAAAAGCGAGCGTTCGCTCGATAGTTCTTTTCTTTTTATGTCTAGTTTTTTGGTCAGGGACTTAGATGTGAATATTTTATTTACAGAATAGTCCCTACACTTCAAACGGCCATATCTTTTTATTTGTTGGTCCAAATCCAACGAAACCAACGCCCATGTCTTCGTTACGAAGTACTCTTTCCAGTAATACAACTTAAACGTGTTTTTGAAAATTTTAAAATTTGAATTCAACTAGTTTTATATTTGAACTTCGTTTGATCATAACTTGAGTTTCATGACTCCGTTTTAGTTGATTCTTTTTGCAAATCGAAGCTCTTGACCTACACTTTCCGATAAGGCCACACTCACATAATTTTGGTACTGTTGGAAATTCTTTTGTGTTTCAAGAGTCATTCGTGTGTTTTCGAAGTTTTCCGAAGTGTTTATTCGCTCTGTCTGATCTTTCTGAGTGATTGCTTATGTGTGGTTACTATTGCTTGCTTACGATAGATTGACCGGAGTGTGACGAGTAGATCTATCAAGAGTTTTGAATGCGAATCATCTTCATCAACATTGCAGGCAAGTTCACACTTTGATCATACCTTCCCATTCACCCAGTTTTCATTGCATTAGTCCAACCCTCACACATTGCATTAGTAGGATCAATTAACTTGTGGGATTGGGAAGTAGTCTGAGGTAGTACCTATTACCTGCATTACATTCAAACCCTTGGGAGTTACTTCTACGTTTGCTATTAGGACATGCTATGCTCGTAGACGTGGTTTGGGTTTGAGTGAAATCCATGACATATGTGACTTATTTAATGAATGGTTCAACTTAAGGTGGCAACATTAATACACATCTAGGTGGATTGAGGCATCTGGGTATTCCAGTGATTGCCTGTTTTTCTTTTGGACCGCCACCCAGGCTCAAAGGGATCATGAGATTTTTCATACTAGAAACTTCCGTGTGCAGCCACATGCCAATATGGGCTCTGGCATAGTTGAGTAAGTTGTGGGAAACCTTTCCATGATGGGCTAGCAGATGTAGTGGGTTTTGTAGGTGTACCGGCCTATCTATCTGGTTAAGGGGACCTCTTCAGAAAGACTGTGTCTCGGTCATCCGTTTCTCAAACACCATGCAGTGCGAGAAACCAAACGGAGGCGATCGAGTCTTGTGAGGAAAAGTGCACAAACCTCTGCAGAGTGTACAAACTGATCATGATTAGCCGTGTCCCTGGTTATGGACGTCTTGAGTATCTAGTACTTGGATTATCATGTGAATCATATCATGTTACTCTAATTTAATATTGTTGGGTTTAATGATTATTTTAATTGGGGTTGAGAGGATGTCTATGTTCTCAACGATGTTTCAACTACCATGATAGTTAAATTAAAATCAATTCCTTTGAAGTAGGGAAAAATTGGCTTTACGCAAAAACTTTAACCTTACAGCCTCCACCAGCCAAATATGCATGTAGTTGTAGGCTTTGCTTATCATTATCATTACAGTGTGAATTTGCCAGTACATTCAATGTACTGACCCTCTGTGGCTGCAACGTCTCATGTTGCAGGATTATCTTACGACGAGTAAGTGATATGTTAGGGTTACGATTTCTAGACTCAACTTTGCCGTTGGTGTTGATGGGAATCCACAACCTTGTTGCTTCCGCTATTTTGGATTGAGGTAATAGTATTTACGTTACTTAATACATGTGATTTACCTCTGTTATAAATCCTCGAGTACTGTGTGTGTGAGCATACCGATCCAGGGATGACACAGAACACAAAGACTTCGGTCCATTCGGATCGTGGTCGCTACAAGATGGTATCAGAGCACATGTTGACTGTAGGAAGTGACCCTAGAAACTAGCCAGACCATAGGAAATTATTTCTCTAAAATTATCTTTTTCAAAAGATTCTTATCTCTCTTCTTTTCTGAGCTTTGTCAAATCTTCCTTTTGATCTTAAATATTTAGACAATACCCCTTTTCCCATTTGGACCACTTCGAAGTAAAGAGGATTTTACCATACATTGGAAGTGTTGAAGCTACAACATGGATACTCCAAAGATTTGAAGAGTTGACGACTTTGAAGAGATTTTGACCTTTAGAAGACCAAACCCCTGTTGTGTACTTACGTTAGATGCGACGATTGTGAGCCGTCATTTGTTTGATGTTTTCTGACGGCCACAAACCAAAACCCGTCTTTTCAAAACTTTTGTTTGTATTGAGTGTATCTCTCCCCACCTTCCTAATCTCATCCCAAAACCCTTGGACCCAATAGAGGATGACTGAAGATAGACTTGAAGTCTCTGGACCAATGACCCAACCGGAGGCAGAATTGTGGATACAAAACATGGAGGATCACTTTAGGAAAAAATTGGTTGGAAGGAAGTATGATGTTCAATACGCTCTCCAGTACTTTACAAATAGTGCTGCAACATGGTGGAAGATGCATCAAGACATACAAGGATGTAACAGAGCAGAAAATTGGGAAGAATTTAAGAAGACCCTGTTAGGATCCCGTCTCATCCGCAAGTGTGGTGACAACCCGAAGGAGAAACATTGTGCCTGTAGGATTTGTGGAGAAAAAGGACACACCCAGGAGGAGCACCAGGATGAATGCCCTAATTGTGAAGGAAGTCACCTAGCTGAAGAATGCCCAACTAGGCAGATTACTTGTTTCTTGTGTGAAGGGACTACCCACTACCCTGCTTAGTGCCACATTTTCCCCATGGTACAACGAACAATCCAACAGAAGAAAGAAGCAATGAAAGAAGTCCTCGAGGAAACCTTAAAGGAATCCGCGATGGAGGAAGATATTGATGACCCTGATGGAGAAGGACTAGACAGATATTACTCCCGTGCTTGCTACTCATGTGGAGAGAAAGGACATCTTTCACAGCAATGCACGAGGGAAAGTCAAGAGTATCTGGGAGACTTCCCGATAGAAGAAGTGGAGTTTGATCCACAGAAGATAGAAGTATTGATAGGAACGAAGAAGTCAAGTAAGAGGAAGAACACGTGTCCCCCGAAGAACCCAATTTCTACGGAAAAGGACCTGAGTGACATCACATGTTACCGGTCAGGATTTAGGTCATTATGCTATCAAATGCCCAACCAGGAAGCGAAGAACCCAGTGAACCAGGACAGCCACCATGAAGACCTTAGATTGGTCTTATGCCATTAGTCTAAACTACAAGGAAGTAGAGCATTTTACTAAGAGAAGTTGTAGACCGGAGGAAGATTGATCTGAGTAGTTGATATTTTCATATTGGAATGAAGCATGTAGATTAATATGGAATACACTTTTATTACAATGTTGAGTTGAGTATGGAAATAACATTGTAATAGTTCGTGAAGCAAAAGAAGTTGAAATATCTTTGGAATCCAAGAAGGAAAAGTTGTGAGTTGTTGGATGAATGTTAGTGCCTCTCTTGCTATTCTCACCCTGACTAAAACCTAGAACCCTTGGAGTAGTTGACCCCAAACCTTTCTCGGACAAACAACCACAAGGAAATACCTACATTGTCCAGAGTGCCCTTTTATCTTATGCCTACAGATGACAACCCTTTACGAGTCTTTTCTCAAAGGCCCGGAAACCATCATGACCTTGACTAGCGATCAAGATTATCCAAAGATCCCGAAGGACATGATGAAGCATATTCAACTGGAAGGAGATGCAGTTTACCAGGGTTATCCCTTCATGGAGAATGGAGTTGAACTTTGGTACGTGGAGGTACACCTCCACCGTGTGAAAGGAGTTTTCCCAAAGACTATGGGTCAATACTTTTTCATCTCCCGAGTACCGCGAACAACATTATTTGATTCTGTTCGTGAAGCTGCTATGGAGGCCATACGTCAGATTGGAGAAATACTCGAAGCAAGATTTCGTGTTACCCAGGGATGCCTGAGTATGATGCATGCAGAGATGGTGGAGATGAATCACACATCGAATAGTATGAAGATTGATGATTTTAAGAATCACGTTGCACAATTCCGGTGGGATTGAAGCATCCTTAGCTAGGACGAATGGATATAGATGGAAGAAATTCTTGATCATACCAGACTATCTGGATAGTAGAAATTGTAGTGATGCACCCTTGGAAATTGGAGTATTGAATACTGGTTCAAGAAGTAATAAAAGATTTGATATGAGGAGAATACGGATTATGGATGAACCAGTGCATTTTGTTTAGTGGTACCTCACTGTGTGAACCCTGGACCCATAGGAAGGAATGTGTTGCCCCAATTAGTGGAGTTTGCACAAATAAGTTGGAGTTTATTTTGATATGAAGCTTACCCCAAGAGTATGAAGGAAAGAGTACAATTGGATTTTTAAGAAGGTGTAATGCCGGAGTATGGAACTATAGTGACTCCAAGGATTGAGTTAAGGATACACAAGTCTTGAAGTGGACCCACAAGCCGAGGACCCAAAGGAGGCTACGTAATTATAAGGGAACCACGAGACTTGTCAGAAGTGTTATGTTTCTGCTGTAGTAAAGCAGTGCATTTTGCTATAGATTGTACCAAAAAGAAGGAGTTTTGTGCTAAAAGTATTGGAGTTGAAGCATGCAATGGAAATGCAGTAGACTGTAGCAAGTTGAGAATCGGTGAAGTTAGCAGCTTGGTATTGATTTTGGATTTTATGAGTTGTTACTCTATAGTGATGAGTGAAGACATGATGCATGGAAGGAGATCTTGAGAAAACTAGTGTTATTCATTTTAAGTATGGTAGAATCCAACACCATTACCCGAATACACTAGCTAGTGGTTAGATACGTCAGACTTGGAGTGGATTGCCGAAGGATGAGTCTGAGTAATTACATCGTAGTTTTACCCACAGAGAAGTAAGGAATAATTGGATGGATTTAAGAGAGCCAAGGAAGTTGGATGTTGGAAGTATGAGCATTTGCAACCCGAGGATGAGACCAAGTGTTACTAGTGGAGAGATGAGCCATAACCCACAGGCCCCAGGACCTGTCAAGAAAGCAAGCTCACTCTTGCTGAAGGAAAACCCCTGGAAGAAGTTACGACCTTTGTCAATAGACGATCTTATAGGAGGTTACGTTAAACCCGAGGGTTGTGAAAACACGATAGATGGTTGTTTGGCTTGCAGAATCAATGGATTTATCCGAACTTAGTTCGTTGACAAGAGAAATTCTGCAATGCTTGTGAGGATGACTGAGTGTTAGAATGCGAGATTCACTAAACCATATACGGGGTAATGATTTGGGTGCGGGATGGATTGATCACCATACCGACTTACTCTTATTATTCGCCTCTGTTATACGGGATGGTAAATCTGAGTGACTTACCTATAGTAGAGAGACGACGATGTCAAAACCTTGTTCAAGCCTTAGAATGGTATAGACATTTTCCCTGGTACCTGGCATGCTGTTGCCAACCGTAGGATATACGGTGAGGATGAAGCCCAGACCCGTTTTTCTGCAGGGACTCGGTTAATTTGCTTGACGACCACCATGAGATATCGATATTTGTTAGCATTGGCGCCAGACTTGTCAGTTAAGAGGAATCAGTCTCGAAAGAACCTTATCAAGATGAAAGGATACAAGAATTGAGGGCAAAGATTTTGCCACTACCTAAAAGAGCCAGAGAAGGAAATACCCTGAAATTGAGAAGACCGACGCCGTCAACCCAAAGGATGGAGTACCTGAGTTTTGATGGAACCGTATCCATGTTCCTAAGTGTGGTAGCACACTAGGCCCTACCGATCAGTGGATTTGTTAGAAGACCCCCAAACCCTAACCTATTCCTTGCTAGCCTCTCCGAATCTCGAGGATGAGATTCATTTTAAGTGTGGTAGGTTTGTAACATCCAAAAATTCTAAATTTTGGAATGTTATAATAAATAGATAGATTTGATTGCTGTTTGATGTGCTGTGTGAAATTGATTGGAATTTGAAATTTTTGAAAGTTAAATGAGAGGGAATAAAATGACTTTCCCAAAACTTTCACCTTGCCATTTTGATCTCCGGGAATTCAATTCCTTTCCAACACAAAACCCTAGAGTGAAGATAATATGACTTCTTCCATTTATTTTAAATGATAAAGGGTTTGAAAGGAGTTGAATTTCAATCTCAAGATATTTCGAATTCATAAACTTTAAGCAACTCAATGATTTTCCCGAGAGAAGATAAAATGACTTCTTCAAAATATAGGAAATATGAGTTGGAAGTTTTTCTGAATTTTCTGCAACTCAATTTCTAGTATTGAGTTATTTGGTTTTTATTCAAATTGTTTTTCTCCAAAAAGAAATTACATGGAAAATAGGGTAACATGATTCCCTACAGCAGAAAATTGGAGAGAAATAATTTTGAAATCATTTTGGTGTTTTAAAGAAAGATTTTATTGGTTTTTATTTGCAGCAGTAGAACCTTTTTATTTATTAGGAATTTTGTGGATTTTATTTGACAGTAGTAAAATGTTCATGTTGTAGGGCTTATTTTTCTGCAAATTTTGATATATAATATGCCTATAGGATATTTTTATTTATTTTGCTTTTATTCGTTTTCTCCCCGAAACAGAATATATAGGACTGGAGTCAACAATCTGGTCAATTTTTTTTCTACCAGCTTGGGCTTTCTTGGCGCCACCTCCATTGCCGGACTGCTCAACGACTAGCACATCTTTGTTTTTCTTCTTCCTGTTGTTCCGCCGCCGGTTTTTCTTTGCCGGGGCAGCATCTTCGCTGTCAGATCCTCCTGCTCCTGCATCCTCTCCGGGGAGTTTCCTCCCTTCCTCAGCACGTGCACACTTGTTGGCCAGGGCATATAGCTCACTGACGTCTCTGATTTTGCACATCACCATCTCCTCCCGCATCCTGCGGTTACGCACGTTCTGATGGAACGCGCTGATGACCGCGACAGGGTGGACATCTGTGATGTTGTGCTGTACACGGCTGAATCTTTGAATATACTTGCGCAGGGGTTCTCCCTCCTTCTAGGCAAGCAGATGAAGGTCACTCTCCTGGCCATGAGGTTTGTGGCTGCCTGTAAAGGCGCCGACAAACTGATGCCACAGGTCTGCCCAGGAGGATATGGAGTTGTCCTGCAAGTGCATGAGCCAGGATCTGACGTTGGGTTTGAGCACCAGCGGGAAGTAGTTGGCAAGGATCTTGTCGTCTCGCCCCCCGGCAGCTTGTACCGCGATGGTGTAGATGCTGAGGAACTCCGACGGATGCGTCTTGCCGTCGTACTTCTCTGGTACGTCTGGCTTGAAATTCTTCATGCTGGGCCACTGGACTTGCCGCAGCTCACGGGTAAGCGCAGGGCAACCTACCGCGTACGACAAGTCGCCTGGTCCCCCTGGCGCATGCATGTCGACAGCGGGCCCAGCGCGCTGGTCTGATTGACGCCGCGCTTCTCTTCGGTGCTCGATGCGAGTATGAGCGTCCTCTTGCTGTCGTTCGTGAAGAACTTGGCGCTGATCGCGACGAGCTCGTGGATCTGAAGACGCGGTGGAGTCGCTGTCGAGGTTGATCCGGCGAGTCGGCGATCTTGGCCTTCGAGGCGGAGAGTGCACGGTGGTTGCACCCCCACCGGTCTTGTCGCCATCGGCTCGTGCCTGGCTGACTTGCCGCGGCTGCGATGTGCTCGGCTGCCGTGGAGTGTCGCCGTTGGCGAAAGCGATGAGACTCTGAATGGTGGCCCTCCAATCGTCGACCTTGTCTGCCATTGGAGGGAAGTCTAGGAGCAGTTGAGCTCATGCCAGAGCTTCTGCTGGAGTGGCGGGTAGCGGTGGCGAACGGTGCGAGGAGCGGGATATGCTCGGACTCCTAACTATGTTAGAAGGAGCAGTATCCCGTCCAGGCGACCGTGCCTTGCTCGTGCCAACATGTTGGCGTGCATGCTGGTCTTGAGCATTCCGAGATCCACCAGCTCGATCTTGGCCCAGCAAGCGTATGGTACCGTGAGTACCATGACGCTGCCGGTCCCGCGCCTCCTGAGATGGGCGCGGTGCATGTACGGACGCCGAGGTCTTGGAGTGCGCCCGGTCGTTGTGGGAGTCATCTACGCCGCCGATGGGCAGCGCTGCTTCGTCCTTGGACTTGGCGGCACCGTGAGCTCCCTCGTCGACGCCCGTTCTTCCGCCGACGTTTACCCCACCAGCCGTTGGCTCCGGCGGTGGTGGGATTGATGCGGACGGAGCAGCCGTCTCCGAAGCCTTCTTCTTCGGCAGCATGTTGATGAAGATGATGAAGATCTAGCTCGTGTGAACGCCGGATCAGGTTCACGCAACCTTGACGCACCCCTACCTGGCGCGCAAAAGATGTCGGGGAAACTGATCCTCGCACACCTATGGGACCGGCGGGCCGAGTCCCTTTCGGTACGGCGGTGGCGGAGGTCGCGCGAAGAGCAAATCGAGGCGAAGCACACCAGCAGTTTACCCAGGTTCGGGCCGCACGGATGCGTAAAACCCTACTCCTGCTTTGTGGTTTGTATTTAGTTCTTGCTCGGGAGCGCTGAGTGCTACAGTACACTCTAGCAGCTAACGAGACCGAGCGTGAATGAGTTCGTCCCCCCTCTACGTTGCGCATGGGCCTCCTTTTATATGCTCAAGGGGTCACCGACACGTGGCAACGCAGATGAGGGCCAAAATGGAAAGATGTTGTAGTTGGTACACCTACTTGTACAATTTATCATACCTAACCCTGACGGCAGGGGACAAGGGCATTAAATGCCCATCGACGTTGCCCAAACAGTGCAACAAAGGGACCGTCAGGGGCGCCACCGCTTGCCACGATGGCAGTCTTGTCAGCGCCGCTTGCCACCGCGTACCGCTGGCTGCACAGCCTCCCGCCACGTACGCCTGGAAGGGTCCCAGAGCGACACGTTGGTGGGTGCGCTGGAGCGTGAGTACATAGTGGAAGCTTGCCGCGGCAAGCACCTTGCCGTGGTCGTTGTCTTGTCGCGTCCGGGAGCTTGTCGCTCACCGGGCCTTGCCGGGACGCGTGGCGCATCGCGGCAAGTTCCTTGAGATGCCTTGGTTGGCCTTCCCGGCAAGCTCCTCTTGCTGGGGCCTTGTCTCCTTGGCTTGAATACTTTGTTCTTGAATGGCTCCAAAGGAACCACGGAGGACCTGGGCAGTCACCCGGCAAGCCTTGCCGCGGGGCGCTGCGACTGCCCGTGCACAAGTTCGGGATACTAAGGGTACCCCTACTTTAGTACACCGACAGGAGCCCCCGGGCCTGGGCCATACACGGTGCCGAGCGCTGTTGGGCCAGGCCCAAAACAGGGCACGGGCACGCGCGGCCTGGTTCACGCCGTATCTTACTCCGTATCAACCGCGCCCTCCCCTAAACGCACGCATCGATTGCGGCGTCGTGGGAGAGATCATGGGTGGCTTCTTTAATCGGAAATGCGGAACGTCCGCCCCCTCCCTCCTTATAAGCAGGGGAAACAGGGGCAGTTCGTCAATCCGCCCGTTGCTACTCCAACCTTGAAAACCTCCGCCGCTCCCCTTCTTCCCAAAAGCCGAAAGAGAGCAGCGCTCCGCCCCCCATCGCCACGAGCACCACCAGCGCCGTCGACCTCCCTCACCGCTTCCGCCATGGTTCCGAAAGGCAAGAAGGGGAAGGGCGTGAAGTCGGCCGAGGCGCTGTGGCTCGCGGCACTGCGAAAGGAGGGGGCTGTCTTCCCCCCAAAGCTTGCCGCGAGGAAGCTGAGGGAGAACTACTACCTCTTCTGGTCGGGGGAGACGCGGGCGCACCCGCGCACTAAGGTACTTCCAGCCGTCGCCTGTAAAATGGCTCCGAATGGATACGCGTTCTTCGCCTTGTTCTTCTACTGCGGGCTCTGCCCGCCTTTCTCTGAATTCTTCTGCGACATTATGAACACCTACGGGTTCCACCTCCTTGACTTCACCCCCAACGCCGTTCTGACCATGGCAGTTTTCGCACATCTCTGCGAAAACTTTGTCGGAGTCCATCCCAGTGTAGCCCTTTTCCGCCACTTCTTTATGCCTCGAGTCGAGAGAGGAGAGCCTTTATCCGGCGGAGTCTCCTGGATCTCGAGAGCCCACAAGAAGGAAGCTTATCTGGAGGGAGAGCTCCGCAGCAAATGGGAGGAATGGAGAGCCAACTCGTGCTGGATTGCCAAGGAGAACCCGCAGCCATTTACCGCCCGGCGCCAAGCCCTAGTAGTACGCGGCAACGACTGGAGCGACTTGGCCCCGGAAGACAGTAGGCTAAAGATTGCCACCGCCCGGATCCGACGCCTCAGGCTTGCCGGGCTCACTGTAGGCGCAGTTGGCGCAGATTTCCTTCGCCGTCGCATCGCCCCCCTGCAGGAGAGGAAGAGACCCGCCTAGGAGTTCGAGAATGCGGCGGACATCATGAGGCTGCGCCCGGGCCTCAACTTCAACTTCACTGCCCTGGAGCTCAACGCGATGCTCCAGGAGCTGTTCAAGTATGACCCCGATCATCTCGAAGTGTTCAGGTTGCCGAGGGGGTCGTCCCGCTATGCAACAACTCCGCGCTCAGCCGCATCCGCGCAATGATGCCGTTGTGCGACTCTCATGGGATTGACCCCACTTGGCAAGAGCCTGCCGACGACGCCGTGCAGAAGTTCTTCGACAACTTAGAAGAAGTGCCGATTCACTCCGATAAGAAGAAGGGCCTCACCCGCGACACCACCAACAAGGAGATGGCGTACAACGCCACTAGGCTGGAGGAGGCGGCGGCAGCCGCGGCCGCGGGCGAGTTCGGATTCACCGTGGAGGAGGCAGAGGCAGCAAAGGCGACAAGCCTTGCCGAGCGAGAGGAGCTTGCTGGCGAGGGGGAGCTTGCCGGGCAAGACGTGGAGTCGAGCGAGCCCGCCGAGCAGGGCGCCGAGTCGAGCGGGCCCGCCGAGGATACGAGCGGATCGTTGGAGATCGACTCCTCCTCCTCCTCATCTTCAGGCAGCTCGCCGCCAGCAGAGCCTCCAGCTCCACCAAGAAGGCGTCTCCGCAAGGCCGGGGACGTAACGGAGTGGCAAACGGGTCAACAGCCGCCGCGCCGCGCGTCACGCTCCACCGTGGCAAGCACGGTTGCCGCGGGAGCGCCTCGCGCTTCTGCAGCAACTGGAGCGGGGTCTTCCCGGACCACCGCTTCTGCTCCTGCCGCTCCCCACGCCATGGCGAGTGCTGCTGTAGGACGCCCACAGCCACTCGGAGCTGCAGGTCCGCTTCGCCGAGAAGGGCAAGGAGCTTGCCGCTGCCAAGAACTCCAACGCGGATCTTGAGTTGAAGCTGACCACTTTGACCAAGACGCTGGACGGCGCCAAGGAGCGGGAGGCGGCCTTGAAGGAGGAGGTCAAGGCCGAGAAGGCGCTGCTGGCGAGTGCTGCTGTCACTCAAAACGTCTTCAGGGAGACTGTGGAGCACTGGACGGAGGGTCTCGTCCATGCTGCCGCAGATATCGACAGGGAGCTGGCGCAGCTGGGGACGGAGTATCTCGGGTATTCCTCCGATGAGAACCTCCACCCCAGCGCCAAGCTCACCCTGTTCTTCAAAGGCGTCGCGACGACCCTCCAGCAACTCCGGGAGAAGATCCCAAAGCAGCTGGAGGACGAGTCGCGCAAGCTCTGCGCGGGAGCCCTTCAAAAGGTGTTGGTGAAGGTGGCCTTCCGCAACCCGGGCCTCAACCTCACCAACGTCCTCAAGTCCCTGCCGCAGGATGCTGATCTGGAGGCGCTCAAGGCCCTTGTCGCACCCATTGTGGACAAGGTGAGCGGCATCAAGAGGGTCGAGGGCGATCGCGTAGATTAGGCCACCTATTTTCTTCTTCTCTTGTCGCTGCTGGTCATCTTACGAGAACAATCTATTTGAGCTGCGACAAGCTACTTTGTAATATAACTCTATTCTGGGTAGTGATTGCAATGTTATTTCCTTTACTTGACTCCTTCCTTTGTATGTTTTTGCCCTATGCTTTTAGGGAACTTGCCGGCGCAGGCAACTTAGTCGCGAGCGCTGAGTGCGGAACGTCAGCAGCCAGCTGGCGGTGCCGTTACCGACAAGAAACCTTGTCGCAACTAGTCGCAGCTCACTTAAGTTGTTGAGCGAACTCGAAACAAAGTTGTTGAGCGGACTCGAAACAAAGTTGTTGAGCGGGCTCGAAACAACGTTAAGGGCGCAACTAGCTACGAGTTGGTTCCTCCGCGCACAGGTTTTCCATACGAAACACGGTCGTTCAAGGAAGATAACTATTTAAAAAAAAAATTGATTGCTCCAGCTTTGGCAACTTAGCTTTTCTGTTGTTTGCTTCCCGGCAAGGCTAAACTTTCTTGAACGGCGCCCGGTCCATACCACTATCTTCTCCTTCCCCCCCGGCAAACTTGTGGGCGAGGGAACCTTCTTCTCCTTGAGAAAAAGAAAGAGGAGAAAACAAAGATATGGAGCCTTACGGCTCGTTATTGCTTACCGAGGGTAGGTGCTGCACAAAGTGTTAGATAATACATGCACAAAATAGAAAGCATGAAATTGGCAAGGTGTGCGGAGCACATGAGCTTTACTTATGCAGGGGGTCTGCGCCCGGCTTTGTACAAAGGATTACATGCAACAGCGGCAAGACTTGTACAAAAGGTGGTTGCCGGAACGGGTTCCGGCAACCGCGCCTTACGGGTAAAACTTACGAAGATGCTCGATGTTCCAGGAGTTGCTCACCGGAAAGCCATCTTCGGTCTCAAGGCGGACAGCGCCAGGCCTAGTGACTCGTTTCACCCGGTAAGGGCCTTCCCACTTTGGCGTCAACTTGTTGGAATTCTTGGCGGACTGAACGCGCCGAAGAACAAGGTCGCCTTCCTCGAGACTTCTGGCATTAACTTTGCGGCTATGGTAGCGGCGCAAAGCTTGCTGGTAGCAAGCAGCTCGTACAGCAGCCTGAAGACGGTCTTCCTCAAGGAGGAGCACGTCATCTTGTCGCAGCTGCTCTTGCTCGAGCTCATCGTAAGCGAGCACTCGAGGTGACCCGTATACGAGTTCCGTGGGGAGAACTGCCTCTGATCCATAGACTAGAGCGAAAGGTGTCTGTCCAGTGGCTCGATTTGGCGTCGTCCTGATCGACCAAAGAACCACCGGCAGCTCCTCGATCCAGTTTCTTCCGCACTTGTGCAGCTTGTCGAAAGTTCTGGTCTTGAGTCCACGCAGCACTTCAGCATTCGCCCTCTCCGCTAGACCGTTGCTTCTCGGGTGAGCAACAGAAGCGAAGCAGACCTTGGCGCCAAGATCTTGGACGTACTGCATGAAGGTGCGGCTCGTGAATTGCGTATCGTTGTCGGTGATGATCCTGTTAGGGATCCCGAAGCGGCAAACAATCGACCTGAAGAACTTGACTGCTGACTGTGCTGTCACCTTCCTCACTGGTTCCACTTCCGGCCACTTTGTGAACTTGTCGATCGCAACGTACAAGTACTCAAAGCCCCCGGCTGCGCGGGGAAAGGGGCCGAGGATGTCGAGCCCCCAGACCGAAAATGGCCACGATAAAGGGATCGTCCGGAGAGCTTGAGCTGGCTGGTGTATCTGCTTGGAATGGAACTGGCACGCTCACACTTGGTTACTTGTGCAGTTGCATCCTGGAGGGCTATCGGCCAAAAGAAACCTTGCCGGAATGCTTTGCCGGCAAGTGCTCTTGCGCCAATGTGGTGACCACATATGCCTCCATGTATCTCTGCCAACAGCTTTTGTCCATCTTCCCGGAGAATACACTTCAATTTCACACCGTTGAGTCTTCTTCTGTACAGCGTGTTGTCGACAAACTGGTACATACTTGACTGCCGGGCTACTCTTTCCGCTTCTTCTTGCTCTTCAGGGAGTTCTCCTGTTTGAAGGAAACGGACAATCTGCTGTGCCCATGCTGGAGCTTGTGGCTCGACAACAAGGACTAAAGGCACATCTGCTGCTGCGGGAACATCCGCTTCTACGGCAAGAACCTGCGGTTCAGCCAGAGCTTGATGTTCCCCGGCAAGCTTGCCGGAGCAAAACTTGTCGGGAGCGTTTGCTTCAGCGGAACGAAACCTGGGGCTTGCCGGAGCAGACTGCTCCTCAGCACTTTTGGCGTTGATCTTAGGGACCTTTTTGGTGGCGGCTTGGGGAAGATCTGTCGGAAAATAGTCACCAGAAATCAACTTCCTCTTGCTCTGTCCAGTTGATGGCGTTACAGACGGTTGAGTCAGCTTAAGCACAAAGATCCCTGGTTCCACAGGTAACTAAGTGCGGCGCACTTTGACAGGCCGTCTGCGATGTCGTTCTGAGCTCATGGAACATGCTCCATCTGTAGGCCGTCAAAGTGCTCTTCTAGCTTTCTCACTTCATCGACGTAGGCTTCCATCAACGGACTCTGATAATTCTTGTTTACTTGGCGGACGACAAGCTGCGAGTCACCCCTGACAATAAGCTTCTTGATCCCAAGGTCTGCCGCGATCCTGAGACCGGCAAGCAAACCCTCATACTCTGCGGTATTGTTTGTTGCTTGCTCCTTGGGAAAGTGCATCTGGACTACGTACTTGAGGTGCTCTCCGGTGGGTGCGACAAGCAGCACGCCAGCACCGGCGCCTTGCAGCGAGAAGGCACCATCAAAGTACATCAGCCACTCTTTGCTTGCTTCCTTGACGGGGATGCTCGTCTCTGGAATTTCTTCATCTGGTGTTGGCGTCCACTCTGCTACGAATTCTGCCAATGCTCTGCTTTGGATAGTTGAAGTGCTTTCAAACTTGAGGCCAAAGCTTGACAGTTCCAGTGCCCACTCAACAATCCTGCCTGTTGCTTCTGGATTCTGCAGTATCCTCTTCAGTGGAAAGCGGGTGACAATTGTGATCTCATGTGCTTGGAAGTAATTGTGCAGCTTTCTCGAGGCCATGAGAAGGCCGAAAAGCAACTTCTGCACACCAGAATACCTTGACCTAGCTCCCTGCAGAAGGGAACTGACAAAGTAAACTGGGCGCTGCACCATTCTCTTCCGTATCTCCTCGCACATCTGCGCAGATCCATCTTTGTCGGGACTAGAGCTTGTCGGGGAAGCCCCCTGCTTGTCGCTGGATGCGCTTGCCGTGGTTGCTGGCTCATCATCCGCCTCCCTCTCCGCTACTAGCGCAGCACTAACCACTTGATTGGTTGCCGCTATGTACAACAACAACTTCTCTTGTGGCTTAGGTGCGACAAGTATTGGAGTGGAGGGCAGGTACCTCTTCAAGTCTTGCAGCGCGGCCTCCGCTTCCGGAGTCCATTTCATTGGACCTGCCTTTTTCAAAATTTTGAAAAACGGCAGGGCGCGCTCAGCAGACTTAGAGATAAACCTGCTGAGAGCAGCCACGCAACCGGCAAGTCTTCGTACATCCTTGACACGCTTCGGTGCTTCAATTTGCTCAATGGCCTTGATCTTGTCGGGATTGGCTTCAATTCCCCGCTGAGACACGAAGAACCCGAGAAGCTTGCCGGAAGGGACTCCAAACACACACTTCTCAGGGTTGAGCTTGAGGTTGATCTTGCGCAGATTTGCAAAGGTCTCGTCTAAATCTTGAATCAGAGTTGCCCTGTCCTTGCTCTTGACCACTATGTCATCCATGTAGGCTTCTACATTTCTGTGTATTTGTGGCTCAAAAGCGGTATGGACTACTCTTGCGAATGTAGAACCATCATTCTTCAGTCCAAAAGGCATTCTTATGAAATAGTACGTGCCACATGGAGTGATGAATGTGGTTTTCTCTTCATCCTCTTCTGCCATGAAGATTTGATGGTATCCTGAGTATGCGTCAAGAAATGAAAGCAAGTCACATCCGGTCGTGGAGTCAACAATCTGGTCAATGCGCAGCAAGGGAAATGGGTCTTTGGGACAAGCTTTATTGACATCGGTAAAGTCGATACAAAGCCTCCATTTCCCGTTTGCCTTGCGCACGACTACAGGATTGGCCAACCACGTAGGATGGAGCACTCCTCTGACAAGGCCTGCTGCTTCCAACTTCTTGATTTCTTCTGCGATGAATTCTTGGCGCTCCACTGCTTGTTTCCTAACTTTCTGCTTGACGGGCCGCGCATGAGGACAGACGGCAAGATGGTGCTCAATTACTTTCCTGGGAACACCGGGGATGTCAGACGGTTGCCATGCGAACACGTCGATGTTCGCCCGCAGGAAAGCAATGAGCGCGCTTTCCTATTTAGGGTCAAGCGTGGCACTGATGGTGAAGGTACCACCAGTGCCGTCCTCCTTGGTGGACACCTTCTTGGTCTCTGGCGGAGCTGCCATCGTCTTCTTACACTTGCCGGTGGAGCTCGATGGTGCGTCCTCGACGGTAGCGCAGCACTCCGAAGAGGTGCGCTTGCCGCAGTGGGCATCAGAACTCTTGTCGGACTTGGTCTTCTTCTTCCCCCCGGGAGCTTCAGCGGCAAGTGACTTGCGATCTGTTGCGGCTGCTGCTTCCTGGTAGATCTTGTCGGCACAGATAAGAGCATCCTTCTTGTCGCTAGGGACAGAGATGACGCTTATCGGGCCTGGCATCTTCAGCATATTGTATGCGTAGTGAGAGGCTGCCATGAACTTGGCGAATGCTGGACAGCCGAGTATGCCATTGTAGGGCAATGGAAAATCGGCAACGTCAAAAGTGACCCTCTCAGTCCTGAATTTTAACTCGCCACCAAACGTCACTGGCAACGTGATCTTCCCCTTCGGCTTGCTCCTTCCCGGGTTGATTCCTTGGAATGTGCCAGTTTCTTCGAGCTCGCTGTCATTGATCAGGAGTTTCTGGAGTACAGCGGAGGAGATCAGGTTCAAGCCCAGGGATGCCTGAGTATGATGCATGCAGAGATGGTGGAGATGAATCACACATCCAATAGTATGAAGATTGATGATTTAAAGAATCACGTTGCACAATTCCGGTGGGACTGAAGCATCCTTAGCTAGGACGAATGGATATAGATGGAAGAAATTCTTGATCATACCAGACTATCTGGATAGTAGAAATTGTAGTGATGCACCCTTGGAAATTGGAGTATTGAATACTGGTTCAAGAAGTAATAAAAGATTTGATATGAGGAGAATATGGATTATGGATGAACCAGTGCATTTTGTTTAGTGGTACCTCACTGTGTGAACCCTGGACCCATAGGAAGGATTGTGTTGCCCCAATTAGTGGAGTTTGCACAAATAAGTTGGAGTTTATTTTGATATGAAGCTTACCCCAAGAGTATGAAGGAAAGAGTACAATTGGATTTTTAAGAGGGTGTAATGCCGGAGTATGGAACTATAGTGACTCCAAGGATTGAGTTAAGGATACACAAGTCTTGAAGTGGACCCACAAGCCGAGGACCCAAAGGAGGCTACGTAATTATAAGGGAACCACGAGACTTGTCAGAAGTGTTATGTTTCTGCTGTAGTAAAGCAGTGCATTTTGCTATAGATTGTACCAAAAAGAAGGAGTTTTGTGCTAAAAGTATTGGAGTTGAAGCATGCAATGGAAATGCAGTAGACTGTAGCAAGTTGAGAATCGGTGAAGTTAGCAGCTTGGTATTGATTTTGGATTTTATGAGTTGTTACTCTATAGTGATGAGTGAAGACATGATGCATGGAAGGAGATCTTGAGAAAACTAGTGTTATTCATTTTAAGTATGGTAGAATCCAACACCATTACCCGAATACACTAGCTAGTGGTTAGATACGTCAGACTTGGAGTGGATTGCCGAAGGATGAGTCTGAGTAATTACATCGTAGTTTTACCCACAGAGAAGTAAGGAATAATTGGATGGATTTAAGAGAGCCAAGGAAGTTGGATGTTGGAAGTATGAGCATTTGCAACCCGAGGATGAGACCAAGTGTTACTAGTGGAGAGATGAGCCATAACCCACAGGCCCCAGGACCTGTCAAGAAAGCAAGCTCACTCTTGCTGAAGGAAAAACCGTGGAAGAATTTACGACCTTTGTCAATAGACGATCTTATAGGAGGTTACGTTAAACCCGAGGGTTGTGAAAACACGATAGATGGTTGTTTGGCTTGCAGAATCAATGGATTTATCCGAACTTAGTTCGTTGACAAGAGAAATTCTGCAATGCTTGTGAGGATGACTGAGTGTTAGAATGCGAGATTCACTAAACCATATACAGGGTAATGATTTGGGTGCGGGATGGATTGATCACCATACCGACTTACTCTTATTATTCGCCTCTGTTATACGGGATGGTAAATCTGAGTGACTTACCTATAGTAGAGAGACGACGATGTCAAAACCTTGTTCAAGCCTTAGAATGGTATAGACATTTTCCCTGGTACCTGGCATGCTGTTGCCAACCGTAGGATATACGGTGAGGATGAAGCCCAGACCCGTTTTTCTGCAGGGACTCGGTTAATTTGCTTGACGACCACCATGAGATATCGATATTTGTTAGCATTGGCGCCAGACTTGTCAGTTAAGAGGAACCAGTCTCGAAAGAACCTTATCAAGATGAAAGGATACAAGAATTGAGGGCAAAGATTTTGCCACTACCGAAAAGAGCCAGAGAAGGAAATACCCTGAAATTGAGAAGACCGACGCCGTCAACCCAAAGGATGGAGTACCTGAGTTTTGATGGAACCGTATCCATGTTCCTAAGTGTGGTAGCACACTAGGCCCTACCGATCAGTGGATTTGTTAGAAGACCCCCAAACCCTAACCTATTCCTTGCTAGCCTCTCCGAATCTCGAGGATGAGATTCATTTTAAGTGTGGTAGGTTTGTAACATCCCAAAATTCTAAATTTTGGAATGTTATAATAAATAGATAGATTTGATTGCTGTTTGATGTGCGGTGTGAAATTGAGTGGAATTTGAAATTTTTGAAAGTTAAATGAGAGGGAACAAAATGACTTTCCCAAAACTTTCACCTTGCCATTTTGATCTCCGGGAATTCAATTCCTTTTCAACACAAAACCCTAGAGTGAAGATAATATGACTTCTTCCATTTATTTTAAATGATAAAGGGTTTGAAAGGAGTTAAATTTCAATCTCAAGATATTTCGAATTCATAAACTTTAAGCAACTCAATGATTTTCCCGAGAGAAGATAAAATGACTTCTTCAAAATATAGGAAATATGAGTTGGAAGTTTTTCTGAATTTTCTGCAACTCAATTTCTAGTATTGAGTTATTTGGTTTTTATTCAAATTGTTTTTCTCCAAAAAGAAATTACATGGAAAATAGGGTAACATGATTCCCTACAGCAGAAAATTGGAGAGAAATAATTTTGAAATCATTTTGGTGTTTTAAAGAAAGATTTTATTGGTTTTTATTTGCAGCAGTAGGACCTTTTTATTTATTAGGAATTTTGTGGATTTTATTTGACAGTAGTAAAATGTTCATGTTGTAGGGCTTATTTTTCTGCAAATTTTGATATATAATATGCCTATAGGATATTTTTATTTATTTTGCTTTTATTCGTTTTTCGCCGACGAGGCTCCGGCCATCCAATGGTCCGGCCACCGTGCCTATCAGCTTCACCGTGACGCGTAGGTGCTGTAGGACCACTCCACGCTCCTCTACGAGCACCGCACCATCGTATTCGACTTCGCCGAACTCCGACAGCCGCTGGACTCGTCGCCGGCGTCATCTCCGGCGACCCCGAGGCCAGCCACCACCTCCATTCGATGCGGTTTGCCTCCAGCTACCCGTAGGTGTGCTCCGCCGTCGTTTTGGCAGCCGGAGCACGAAACCTGCACCTCACCGCCGTGTTTGGTCTCGCCGGCGGCTAAACGCCGGCGAGTTGGGCCTGTTTGACCACGGGTTTGACCCCCCTGGGTCACTAACATGTGGGCCCTGCCTGCTAGTCAAACCTAGTTTAGGTGTTAATTTATTTCTAATTAGTTAATTAGTTAACTGTGACACTGACCAGTGGGTCCCACTGGTCAGGTTTGACTTGGGCCGCCCTGTTGACTGACTGACGTCAGCATGATGTCATGCTGACGCAGTAAAGGATTTTCTGGGATTTTTAAATTTAAAAATAATTTAGGAAATTCCAGAAAATGCCTAAACTTCAAAAAATCATATAAATTCAACAGTAGCTCAGATAGAAAAGATTTATATATGAAAAATGATCAGAAAAATCCAATCTTTCCAATGGCACCGGTTTCATGCATGTTTGAGCAAGTTAACCTTGCTGTATACATTAAAACATGATAATGCACTTAATTAAATAATAGCTAAAGTGCCAATTTGAATCTTTGATTCAAATAGGCTCAAACCCTTCTGGTTATAGTTGCATTAGCCCAACACACATGCATCTTGCCATGTCATGAGCATGCATCATATTGTTGCATTTGTTTGTTTAATGATTGTATCGCCGATATTCTCTGTGTTAGGTCCTGCTCCCCAGGATACTGTTGCGTATCCAGTTGAAGAGCAGTACCCGACAACCACTTTGTCAGGAAAGCAATCATTGATCATTCCGATACAAACCCAATCTTCTCGCTCCTGCTCTCTTTTACTGCATTAAGGCAACAGCGTGTGAACTGCTACTTGCTGCGGTAGTTGAACCCTATTCCCTTGCATGACCTGTCATTGCCACAGTAAATAGTTGAAACCCACTAGCATGTGTAGGAGTTGATTGAGCCATGTGATGTGTGATCCACCATGCTATTTGCTTATGTTGCCTGCTATGCTTAGAGATGTGTCTGGTCTGGTTCATCTGGGTGATGGATCAGAGTAAAACAATCATTTCGATAAAGAGAAAGAAGTGTGGAACACGTTTGGTTAAGGTATCGATGAAAGGCCATGTAGGAGTACGTGGTGGGTTGTTTCATTGGAACCGTCCATAGGAACCGAGATCTATATGTGTGGTTCAAGTTCCAGTTACTACCATGCATTGGGCCCGAAACCAATGGACCCTATCGGCTTATTAATTACCCTCGATCTCTGTCCAGGAGTTGCAACTAGTTTCTGGTGTTTATAGCTTACTGGAGGTCGTGCACAACGTTGACCCTCGGGGTGGGTTGTGATGCGACAGGTATGTGGCACGGTGTACCGGTTGCCCGTTTGGTGACTCGGGAACCCTGTACACATCGTTTGGGGCCGTGAGCGACACCCCGGCCGGATCTCCCTACGGATGGAACCCAAATAGGCGATAAACCTGGACGAGAGACTTGAGTAGTTAGTCAGGTCGTGGCCGACACCCTCGCTGGGCTTCCGCTTGAAGGTTGCCGAGTACATGTCGAGTAAACGACGATAAGTGGTGGAAGCGTGTGTGAAGAAGTACACCCCTGCAGGGTTATCAATCTATTCGAATAGCCATTGTTCGCGGTACGGACTAGTTGGTTACTCTTGCAGTTCATAGACAATTTGATGGATACTACTAAAAGCCTCAAGATAAGTGTGAGTACCGTGGATGGCCCTTTCGTAGGATGACGGAAGAGGATCCTCGGTGGTGTATTGTTGTGGTGAGTAGAGGACTCGTGTTTGTAATAACATCTTGCAATCCGTTGAGAGTTGTAGTATAGGTTAGCCAAGAGTCAAAGCTGGCTTTCTGCTATGAACTCCACTACCCCCTTTGATAATGTTGCATGTATGATAGGTTCTGTGGTAAGACTTGCTGAGTACCTTTGTACTCATGTTTGCTTAATAACTGTTGCAGAGGAGAACCCTGCCCCTGCTGATGGGTTCTACATAGACGTTGACGTCGACGAGTAGCTTGACACCCAGACGGAGATCTGGAGCTTGTGAAGGGCCTTGTAAATAGTCGGGCTACACCAAACCTGTTTTATTTTCTAAGTTGTCTGTACTCAGACATGTAGCTTCCGCTTGTGCTTGTATGACTGTATGACTTGAGTGTTGGGTCATGTGACCCCTACCTGTATGGATATGTTATGTATGGCTCTTGGAGCCTCTTAAATAAAGTACTTTGAGTCATAGAGTTCTGTTGTGATGCAATGTTGTATTTGCACATATTGAGCATATTGTGTGTATGGTTGAAATGCTTGGTATGTGTGGGATCCGACACCTAGTTGTTTTCCTTTGGTAGCCTACCTTACAGGGAAATGCCTCCTAGTGATTCCAATGAGCCTTGGTAGCTTGCTACTGCTCGGAACACGTAGGCTGGCCGGCATGTGTCCTTCTTCGTTCCCGTGTCTGTCCCTTAGGGGAAATGTCACGCGTTGTTCCTTTAAGTCCATGTAGCTTGCTACGACTTGGGTTCATACGTTGATGACCGACACGTTCGTTGCTGGGTCATGGATGCCTATCTCTGTAATTTAGTGCCACTTTTGGTTTATAACTAGCTATGTCGGCCCGGGTTCTCTATCATATGGATGCTAGCGACACTGTCATATACGTGTGCCAAAATGCGCAAACGGTCCCGGGCCAGGTAAGGTGGCACCCGTGGGGTTACCGTGCGTGAGGCCTCAAAGTGATATGACGTGTTACAGCTAGATAGGTGTGACTTAGGATCGGGGTCCTAACAGCGTTGGTATCAGAGCTGGACTGCCTGTAGGTTTCTCAAGCCAAACTGGTCGATGTTGAGTCTAGAAAAATTCTTAGTTATATGTAGGGGAATTGATTGTGGAAGGGAACGTAAGGCTCTTTTACTCCTTTACCTTATGCCCTTCTGATCTGAGTCAGTCTATTCTTTCTACAGGGATTTAGGACTAGGCCTCTTATCCTTACTAGGTTCACGTGTTACTAATCCGTAGACTCTTAGGATAGTTGGTTTCAAGCCTCAGTTCAGTTTCTATCCTTTTAGTATGATGATTGTTGGACCCGGAACCTTGATATGGAATTGTTGCGTGGCTATGCTATCATTTGTATGATGTCTCAAATCTCTGTTTGAGCATTTACAGTTGTTATGCTGCCCGATTTCTTCCAGAAACACTAATGCCTTTGCATTACCTCGTGTTTCAGATGTCTGGCCGCACCCCTCACCAAGTGGTTCGTTTGACTCGGTGCATTAATGTGCCCGGTCACACGACCATGCTAGTCTGTGTGCTGACTGAGACCGGTTATCGCTGGTATCCTGAGTACACCGTGGAGGAACAATACCGGGATTTCAATCAGAGTCAGTATTTCTGCACAGTCCGGATATACCCCTCATATCCCGGAGCTAACGACCCCGTCCATTGGTCTTATGGACTCGGGGTTACCATCGAGATGGCAGTGCAGGATGCCGCCTATTCGATGATGACCATTCTCCGGGCTAGGCATGCCCTGTTGCTGAACACTGAGTTCTGTTACATGCCAGCCTCACTTCCCGGAGAGGAAGGCTACTACACTGGTCTGTATACTGATGCTGCTCATGAAGAGCCACTGCTTCAGACTACTGTTCAGATGCTGGAGGATAGGGACCGTGAGGTTCGTGCCCTCCGAATGGAGCTGTATAACACTTGAGCCGCCCACTGGACTACTTTGACACGGCTTGCACCTGCTGTGCACGCCGGATATCTGGACATGCGGGATTTGTACCCCGTGCGGACTCGTCTGCCTGATCGCATGGATTGGCGCGACGTTGGGGGTATTACACCTCCACGTGGGCGTCGGTTACCACTAGCATCGGGACCGAGGCCACATCCATGTCCCTATGGTCCACAGCCTTCGAGTGCTCGCGAGTTTCAAGATCCGTCTGTTCCACTTCCAGGCTACGGTGGTAATCTTTACGAAAATTACTACGGGAATATCTGAGCTAGACCGTGGTAGTAGTAGTATTGTAGTAGTTGTATTCCCACAGTCATGCGCGTCTTGTGGAATATGACTTAGTGTGTACTGAGTTCCGAAGGTGTAGTTAAATAATGTATAGGAGCTTGGAATGCCTCTGATGGGATGTATCGTCTTTCACCGTAGTTATACTTTTGCCTTGGCTTGTACGAAACTATGTATGGTGTGTATGACCACTGGTGTATATATAGCAGTTTCTATATTACCATGTCGTACGGATGAACATCTCTACATTCCGTGTCATCCATTACATTCTGCACTTCTATGTCAAATTTTTTCCATCCTTGTCTAAACCGTTGTTTTGTTTTCCTAGGATGGTCAACACTCGCAACACTCCTGCTGCCCAGGAGCAGGGTGAGGCTAGTGGGGCTAGAGATGGGAATCTGCCCCAGCCACCCTCCTTGGCGGAAGTTATGCTCGAGGCAGAACGGAACAAGAGAGAGACCAACCGTCTGCTGGAACGCACAGAGCAGAACACTGGGTTCCGCCAGAGGAATGACGTGGTGTCAATCAATGACTTTATCAAGATGTGCCCACCGAAGTTCCATCACTCCACTGAACCTCTGGATGCGGATAACTGGCTACGTAGTATCACCCACAAGCTACACTCTGCCCGTGTGGCCGAAGCTGACAAGGTTACCTACGCCGCCTACCATCTTGAGGGCCCTGCCAGTCTTTGGTGGGAAAACTTTGAAGCTATGCGTCCTGCTGGCCAAATCACTACTTGGGTTGAGTTCAGTGAGGCATTCCGTGAACATCACATTCCGGAAGGTCTGATGGATCGCAAGCTGGAGGAATTCTGCAATTTCACCCAGGGCCGGTTAACTGTGGATGGCTATAGTCGCGAGTTTGGCAACTTGGCACGCTATGCACCTGAGGAAGTATCCACCGATGCCAAGAAGCAGGCGAGGTTCCGCAAGGGACTCAGCCCTGAACTCCGCCGAGATCTACGTCTGCACGAGTGCACTTCCTTCCAGAAGTTGGTAAACAAGGCTATCAGTGCTGAAACGGGCCAGACCGACTTCGAGGCCACACGCAAGCATACTCGAGACTTTGGTTCCTCATCCGGCTCTGGCTCTCACAAGCGCCGTGTGTGGGTTCCTAACACTGCTCTGCCACCCAAGTACACACCGAGGCCATCCTATGAGGCGCCTCGCCCAACTCAATAGTATGCACCTGCTAAGACCTATGGAGGACCACCTTCCAACTTTGCTCCACGCACTAGCACTGTGACCTGCTTCAAGTGTGGAGAACCGGGACACTACATGCGTGAGTGTCCTCAGAACCAACCAGGAAAACCCGTTGGCCGTGGTAAGCCAACCGACAAGGTGAATTATGTCAAGCCAATCCCCACTGCACGTGGTCATGTCAACTATGTCTCTGCCCAGGAAGCTTATGAGGATCCTAACGTCGTCCTTGGTACGCTTCTCGTTAACTGCCATCTGGCATCTGTTCTTTTTGATATTGGAGCATCCCATTCGTTCATATCTGAGAGCTATGTTCGAATGCACAACATGACTTTTTGTGACATGCCTACTTCCATGGTTATTCAAACTCTTGGTTCAAAGTGGCAAACCTCTAGGGTAAGCCATGGAAATGAAATCCTTGTCGATAGACTTGTTTTCCTAGCATCTCTAATCGCTCTCAAGTCCTCGGGCATAAACATCATTTTGGGTATGGATTGGATGACAACTCATTACGCCAAGATTGATTGCTATACTAGGACCGTTCAACTTACACACCCATCCGGCAATATAGTCATTGTCTTGACCCGAATGGCTAAGCGTCAGCTCTACTCTCTTAATGCCAGCCCTCTACCCGAACTCGAAGATATCCCGGTAGTCCGTAACTTTCCGGATGTTTTTCTAGAAGAACTGCCAGGAATTCCACCTGGCAGAGATGTCGAGTTCGTGATAGATCTTATCCCTGGAACTGTCCCAATCTCTAGGAGACCCTATAAGATGGCACCCCTAGAATTAGCTGAGCTTAAGAAACAACTCGATGAGTCCTTGCAAAAAGGTTTCATCCGTCCTAGTTCTTCCCCTTGGGCTCGCCCCGTCCTCTTCATCAAGAAGAAGGATGGAACGGAGCGGATGGTTGTAGATTACCGACCTGTCAATCTAGTCACCATAAAGAACAAGTATCCGCTTCCCAGGATCAACGACCTGTATGATCAGCTCGCTGGATCCTTAGTCTTCTCTAAGATGGATTTGAGGTTGGGTTACCATCAAATCAAAATCAAGAACGGGGACATTCCTAAAACGGCTTTTGTTACTCGTTATGGCCAATATGAGTACACCGTCATGTCCTTCAGATTAACCAATGCCCCAGCCACCTTCTCCCGGCTAATGAATTCTATATTCATGGAGTACTTGGATAAATTCGTCGTGGTATACCTCGATGATATACTCATCTATTCCAAGAACAAGGAAGATCATGCCGAGCATTTAAGGCTGGTATTGACGAAACTTCGAGAGCACCGCCTTTATGCCAAATTCTCTAAATGTGAATTTTGGTTGCCGGAAGTAACCTATCTAGGTCATGTGATCTCTAGCAAGGGTATTGCTGTCAATCCCGAGCGAGTTCAAGCCGTCCTTGATTGGACTCCCCCTGAATCGGTCAAGCAAGTTAGGAGTTTTCTTGGCTTAGCGAGCTATTGCCGACGCTTCGTCAATAATTTCTCCAAGGTTGCTAAACCTCTAACTGAGCTCCTCAAAAAGGATAAAAGGTTTGAGTGGACCCCACAGTGCGAGTCCAGTTTTCAGGAACTGAAAAGACGCCTGACATCTGCACCTGTACTGGTACCACCAGACTTTTCCAAGGATTTTATTATCTACTGCGACGCCTCGCGACAAGGACTAGGTTGCATACTCATGCAAGATCGTCAAGTGATTGCATACGCATCTCGACAGTTGCGTCCACATGAGGATAACTATCCTACTCATGATCTAGAGCTTGCAGCTGTAGTCCATGCACTCAAAACATGGCGACATAACCTCCTTGGTAATCGCTGTGAAATCTTCACTGATCATCAAAGTTTGAAGTATATCTTCACCCAACCGGATCTAAATCTCAGGCAAAGACGTTGGGTCGAGTTGCTCACAGATTACGAATTAGGAATCACTTACACCCCTGGAAAGGCCAATGTCATGGCTGATGCACTAAGTCGTAAATCTTATTGTAACAACTTGATGTTACAATAAGGACAACCACTCCTCCACGAGGAATTTCGTAAGCTTAACCTTCACATTGTTCCTCGAGGATTCCTATCCACCTTGGTGGTGGAACCTAACCTTACGGATCAGGTCATCAAAGCACAAAAGGTTGACTCGGGAATTTCCCGTATGAAGAGGAACATCAAGAAAGGAGTTGCGGGATGTTTCTCAATTGATGATCAAGGAGTTGTATTCTTTAGCAACCGTTTAGTGGTTCCTAAAGTACGAAACCTGAGACGTTTGATCCTTAAGGAGGCTCATGAATCTCCTCTCACAATTCATCCCGGTAGTACCAAAATGTATCAGGACCTACGTCAGAGATTCTGGTGGACTAGGATGAAGAGAGAAATCGCTCAATTCATTGCTAACTGCGACGTTTGTCGTCGAGTCAAAGCAGAGCATCAACGGCCTGCTGGCACCCTTCAACCTTTAGCTATTCCTGAATGGAAATGGGACAAAGTCGGTATGGACTTCATTACTGGGTTTCCCAGGACCAGGAAAGGGAATAATGCTATCTTCGTCATTATCGACCGCCTCTCTAAAGTAGCTCATTTCCCGCCTGTTCGAGAGAGTATTACCGCTAGCCAGCTAGCAGACTTGTATGTCTATCGGATAGTATCACTTCATGGTGTGCCATTGGAGATCAACTCAGACCGTGGGAGTCTTTTCACTTCACGATTTTGGGAAAATTTCCAGAATGCTATGGGAACTCATCTCTCCTTCAGTACCGCCTTCCATCCCCAGTCAAGTGGTCAAGTGGAACGACTCAATCAAATTCTGGAAGACATGCTTCGAGCCTCTGTCATCTCTTTCGGTATGGAATGGGAAAAGTGTCTTCCATTTGCCGAATTCGCTTATAACAATAGTTATCAAGCCAGCTTGGGCAAAGCTCCCTTCGAAGTTCTATATGGACGAAGGTGTCGAACACCTCTTAACTGGTCAGAAACCGGGGAAAGACAATTCTTTGGCCCGGATATGATCCAGGAAGCAGAAGAGCAAGTTCGCCTCGTTCGTGAGAAATTGAAAAACAGCCCAGTCTCGCCAGAAGAGCCAATATGATAGTCATCATAAGGCCGTGACTTTTGAAGTCGGCGATAAGGCTTACCGTCGGGTTACCCCTCTTAAGGGAACCCATCGTTTCGGTATCAAAGGCAAATTGGCCCCTCGTTACATCGGTCCTTTTCGCATTCTTGCCAAACGAGGAGAAGTTGCCTACCAATTGGAACTACCTCCGCACCTATCCAGAGTTCATGACGTGTTCCACGTTTCTCAACTCAGGCGTTGCTTCTCGGATCCTATCCGCGGAGTGGACCACGAAACGCTTGATCTCTAGGACAATCTCACCTATCGAGAATACCCCATTCGTATTCTTGATCAAACCGAGCGCACCACTCGACGCCACAATATCAAGTTTCTCAAGGTTCAATGGTCACATCATTCCGAGAGTGAAGCTACTTGGGAAAGGGAGGATCGTCTCCGACTTGAGTACCCCACCCTCTTTCCGGAGGAACCCGAATCTCGGGACGCGATTCTTTTAAGTGGGGGTGAGTTGTCACATCCCTAGTTTAGTACTTGCATTAGGACTAGCTAGAGTGTGCATCATGTTTACTTATCAAAGAAACTTGAAATAGGAATGACAGAAACCCCAGCACCCCTCTTCTAACAACTAGGGTTTGATAAAATCTTTTCCAATGTACCCAAAATGCCCTTCAAAAATGTCCATCATTTCTGCCTTGGTCTTAAACCTCTGCCAAAAATGGTGCACAATTTTCTAGGACATCCAAGGTCTCTGGATTAAATCATATGGTATTTGCATTTGGGCATTTAATTGCTATAAAATATTTTAAATGCTCAAATAATCATAAACTGTAATGTTCCATGCTGTTCATATTATATACAGTGTGCATGACAAGTTTTATGAGTTATAAAAATGTTCTGGTATTTTTATTAATTAAACAAAGTTGCAAAAGAAATGAAACAGAAAAGAAATAGGAAAAGGGAGAGAGAGAAAGGTTACCTGACGCCCCACCCGGCCCACCTGCCGGCCCAGCCCAGCTGCCGCTCCAGCGAGCTGCTTGGCTCGGCCAGGCAGGCAGGCAGGTGCTCGACGGCGGCCAGCGCGCGCCACGCAGCTGCCCGCCGCCCTGCTTCCTCCCCTCGCCGCCCTGGAGGCTTGGATCGGTCGTCCACCTCGCCCCCGACCTCGCAGACACTCCCCACTCTCCCCAGCTCCTCTCCTTCGCCCTCCCCGCACCATGGCCGACGCCGCCGTGCTCGCACCGTCGTAGTAGCCGCGCCCACCGTCGTCCCTGAGCCCCGTCGCCGTGTCCGTCGTCTCCGCCGTCCTCGACTACTTCGAGCAGGCCGAGCCCCGAGCGCTCGCCCGCCCTGGAGACGCCCCGGCCCCTTCTTCCCCAACTCCGGCCGCGGAGATCCCCCTCGCCGTCCCGCTCAGCTCCGACCGCCCCCAAGCTCGCTCCGGCATCTGCTTCAACCCCTGTGAGCCCAGCTTCGTCGTCCTCCTCTCCGTTGGCTCTCTACTACCATGGAACGCACCGCACGAAGCTCACCTGCACGCACCGCCGCGGAGCTCGTCGCCGACGAGGCTCCGGCCATCCAATGGTCCGGCCACCGTGCCTATCAGCTTCACCGTCACGCGTAGGTGCTGTAGGACCACTCCACGCTCCTCTACGAGCACCGCACCGTCATATTCGATTTCGCCGAACTCCGGCAGCCGCTGGACTCGTCGCCGGCGTCATCTTCGGCGACCCCGAGGCCAGCCACCACCTCCATTCGATGCGGTTTGCCTCCAGCTACCCGTAGGTGTGCTCCGTCCGTCGTTTTGGCAGCCGGAGCACGAAACCCGCACCTCACCGCCGTGTTTGGCCTCGTCGGCGGCTAAACGCCGGCGAGTTGGGCCTGTTTGACCACGGGTTTGACCCCCCTGGGTCACTGACATGCGGGCCCCGCCTGCTAGTCAAACCTAGTTTAGGTGTTAATTTAATTCTAATTAGTTAATTAGTTAACTGTGACACTGACCAGTGGGTCCCACTGGTCAGGTTTGACTTGGGCCGCCCTGTTGACTGACTGACGTCAGCATGATGTCATGCTGACGCAGTAAAGGATTTTCTGGGATTTTTAAATTTAAAAATAATTCAGGAAATTCCAGAAAATGCCTAAACTTCAAAAAATCATATAAATTCAATAGTAGCTCAGATGGAAAAGATTTATATATGAAAAATGATCAAAAAATCCAATCTTTCCAATGGCACTGGTTTCATGCATGTTTGAGCAAGTTAACCTTGCTGTATACATTAAAACATGATAATGCACTTAATTAAATAATAGCTAAAGTGCCAATTTGAATCTTTGATTCAAATAGGCTCAAACCCTTCTGGTTATAGTTGCATTAGCCCAACACACATGCATCTTGCCATGTCATGAGCATGCATCATATTGTTGCATTTGTTTGTTTAATGATTGTATCGCCGGTATTCTCTGTGTTAGGTCCTGCTCCCGAGGATACTGCTGCGTATCCAGTTGAAGAGCAGTACCCGACAACCACTTTGTCAGGCAAGCAATCATTGATCATTCCGATAGAAACCCAATCTTCTCGCTCCTGCTCTCTTTTACTGCATTAAGGCAACAGTGTGTGAACTGCTACTTGCTGCGGTAGTTGAACCCTATTCCCTTGCATGACCTGTCATTGCCACAGTAAATAGTTGAAACCCACTAGCATGTGTAGGAGTTGATTGAGCCATGTGATGTGTGATCCACCATGCTATTTGCTTATGTTGCCTGCTATGCTTAGAGTTGTGTCTGGTCTGGTTCATCTGGGTGATGGATCAGAGTGAAACAATCATTTCGATAAAGAGAAAGAAGTGTGGAACACGTTTGGTTAAGGTATCGATGAAAGGCCATGTAGGAGTACGTGGTGGGTTGTTTCATTGGAACCGTCCATAGGACCCGAGATCTGTATGTGTGGTTCAAGTTCCAGTTACTACCATGCATTGGGCCCGAAACCAATGGACCCTCTCGGCTTATGAATTACCCTCGATCTCTGTCCAGGAGTTGCAACTAGTTTCTGGTGTTTATAGCTTACTGGAGGTCGTGCACAACGTTGACCCTCGGGGTGGGTTGTGATGCGACAGGTACGTGGCACGGTGTACCGGTTGCCCGTTTGGTGACTCGGGAACCCTGTACACATCGTTTGGGGCCGTGAGCGACACCCCGGCCGGATCTCCCCACGGATGGAACCCAAATAGGCGATAAACCTGGACGAGATACTTGAGTAGTTAGTCAGGTCGTGGCCGACACCCTCGCTCGGCTTCCGCTTGAAGGTTGCCGAGTACATGTCGAGTAAACGACGATAAGTGGTGGAAGCGTGTGTGAAGAAGTACACCCCTGCAGGGTTATCAATCTATTCGAATAGCCGTTGTTCGCGGTACGGACTACTTGGTTACTCTTACAGTTCATAGACAATTTGATGGATACTACTAAAAGCTTCAAGATAAGTGTGAGTACCGTGGATGGCCCTTTCGTAGGATGACGGAAGAGGATCCTCGGTGGTGTATTGTTGTGGTGAGTAGAGGACTCGTGTTCGTAATAACATCTTGCAATCCGTTGAGAGTTGTAGTATAGGTTAGCCAAGAGTCAAAGCTGGCTTTCTGCTATGAACTCCACTACCCCCTTCGATAATGTTGCATGTATGATAGGGTCTGTGGTAAGACTTGCTGAGTACCTTTATACTCATGTTTGCTTAATAACTGTTGCAGAGGAGAACCCTGCCCCTGCTGATGGGTTCTACATAGACGTTGACATCGACGAGTAGCTTGACACCCAGACGGAGATCTGGAGCTTGTGAAGGGCCTTGTAAATAGTCGGGCTACACCAAGCCTGTTTTATTTTCTAAGTTGTCTGTACTCAGACATGTAGCTTCCGCTTGTGCTTGTATGAATGTATGACTTGAGTGTTGGGTCATGTGACCCCTACCTGTATGGATATGTTATGTATGGCTCTTGGAGCCTCTTAAATAAAGTACTTTGAGTCATAGAGTTCTGTTGTGATGCAATGTTTTATTTGCACATATTGAGCATATTGTGTGTATGGTTGAAATGCTTGGTATGTGTGGGATCCGACACCTAGTTGTTTTCCTTTGGTAGCCTACCTTACAGGGAAATGCCTCCTAGTGATTCCAATGAGCCTTAGTAGCTTGCTACTGCTCGGAACACGTAGGCTGGCCGGCATGTGTCCTTCTTCATTCCTGTGTATGTCCCTTAGGGGAAATGTCACGCGTTGTTCCTTTGAGTCCATGTAGCTTGCTATGACTTGGGTTCATACGTTGATGACCGACACGTTTGTTGCTGGGTCATGGATGCATGTCTCTGTAATTTAGTGCCGCTTTTGGTTTATAACTAGCCATGTCGGCCCGGGTTCTCTGTTATATGGATGCTAGCGACACTGTCATATACGTGTGCCAAAATGCGCAAACGGTCCCTGGCCAGGTAAGGTGGCACCCGTTGGGTTACCGTGCGTGAGGCCGCAAAGTGATATGACGTGTTACAGCTAGATCGGTGTGACTTAGGATCGGGGTCCTGACACACACTTATGCCACTGCTCCTGAGAATCCCAACACGGAGAACGTCCATGAACCAGCGAGTCCTGCCCGGGCCAACCCTCCTCAGACTAGCCCGGCTCCCGCTAGTCCGGTTCACACTGCTACCCCACCACCGACAACTGCTCCTTCTCCGGATGTTCAAGTAATCGGTACAGCTCACACCGCTCCTGCTGAGCCCACTGTTTTAGCTAAGCATATGGCTAAAGCGGAGAAACTGCATCAAGAAAAGGGCAAATGGAGCACAGAGTTGTCTAGCTTCGCCGAGCTGAGTGCCCAGGAGCTCTATTCCGGGTATTTGAACCGGCTTCATACTGGTCGGGATTATGAAGCGGGCTTAATCAGCATGATGAAGGAAAAATACGAGGTATCTCCCTTGTCTTTGTTTTTGCCTTTGTTGTGTTTCTGTCTATATCATGGTAGCCCCCAAGTTCCGGTTTAGCTGTGTTTAAAAGGTGAACTGGTACTTCCAATTCGAGCAAATGATCTTACATTAGCCCCCAAGTGCCAGGGGCATAATTTGGTTTATGTGCCTGGGACTTGTCTGAATTTTTCCTTTATTGCTTCAACTATCCATTAGCCCCCAAGTGTCAAGTAGAAAACTTGTTTGTGTGCTTGAGACTTGTTTTGAGTTGCCACTCTTTGATACTTCAAGAGCCCATTAGCCCCCAAGTGTCAAGTGGATAACTTGGTTATGTGCTTGAGACTTGTCTGAATTTTGCCCTTATTCCACTTGATTTCCCTTGCAGGATGATTTGAACCGGAGGGCTGAAGAAATCACTGAACTCTGGAGCAGACTTGCCGAAACTGAATCTGCTGCTGCTAAGGCCAAGAAAGACTTGGCGCTGAGCTTAACTACTGCTGAACAGCTGAAGAAATATTTTGAAGAGGAGCGGACATCCTTTGAAGTGCAAAAGAACGCGCTGGAGAAAAGAGCAAAAGATGCTGAAGAAGCTCTTAATCCGGTGACAGAAGAATTGTATGGTTTAAAACGGCAAATCGAACTGATGACTTCTGCCGTCTTCGGTAAGTACTTAATCTGCACGCATGCTTTCATCCTTGCAATCTGTATTCCGGTCCGGTTTAAATGTAATAATATTATGTAGGGCGCCGTGTTACCCATATTGGGGATGATTTACGGAAGAAACTCAAGGCGTCTTATACTCTGGTCGAGCAGCTATATTCCGACGCTCAAAGGATCATAAGCGCAACGTATTTCAATAAACCGGCCCCCACCACTATCCAAGGTACACTAGAGAAACTTTCTGTCTTGCCAGTACGCTTGGAGGAAGTGAAGAAGTCTGCTGTCCGAGCCGGTTCTCTCATGGCGCTCACCAGAGCCAAAGCGTGGGTTCCAGATTTTGATCCGGAAGAAGCCTTGAACGGGTATCCCAGCACTAAAGAAGACGGATCAGCTTTCACTGCCAAAGACCTTCACGCTTTGACTAAGGAGATGCGTCCTCTCGCTAGCAAGCTTGCTGCCGAATCAGACTTGACCAGGTATCATCCGGGGTATGATTTACAGAACGAGCGGGTGGATCGGCCCGTTTATGATACCGTAAATCTAATCCCACCAGTGCGCCCCCATACTTTTGCCCCAGATATTGATCCGTCTGATCTTATTACGGAAGAGATGTACTTCCGCGCTTTAACGAAAATCGATTGGTGCGTCCCTGACTTTCAGCCGCTTCAAGAAGACGAAGAAGCTCCGGAACAGGTCGATCCTCAACCATCCCAGCAGGAGGAAGCATAGGCCAATCAGTTTATCCTTATAGCTTTGGTTTTTATTTTTCCGGAACAAACTTTAATCCGTTCAGGGCCTACTGTGCCTTTGTAATAGGATAGCTTTTGAACTATTGCCCGTCTTGATCCGGATGTCCCAACTTTGCCTTGGTATCTGCCAACTTGAATCCTTTGTCTGATATATTTTGATTTGCATACTATCTGTTTCTGCATAGAGAATACTTAAAAGATGTCCTGGCGGTTTATCGCTGGACCGATTAAATGGCTCAAAAAATATGTCAAACAAGTGTCTGTTTACACTAGAAATAACTTCATACCTGACTTAAGTATGCTTGATATTTTTAATCCGGCGAACATTGTTGTTTCTGAGGAAGCCCTTGGCTCCGTTGGGGCATACCCAATCAGTCCGCGTTTAGAAGATAAACCGGATAAAATAATGCTGGAGCTCTGCGTCCAGACTTTGAAGATATGTGGTCAACTTTGGAATTGTCCCACTCCGGATCAAAGAACCATAAAACACAAATACGAAAAATACAATTTTTCAAATAAAACCATGTAGTCGAGGCTTTTTGCGAGCTGCCAGGCTCCAAATCAAATTTCTGATTCGAATACGATCAGTCAACCGGACCATAGGGGCTAAGCTAGGATTCGAATACGATCCTGCCCCCTACTGGCCTTTAAAAATTTAGCCAAGCAATGGATTCGAATACGATCCATTGAGCTTATGGTTCGAATATGACCATACAAACCGGACCACAGGGGCTAAGCTAGGATTCGAATACGATCCTGCCCCCTGCTGGCCTTTAAAAATTTAGCCAAGCAATGGATTCGAATACGATCCATTGAGCTTATGGTTCGAATACGACCATACAAACCGGACCACAGGGGCTAAGCTAGGATTCGAATACGATCCTGCCCCCTGCTGGCCATTGCCATGTTCTCTTTGGTTCGAATACGACCTATGTTTGAACAGAATGGCTATGCTCTCTTTCGTTCGAATACGACCTATGTTTGAGCAGGATGGCTATGTTCTCTTTGGTTCGAATACGACCTATGTTTGAACAGGAAGCCCTTTAGTGATCACAACTCCAGAGTACATATACGGCAATTGTCCTGCACAACCTGATAGACTGATCAGAGCATTTAGAGATATGACATATAATAAGAAACGTAAGTTGTAGATGGTTATCACCATAAGACAATTATATCGGAAAAAGGCTGATCCCCCGGTTTACCGAAGGTGCCGGTTTATTCATTAATCATAATATATACATAGGATACAGCGGAGCCCATGGCTCATGTATAGTAGGGCCGCAAGAGGGCGATGTTCCATGGTCTCTTTGTCTCTTCCTCTGATGTCCGTGAGTCCTTGTGTTCTCGAACGTCCACCAGGTAATATGAACCGTTGTGTAGATTCTTGCTGACCACAAAGGGCCCTTCCCAAGGCGGGGATAGCTTGTGCATATCTGTTTGATCTTGGATGAGCCGGAGTACCAAATCTCCCTCCTCGAACGTCCTGGTCTTGATCCGGCGGCTGTGATATCTGCGCAAGTCATGTTGATAAATTGCAGACCGTGCTGCTGCTATGTCACGTTCCTCATCCATCCGGTCTAAACTGTCTTGTCTTGCCTGTTCATTAGCCGCTTCAACATAAGCCGTCACCCGTGGCGAATCATGACGGATATCACTTGGAAGGACCGCTTCAGCACCATACACCATAAAGAAAGGTGTATAACCTGTGGACCGGTTCGGCGTATTATTGATGCTCCAAAGGACAGAAGGCAACTCCTCAACCCAGCACCCTGGTGTTCTTTGCAGGGGAGTCATAAGCCGGGGCTGGATACCTCGTAAAATCTCCTGATTCGCTCTTTCAGCTTGACCATTGGTTTGAGGGTGAGCTACAGAAGATACATCTAGACGAATATGCTCGCGTTGACAAAACTCCTCCATCTCTCCCTTAGATAAATTGGTGCCATTGTCTGTGATGATGCTGTGTGGAAAGCCAAACCGGAAAATTACCTTTTTGATAAACTTAACCGCTGTTGCCGCATCACACTTGCTCACATGCTCTGCCTCAATCCACTTTGTAAATTTATCCACAGCAACCAGCAGATGAGTTTTTTGATCTTGGGATCGTTTGAAAAGCCCAACCATGTCAAGCCCCCAAGTTGCAAACGGCCAAGTGATCGGAATCATCCGGAGCTCCTGTGCCGGAACAAGAGCACGTCGTGAGAATTTCTGACAAGCATCGCACTTCTGGACTAGATCCGCTGCATCAGC
This sequence comes from Secale cereale, assembly GCA_902687465.1. Classification (NCBI taxonomy): domain Eukaryota; kingdom Viridiplantae; phylum Streptophyta; class Magnoliopsida; order Poales; family Poaceae; genus Secale; species Secale cereale. Next base: position 389,496,640 of record LR738712.1, read on the forward strand.
ATGGGCTGTCAACCAATAGAACCCATGTCGAAAAGCTTTAGCCACCAAGGATTTTGAACTGGCATGATGACCACAATCCCCTTCATGAATCTCACGTAGAATATCACAACCTTCCTCCGATGACACACACCGCTGAAACGCTCCAGAAACACTGCGATGGTGAAGTTCTCCGTTTGCAATTGTCATAGATTTGGAATGCCGGATTATCTGTCTTGCTTCAATCTCGTCGTCCGGCAGCTCTCCCCGGCTTAGATACGCCAAATATGGCAGCATCCAATCCGGAATAACATGAAGTGCTGCAACTAGCTATGCCTCCGGATCAGGAACAGCCAGGTCTTCCTCCGATGGTACTTGAACTGATGGACTGTGCAGTTCATCCAAAAAAGTATTCGGTGGTACCAGTTTACGTTGAGAACCCAACCGGCTTAGAGCATCAGCTGCTTCATTCCTTCGCCGGTCTATGTGATCCACCTGATACCCTTTGAAAAATCCTGCGACTGCTTCAACTTCTCGTCTGTAAGCTGCCATGAGAGGGTCTTTTGAACCCCACTTGCCGGACACTTGCTGTGCCACTAAATCTGAATCACCAAAACACTTGACCCGGCTCAAGTTCATCTCCTTAGCCATCCATAGGCCATGAAGCAGTGCCTCATACTCTGCTGCATTGTTAGTACAAGGAAACAGTAAACGGAGGACATAACAAAATTTGTCACCTCATGGGGAAGTTAAAACAACTCCAGCCCCCGAGCCTTCTAATTGCCTTGAACCGTCAAAGTGAATCGTCCAATATGTAAGATCCGGTTTCTCCTCTGGTGCTTGCAGCTCTGTCTAATCATTGATGAAATCCACCAATGCTTGGGATTTGATGGCGGTGCGTGGCATATATTTCAATCCGTGTGGGCTAAGCTCAATTGCCCACTTCGCCACTCTGCCCGTAGCTTCCCTGTTCTGGATTATATCCCCCAATGGTGCTGAACTAACAATAGTTATTAGGTGGCCTTGGAAATAGTGTTTCAACTTCCGGTTTGCCATGAACACACCATATACCAACTTCTGCCAATGCGGGTACCTTTGCTTGGATTCAATAAGAACTTCACTGACATAATAGACTGGACGTTGAACTGGATATTCCTTTCCTGCCTCCTTGCGCTCAACCACGATTGCCACGCTGACTGCCCGTGCATTGGCGGCGACGTATAACAATAACGGCTCATTATCAACAGGGGCAGCATGGACCGGCGGCGCTGCCAATTGCCGCTTCAAATCCTCAAACGCAGCGTTTGCCTCATCACTCCATATAAATCGGTCTGTCTTTTTCAGCATCTGATAAAGCGGGATTGCCTTCTCTCCCTGACGGCTGATGAACCGGCTCAATGCTGTGATCCGGCCAGCGATCCGCTGAACATCATTGATGCAAGCCGGTTTAGTCAAAGATGTGATTGCCTTTATCTTCTCCGGATTGGCTTCTATTCCTCTGTTTGACACCAAGAACCCAAGGAGCTTACCCGCCGGAACACCGAAAGCACACTTTTCCGGGTTAAGCATCATTTTACAGGCCCGAAGATTGTCAAAGGTCTCCTTGAGGTCCTCTATCAGCGTCTCCTCCTTCCTTGACTTCACCACAATATCATCCACATAAGCATGAACATTCCTCCCTATCTGCCCCTTAAGACAATTCTGTACACAACGCTGGTAGGTTGCTTGGGCACTCTTGAGCCCAAAGGGCATAGATACATAGCAAAAAGCAAAGGGGTTATGAAGGACGTCTTCTCCTGATCTTTAACTGCCATCTTGATCTGGTGATACCCTGAATATGCATCCAAAAAACTTAGCCGCTCACATCCCGCCGTAGCATCAATGATTTGATCAATACGAGGGAGAGCAAAAGGATTGGTTGGACAAGCTTTGTTTAGGTCTGTGTAATCTACACACATTCTCCACTTCCCATTCTTCTTTAACACCAGCACCGGATTAGCCAACCACTCCGGGTGAAAAACTTCAACTATGAACCCTGCGGCCAAAAGCCTGGCCACTTCTTCTCCTATAGCCTTGCGCCATTCTTCGTTGAAGCGGCGCAGATACTGCTTGACCGGTTTAAACTTTGGATCAATATTAAGACCGTGCTCAGTGAGTTCCCTCGGAATACCTAGCATGTCAGAAGGTTTCCATGCAAAAATATCCCGGTTCCCACGGATGAACTCGATGAGTGCGCTTTCCTATTTAGAATCAAGGTTAGCGCTCATAGTGAACTGCTTGGATGAGTCGCCCGGTACAAAATCAATTGCTTGGTTTCCTCCGCAGACTTAAACTTCAATGCCGGATCATGCTCTGTAGTTGGCTTCTTCAACGGGGACATATTTGCCGGATCAACATTGTCCTTGTAAAACTTAAACTCCTCCGTAGCGCATACTGCTTCCGCGTAAGCAGCGTCTCCTTCTTCACACTCCAATGCAATCTTGCGACTTCCATGAACCGTGATGGTTCCTTTTTGACCCGGCATCTTGAGCTGTAGATAAACATAACACGGCCTGGGCATGAACTTAGCATAAACCGTCCTTCCAAACAGAGCATGATAAGGGCTCCGGATCTTGACAACTTCAAAGGTTATCATCTCTGACCTGGAATCCTGTTCATCTCCAAAGGTAACTTCCAGGTCAATTTTCCCAACTGGGTAAGCTGATTTACCTGGCACTACCCCATGAAACACCGTGTTTGACTGTCTTAGCTTCTTATCCGTCAGCCCCATGCGACGGAAAGTCTCATAATATAAGATATTGATGCTGCTACCGCCGTCCATGAGAACTTTAGTGAATTTGTAGCCACCCACCTGTGGTGCCACTACTAAAGCCAAATGGCCCGGATTATCTACCCGCGGCGGATGATCCTCTCGGCTCCACACGATAGGTTGCTCTGACCAGCGCAGGAACTATGGTGTTGCCGGTTCAACTGCATGGACTGCCCGTTTTAAGATTTTCTGATCCCGTTTGCATAAACTTGTAGTGAACACATGATACTGCCCGCTACTCAGCTCCTTCGGATTACTCTGATATCCGGACTGCTGCTGCTGCTACTGACGCTGCTGGTTGCCTTGGTTATTGTGATTACCCTGGCCCCGCTGTTGGTTGTGTTGGTTATTGTAACCACCCTGACCATGCTGCCGATTGCCTTGGTTATTATAACTGTTCTGACCATACTGATTATTGCCTTGGTTACTATAACCACTGTTGTTGCCACGATATCCTAATCCGGAGCCGTTCCCCTGGTGACCCGGACTGTAAAACCCGGGGCCTGATCCACCGCCAGGTGGCCCGTTATTAGATCTGAACCGACTCATGCCTCCATCATGGCCTTGCATTCTCCTATGGTGTGTTTAGCTGGATGTTCCCTTGATCCGTGTTTCGGGCAAGGCTCATTCAACTCTTGCTCCCAGCTAACGGGCCCTCCACCGGTTTGTAGAGGTGGTTTACCCTTGTTGCGCTGAAAGCCCCCTTGAACTTGGGTATTGGCCACGAAATCAGAGCCGCCCTTTGCCTTTCGTTTGCCTAGGAAGCTTGTACCGACCGGACTAGCCTGCGCCGGTTTACCAGACTTATTTGCCTTTCCAGATTTATCTCCATCCGCTTCTGGATAATTAGTGCTGTCGGAGTCCCCGTACTTTACCAGAGGGCTCATGAGAGTTCCCATGTCATTACAATCCCATTTGAGTCGTCCCGGCTTTAACTTCAGAGACTCAAACCGGCAATTGTTTTCCAGTGTTACTATCGCCGTACTAGGGCTGATACCGTTCGAAGAGTGCAAGATTTCTGATACTCGCCGCACCCATGCCCCTGTAGGCTCTTGTTCCCCTTGTATACAGGCCGCTAAGTCCACCACTGACATTGGTTGCTTGCACGTGTCCTTGAAATTTTTGATAAACTGGCGACGTAATTCACCCCATGATCCGATGGAGTTAGGCGGTAAGCCCTTTAACCAGGTCCGAGCTGTACCCTCAAGCATCATGGTAAAGTACTTCGCGCAAGCCACTTCATCCACATCCAGCATCTCCATAGCCATCTCATAACTCTCAATCCAATCTTCTGGAGCCAAATCTGCTGTGTAATTAGGCACCTTACGTGGACCTTTGAAATCTTTGGGCAACTTCACGCTCCGTATAGCGGGGATAAGGCACTGCACCCCAAAAGAACTCGTCGTTCCTCCTGTCTCTGCTGTGGTCGTGTGAACCGGCGTCGTTTGGCGGACCTCCTCGCGAGCCGCAGATCTAACCCGGTCTTGTGCCCCCTGAGCTTGTGCCTCTGCGCCCGCCGGATTATCTTGCCTGTGACGGTGTCGCCTCCGTTCATTACTAGACACCTCTGGTTCTTCCCAATGCCTAGTATAACTCCGGCTATGGCGGGGTGTCAAATGAAGCCTCTCCCTGCTATGAGAGTATGCTTGCTGCTGTGTTAACACCGTGTTAAGCAGATCCTTAACCCTGCGTGCCTCCATTGCTACGGGGGATGTCCCCTCAATGGGTAAAGCGGCCAGGCGTGAAGCGGCAACAACAATGTTATCCAAAGGGTTTGAATAATGACCCGGAGGAGTGGGGATGTGGGGTGTGGACGTAATCCGGCGATCTTGCTCCGCTGTGGGCTGTCGGACCGGTTCCCCTCTCACCGGAGCCGTCCTCCGGTTTACCTCCGGATCATTGCTAGCCCCTGCTCCTGGCGTCCCGAAGAGATTCATCGCCTCATAAACTGGCGGCAAACGAGACTGGTGCCTTCTATCCCTCACCGCCTGTACAGAGGCCTGATCCATCCTTAACTGAAAAGCCTGGGAGTCCAGCTCTGCCTGTCTTGTCGCTATCATAGCTTTCTCTGCCTTCAGATCCTCTCTTGCTTGCTCGATCCGGCCCCTCAGCTGCTGGATTTCTACATCATCCTGCGCCTTGTTTGCGGGAGCCACCACTGCTACTGCCCGTGCTGTCAACTCCTCCACCAAGGTTGATAAAGTGTCAGCGGCCGAGGGAGCTTGCCCGCTCCCCCCTGCTCCGGCTGTGAACGCTCCGGTCACCGTGGGCTGTGGCGTATGCTGTGATCCGGCCATAAACACAGCCACCGGGTTCGGCAGATCAAAGGGGTCCGGTATACTGTTTCCGTCGAACACACCCTCAGACCGGCCGTCCCGCAATAGATACAGGGATTCAGTCTCTCCGGATGAGGATCCATCATCGGAATAGACAACTATCTCGCCACCAGAATCCGATCCGTCCTCGGCTTGGACTCCGTGTATTGCTCCAACGAAAACGCGCTTCACGGCAGGCTGAATCCGGGCCGATCTCGCACGCTGAGCCAGCTCGGCGATGTCGGGGAAGACGTCCGGCTCAGGTCCCGGTTCACCAATCTTGCCGATGAAGACGTGGATGCCGCCGAAGGGAACCCGGTACCCGTATTCGATTGAATCAGCCTCCGGTCCCCAGCCTGCGTCGTCGATGTAGATCCGGCCGCGGCAACTCTTGGTCATCCGGCCAACCGCGTAACCCTTGAGCCCTTCAAAGCTGCCATTCAAGAACTCGAAACCATCGGGCGGAGGCCCCACGGTGGGCGCCAACTATCGTGGAATTAACACGGCAGATGTCCGGTTTAACGGACTTAGTTGAGGAACCATCGCACGGGTTAGCTTGAAGTGGTTAAAAGCACACAAAGGACACAGAGGGTTTATACTAGTTCGGCCCCTTCGAGGAAGGTAAAGGCCTACGTCTAGTTTGGTTTGGTATTGCTTGGGCGTCGATGAACAGGGAGCGGATTGCTTGCCTGTGTCTCGACGGGTTGTTTCTTGTCCCTGAACCGTCGCCGGGTCGTCCCTTTATATAGAGGTGACGCCCGGTCCGGTTTACAGAGTCCCGGGGCCGGCTCATATTTGTGTCCGCCTCGGTCTCTGTCCTTTCTTCCTTGTCTCTCAAGTTACATGACCAGGCGGTTTACAAACCGTAACTCTATACAAGGGCCCTAAGCCTTCATGGGCTGTAATCTCTACTGGGTTTTACAATTACACAACTATATCATCATAATCCGGTTTACACTAGCCGGTTTATACCTGCTAGTAATATCCCTGACACAACTTGAACAAGATTTTGGTACTTTAAAAACTTGAATTTAGTACAATTTAGTAAAAGGATTTTGTTTCCTTTGTGGTTTGAGTTTCGTTGCTCCGTTTGATTTGATTCTTTTTGCAAACCGGAGTTCTTCAGTTGAACTTTCTGGCTAGATCTTCTTATTTGAGTTTTACCAGTGCATCTTGCTTGGTTGCTTATGTATGCTATTGTTTGTTTGCGATAGAATTCCCGGAGTGCGCATCATGCTACTACGAGTCCGTAGGATTTGCGAATCGTCAGCAAGGCAAGTAACACATTGATCGTACCCTTTATTACCCACTTTTTATGCATTAGCTCAACCCTCACACATTGCATGAGTAGGATCTCTTAACATGTGGGTCTGGGAAGTAGATTGAGGTAGAACCTATTACCTGCTTTATTACCAAACCCTGGGAGTTACTTCTACGTTCTGCTTAGGTTGCCATGGTATGCTCGTAGACGTGGATTGGGTTTGAGAGTATCCATGACAGATGTGAGATTGTTAATTAATGGTTCAACTTAAGGTGGCTACTTTAATACACATCTGGGTGGATTGGTTGCAGGGCACCTGGAGAATCCAGTGTTGTCTTAGGAAATCCCGGAGGAACCGTGTGATTATCCTATGGAATGCCACCCAGGCTCAAAGGGATCATAAGACTATTCATGCTAGAAACTTCCGTGTGCAGCCACAATGCCATTATGGGCTCTAGCATAGTTGAGTATGTTGTGTGAGCTCTTTCAGTGGTGGACTAGCAGATGTAGGGGAAAGTAGGTGTACCGGTCCACCCGGGGTAAAGAGTAAATGCTTCTGAAAGGCTGTGTCTTGGTCATCCGTTTCTCAAACACCATGAAGTGCGAGAAAACCAGCGGCGGAGATCGAGTCTTGTGGGGAAAAGTGCGCAAACCTCTGCAGAGTGTACAAACTAATCATGATTAGCCGTGTCCCCAGTTATGGACATCTTGAGTATCTGGTACTTGAATTATTGGATTGATCTGATCACTCTAAAACTAATTTGTTGGGTTAATAAAGATGGCTTTAATTGGGATTGAGTTGGAGGAACCTTCTCAATGATGTTTCAACTACCATGATAGTTAAAATAAAGTTATTCCTTTGTTGTAGGAAAAAATTGGCTTTATGCAAAAACATTATAACCTTAGAGCCCCCACGAACCATATTTGCATGTAGTGTTAGCATTTATCAGTTACTTGCTCTACTGTGTTATCTTGCCAGCATATTCCATGTGCTGGCCCGTTTCAGGCTGCAACATATCATGTTGCAGACTTTTCAGAAGAGGATTAAGGTGCGCTAGGTCATTTGCCATGCACTCAGCTATGCCGTTGGAGTTCATGGCCTCACTTATCTTCCAAGCCTTCCGCTGTTATCGTGTTAGATGGACTTATGCCATATATTTTGTAATAAGTTCTCTTTTGAGGCATTCGATGTAATAAGTGTGTGATTTCCACTCTGTTATAAATCCTTAAAGTACTGTGTGTGTCAGCATTACCGATCCAGGGATGACACAGAACAGAGAGACTTTGATCCATTCGGATCGCGGTCGCTACATATACCCCAAATTACCATCAAGAAAGCTAATGACCCGGTGAGAAGCATCATCAATAAGAATATCGACTATAGGCATGGGGTACTCATTTTTGGATGTAGCTCTACTCAAATATCTGAAATCTATGCACACCCTCAACTTGCCAGAACCTTTCTTCTCCGCCGGTACAATGTTAGAAATCCACTCGGCATGCCTGCAAGGTCTAATAAAATTAGCTTTAAGCAAACGATTGATCTCTCCCTTGATCCAGTCATATGTTTTTGGATTAAACATTCTGGCCGATAGTTTGTACGGTCTAGAACCGGCCTTTATAGGTAACCGATGCTCCACTAAATCTCGGCTTAAACCTGGCATCTCATGATATTCCCATGCAAAGCCACAAACATATTCTTTCAACAACTCAATAAACTTAACTTTATGATTGGCTCTTAAATTTTTGTTTACAAATGCCGGCCTAGGAATTGAACCATCTCCTATATCTATCTCTTCTAATGGACCGGCCTATGTCAAACATTGTCCTAATTCATCCATATCATCTAGCTCTTCTCTGGACGCATACATATCCTTCTCATTGGACCGATATTCTACAAGACGCTTTTGTAACCACTCTGAGTTAGGATCCATTTAAATACATTATACCTTGGAGCCGATTATCACCAACCGGCTTTAAAGAAACGGGCACGAAACCACTTTTTGTAGGGCAAAGAAAATCAAATTCTCATAAGACGCGTCCTGTTAAGCAGGTAGCATTAGGATGTTGCCAATCCACCGATGCATCGACCAAAGCAACACTAGCCGAATTATCGGCATAAATGACCTCCACTTCATCATCAACCCACTGAATCAAAAACTGGTGCATAATAGATGGCACACATTGGTTTGTATGACTCCCATCGTGAACTAATATCACATTGTAGTTTCCTTGCACCACAGCGACAAAGAATGCGGTAGCCAAAGTTTTGCTTCCCACCGTATGCTCCACACACATTACACCTTTGGCTTCGATTTTCACTTTGCCTTATTAACTCTTCATTGCGCAGCCCCAGTTTTTTGAAGACTGAATATTGCATATGATTCACCACAACACCACCATTGACAAGCATTCTAGGAACCGACGATCCATTAATATGACCTTTAAGTAACAATGGCTTCAAGTGTGTCAATGGTTCTTTTGGCTTCTCAAATATAGCATTTTTAGGACCAAAATCCAGCTAGCTACTTCCCCTTCTTCATCTATAGCACGAAATTCAATGGGTAAGTAATACACCATATTAACATCCATACCTTCATGAGCCGGTGTAGACTCGTAATCAAGCATTTCATCTTCTTCCTCAAGTATGTCCACTGGCTCCGAAATATCTCCAAGTGAAGAGGAAGTAATAGGCAGAATGGACGATGTAATAGCAGCTGCATCGCCCTCCGTTGGTTGGGTAGGTGTTGCTATGATCAATGCAGAAGCTGCTATGTTTTCCTTTTGCTTAGGGTTCCACACTTGTTTTGGGGTTACCATGGGACAACTTTCATTGAACAATTTATCCCTTTGCTTCTCTGCTTCTTGTTCCTCCTTCTCATGGCTCCTCATGCACTGGAATCTTCTTTTTTGTGCCTTTGTTAGACCGGAAGGACACCACTTAGGATCAGTATATTTTGGATCCCTCGACTATTCCTTGCTTGTGTTAGCTTCATGGTCATTAGCCAAGGTACCTTGCTAGACCGCAGCCACATCTTTATTAGAATCAGCCGGATTATCAGCAATAATCGACTCTTTGATTGTTAATTCTTTAGTGCCTATCGTAATAGTTTCATCACTAGTATTATTCTCCTTTTGCTTGCTAGGCTCTGAAATTTCAGCACATGTGATTTAGCATGCCACACTTGCTTGCCAACCCTTCCTTGATTATCTTCCATTGGCCGATAGACACCATTGTTCAAACGGCCTCGTGTGGGATAAGAAAACATCTGATGAATGGTACTCCTTGGTTCTGCCCACTCTGGATGAAAAGCACAAGGGGCCACTGGGGGCTGCCCCATCCTCCATTGAAGCCTCCCATGTAGTATGGTGCACAGGGGGCGACGCCATCCATGGTCCTGGTGCCCATGACTGATATGGCCTTGCGTGATGCTGGAATTCTTCCCTTGGAGGTGATCTTGAGCGCTTCAAATTTGATGGCCGGTTAAAGCTAGAACCGACCGCTTGATTAGCATATTTGGACATCAACATATCAAAAGTTGGTTTGATTCTCTTGTGCTGCACTTTAGCTTCATTCTTCTTCCACTTGCCAACCTCTGGACTCTTGTGCTTAACAAATTTGACATGAGTGTTCTCTTGCACTTCTGGTTGCCCCCCGAGTGTAGGATTCTTGATGGTGATCTTGATTATCTCCTTGCCACCGGGTTGCTTGTCAAGCGCAACTCGTATCGCCAAGACCTTTTCGCTCCCGTCATTTTTCCAGGGCTCACCGATGATAATATTATTCTTATTAGATGATCCATCTATGTTGGGAAAGGCTTCTTATCAACTTGCATCTCAGAAAAATTCAATCGTCCATCATTAATGGCCAATTGTATTTGTCGTCAAAAAACATTACAATCATTAGTAGCCTAAGAAAAAGAAGTATGATATTTGCAATAAGCACACCGTTTTAGCTCTTCGAACGATGGTAATGTATGAGATATTCTAATAATCTTGGCTTGCAACAAAGCATCAAATATTTTATCACACTTAGCAATGTTGAAAGTAAATTTCATCTCTTCATCACGATTGTTATGAATCGGCTTTAAATCATTGCAAGTAAATGGTTTATGGCCAAACAAATTCAGCAGCACAAATATCACCCTCGTCGTCCGAGTAGTCACTATCATACTCAACCATATTCATCTTAAGACGATCAATTTTATATCTATGCACCTCTTTAAGATATTTGCTTCAACTTTCTTGAGCCTAAGCCATTTGCAAGACCTGGTTGATACTTAAAAACTCATATCCTTCTAGCCTTTCTCTAATGTGAGTTCTCAAACCACTAAGAACAAGATCAACCAAATCTCTCTCGGTTATCACCAAACTATAGCACCTGTTTTTTCTATCTCTAAATCTCTTGACATAATCGGAGACCGATTCGTCATGCTTTTGTCTAACCGATGTAAGATGTGACAACTTGAGCTCATTATCGCCACTATAAAAATGATCATGAATTTTTTGTTCTAGTTGCGACCATAAACGAATAGAACCATGTGGTAAAGCGGCAAACCATGAAAATGTGGTACCGGTTAAAGATAAAGGAAATAAATCCATTTCAGTTCATTTAATGAGCCTGCTTCACCCAATTGTGCCAAGTATTGACTAACATGCTCCCATATAGTTTTATGCCCTCTCCATTAAACTTAACAAAATCTGGAATTTTATATCCCGGAGGGCATTGAATTGCATCAAAGTATTCTGATTATGGCTTTTGGTAAATCTGGTTCCTTGGTAACTCAACTCCAAAATTCTCTCGAAGCATCTTAGCCATCTCCTTTCTAAGCTTAGCTAGACCATCATCTGTAGTGGACGATGAAGATTGTGGCATTGGCATAGGAGGAGTAGGGTTAGTAGCTACATGTGTGAATTGTGGCAAGTATTCCGAATTGTAATTGGGCAATGATTTAACAACGTTTGCACTTGTAGCTAGGGTTTGGTTCGGCGTCACCACCGAACTTGGCATACTCATGATAGGATTAATGGGTGCAACAACAATTTTTTTGTTGGGCTAGGATAATAATTCATCGGCACGGAAGGCGCCAATGAAATAGGTAAAGTTGGATTAGGGATTTCTGCAATTACTATTTTTTAGCATTACTTTTTTTGATGATTGAGGCATACTTTTTTTAGCATTACTATTTTGCAAGAAAATTTGGTACAAAAGATTATTGCTATCAGTAATGCGACTATCAATTTCAACCCATACCCAGGGAGAGAAGGTATTACTCACAGAGGGTTTAACCTATTCATCATGAAGAGGAGGAAACTTGATTTCTCCAACCAGAGTAATGTTGCCTTAACGATCCTTCTTAAACTTAGCAAGGAACACCTGTATCTCCTTCTCTTCACGCGCCTTCTTATACTCCTCATAAGCTTGGTGATGTTCTTCCAATAATTCTTCAAAATTGGGCTTGTGTCGGTGCAACAGACCCATGTATGTTGCCGTGACTGTACACAGGCATGGAAGCAACATCACATCGACCACATCAAGCAGAAGAGACAACTCTTTGAGAGATCAAGGGGCGGATCAAGAGGACAAAGTTCATAAGAAGGAACAATAGTTCACTACAGAAAAACCTCCCTTGCTAAGCAGGTGAGCCCACCAAGGATTAGGCACCCCGCAGACAAGTCCCAAGGGCGTCCCGGCAAGCCTGCCGGGGACGCGGAGGATGGGTTTACCCCAAGAAGGCTCCACCGCACCACCTCACTGTGACCCAAGTGACCAATTAGTGCGGTGTCAAGCCCTCAAGTGGCTATGTGGCCATAATTTGGTACGTGGCAGCCATTTCCATAGGAAATAATCTACAAATGACACCCACCCATCAATGTGTCATGCAGACAGACAAGGAGGTGGCAGAATCATCCCGGCAAAGCTTGTCGGGCGATGCCCCGATGTGACACTAAGCTGCGCATTTAATGTGCCTTGTCCTATCTGCAGAGTATGGTATGATAGCACTGTTTTGCTATCTAATCAACACACAATGACTGGTTTTCCACTGTGCTAACCCCTTGAGCTATAAAAGGAGGACTGTAGCGACCGTAGAAAGGATTCAGAATCCGGACCATTGTACACCCATACACGCATAGTTTCTCTCGCCCCCAGACCACCTTGTTGGGCAAGAGCACTGCGTCTCCACTATGGTCCACCCCATCAATCCACCAAAGCAGGATTAGGGTTTTATGCCTCACGGCGGCCCGAAGCTGGGTAAAAACGGGTCATTTCATTGCTGTCGCGCTGCCCCGCACCCTCCGCCCGTTGTGCAACGTGCCCTTCCCTTGCCGAACCAAAAGGGGCCGATGGTCCCATAGGTGGCCATGTTTTCCCATCACATCTTTGGTGCGCCAGGTAGGGGGAAGCGCTTGCGCAAATCCGAGAGTGTATGCAGTGCGTCATCATCATCATCATCATCATTGCCTTCTTCGTCAACGGCTCCATCACCCATGGCGCCCAAGAAGAAATCAGGTCCTACAGCTCACCCGTCTACCTCGAGAGCCTCTCCACACGTGGCGCTAATACCGCGGGGACTGTACAGGCACACATGACCGTGGGTGCTGCGGGAGACGTGGTCGAAGCATGCCGAAACGGGAGCAGGAGGCACTGGAAGAGGACAACATCAACATGGCCCTAGCGGCCTCGTTCCGCCGAACACATGTGGAGAGATCATTCCATCTCCCCTCTCCATTCTCCAGGAGGATGTAGCTGCAACGACGATGCTCGCTCCGGGGCGAACCATGCACCACTGGCCGCCCCTATAGTAGGTGCAGCCACTGGACACACGCTGCCCTTGGAGGAGTCGTTCGGGCCGATGCACCAGGCGGGGCCATCGAGCCACAAGCACGTTCACCTCATCACCACGCCACCTTGGCGACTGGCTCACGACGGCGAGAGCATGGCGCTGCTCATGCCAGCGCCGCCAGGAGCCAGGCAATGTTGCGGTCTACATCGTCCTCCATGCCGAGCAAAGCCTCAGAGTCCATGGCGCAGGCCCAGCTCCTATTGAGATTCACGCTGGCGGTTGATCAAATGGATGAGTGGAGAGCCACCATCCAGAGTTTGATTGGCTTCGCCGAAGTGGGGGGATCGCAGCGGCCTGGCCCGTCATGGCCTCTGGTGATGGCTACGACGACACGAGCCACTGGTCGCATGGAGGGGGTTACGCCCATGGTGCAGTCCCCTCCACGGCAGCCAGCCCGGAGACCGCTGCCAGAACCGCACGGCCAAGCACCCGATGATGTGTCGATGGCCCCGACAAGGAGGTTGCCGCATGGACTGACTGCCCGGAAGCCGCGGCTGCCAAGAAAGATGGGAAAGGCGATGGTCATTACTGCAAGATCCATCAGACTATGGGGCATGATATTCAAGATTGCTGTCAGGTTGAGCAGCTTGTCAATAAGCAAAGGGCAGAATACGAGAAGCGTGACCAGGAAAAGGACCAGAATGGCACTGGCGGGAAGGGTCGTGGCGGTGGAGCAAATCGCCCTGGCAAGACATCTTAGTATCAAGTGAAACCCCAATAGAGGCCATGAGAATAAGGATTATGATGAAGAGAGCAATGGAGTAGATGAGGAGGAAACCAACGAGCAGGAATTCCAGGAAGCCACTAACGCCCTATGCATTGACGGGGGTGCATCTTTGCACTCCTCTCACCGCCAACTTAAACAATGGGCGCGTGAATTTAATGCTCTAGAGCCAGCGGCAGATTCTTGGAAGCCGCTCAAGTGGTCCCGCACGCCCATCATATTTGACAAAGAGGACCACCTTGATTGCACTACTGTGGTAGGGAGCTTGCTATTTTTGGTCTCATCAACGATCCACAACCTCAAGGTCACCAAGATGTTGGTTGACAGTGGGGCCGGGTTGAATATGATTTCTTCAAGGGTCATCAGCAAACTCCAGATATCTGATGTAGAGCTCAAGGTTACTGGCAAGTTCCAAGGGATTAACCCCGGCATGAGTCATTCTAAGAGTAAGATTACTCTGCCGGTGACATTCGGAGGGGAGTTGAACTACCGAACTGAGAAGATCTGTTTTTATATGATTAATCTCCCGCTGCTGAACAATGGAATCCTTGGTTGACCGGCCCAGGCCAAGTTCACGGTGGTCTCCCATTATGCCTACAACACCTTGAAGATGCCGGGGCCGATGGGCGTTATCACCATTCAATCAGATAAGAGAGATGCAGTCATATGCATGGATAAGATGTACCAGGAGGCGGTTGTGGTAGAGGTCACGGAGGTCACAGCTCCTGCCAAGGGAAACAAGAAAAACCAGAAAGTTAACATGGGCATTGGCAAGGAGTCCGGGAAGCATGCCTCCCCGGAGTGCGCTGTACCCATTGATGACTTGCCGGAGAGTTCCAATAGCAAGAGATCCAAGGTTGCTACGCCTGATGTGAAGAAGGCCCCGATAGGGCTGGCTGGCACTGACGGTAAATTTACCATCAGTGCCAGCCTCGACGACAAATAGGAAAGCATGCTCGTTGCCTTCTAGCAGGCGCATGTTGATGTGTTTACATGGCAACCATCTGACATCCCCAGTGTTCCCAAGGAGGTAATCGAGCACCACCTTGCCATCTGCCGGCACGCCAGGCCCGTCAAGTAGAACGTCCGAAAGCAAGCAGTGGAGCGGTAGCAGTTTTTTGCCAAGGAGGTCAAGAAACTTGAGGCAGCTGGTCTGGTCAGAGAAGTATTGCATCCGACATGGTTAGATATTCCAGTGGTGGTGTACAAGGCCAATGGGAAATCGAGGATTTGCATAGACTTCACCGATCTCAACAAAGCATGCCCAAAGGACCCATTACCCTTTCCGCGCATTGATCAGATTGTGGATTCCACCTTTGGGTGTGACTTGCTCTCCTTCCGGGACACCTACTCCGGATACCACAAGATATTCATGTCCAAGGAAGACGAGGAGAAGACCACGTTCATAACCCCATGCAACACGTACTGTTTGGTACGAATGCCCTTCGGATTAAAGAGCGCCGGAGCCACCTTTGCAAGAGGAGTACAGATTGGATTCGAGCCACAGCTGCACAAAAATGTCGAAGCTTACATGGATGATATTGTGGTCAAAACCAACAACAGATTGACTCTCTTTCAGGACTTCAAAGAGACTTTTACAAAATTGCACAAGATCAACCTGAAGTTGAATCCAGCGAAGTGTGTGTTTGGTGTCCCATCTGGTAAGCTACTTGGCTTCTTTGTGTCTCATCGGGGGATAGAAGCGAACCCCGACAAGATCAAGGCTATCGAGAAAATTTAGGCACCCACGACAGTTAAGGATGTGAGGCGTTTGATAAGATATGTTGCCACGTTGAGCAGGTTCATTTCCGAATCCACTAAGCATGCCCTGTCGTTCTTCAAAATCTTGAAGAAGGCAGGGCCCGTGGAATGGACCCCGGAGGCAGATGCTACATTACAAGATTTGAAGACCTACCTTTCCTATGGCCCCACCTTGCTTGGACCAAAGCCACAAGAGCCGTTGCTGCTATACTTGGCGGCAACCAACCAAGTGGTCAGTGCAGCTTTGGTGGCGCAGCGGGAGGTAGACGAAATGGAAGCCACTACCACGGCCCCCTCCGGAATTGAAAATGAACCCATCCTGGCAGGGTGAGAGGTAGTTCATGATGAGGAAGAGCAGGGAAGTGGAGGCAGCTCCATGGTCATGGCAAGGAAGAGAATGGTGCATCGCCCAGTATACTTCGTCAGCGCCTTATTGCAGGGGGCTAGGTCAAGGTACTCTGGTGTGAAAAAGTTGATCTTTGGCCACATCATGGCCTCAAGAAAGCTGTGCCACTACTTCCAAGCCCATGAGATTATAGTTGTCACCCGCTTCCCTTTGCAACGTATACTTCGGAACCCTAAGGACACTCGCATTATTGTGGAATGGGCTTTGGGGTTATCCAGCTTTGGTTTGAACTTTGAGAGAACATCAACTATTCAGAGTAGAGTACTGGCCGAATTCATTGCAGAATGGACACCTACCCCTGATGAAGAAGTATTGGAAACAGTGATCCCCGGCAAGGAAGTGCCCCAAGAATGGATCATGTACTTTGATGGTGCCTTCTCCCTCTAGGGTGCAGGGGATGGCGTGCTTCTCATTACTCCCACTGCGGATCACCTCAAGTACGCCGTCCAAATGAATTTCCCATGGGAGGAGCCTACCAACAACACGATAGAGTATGAGGGGCTCCTCGCCAGGCTCAGAATTGCCAGAGAACTAGGAATCAAGAAGCTGATCATTCGTGGAGATTCACGGCTCGTGGTGAGACAAGTGAACAAGGTTTATCAGAGCCCATTGATGAAAGCATACGTCAAGGAAGTGAGTAAGTTGGAGGAGTGCTTTCATGGGTTATAAACAGAGCATGTACCTCATGCACAAAATATCATAGTGAAAGGATCGAGAAGAGGTGTCTAGAGGGGGGGGCTGAATAGACTACTTGACCAAATAAAACCTAGCCTTTTCCCAATTTTAAGTCTTGGCAGATTTTAGCAATTATGCACAAGTCAAGGAATCAACCTACACATGCAATTCTAATAGTATAGCAACGGAATGTAAAGCAATTGCATATGAAGGTAAAGGAAGGGTTTGGAGATTGCAAACACAAATGTAGACATGGATGTTTTTGTCGTGGTTCCGATAGGTGGTGCTATCGTACATCCACGTTGATGGAGACTTCAACCCATGAAGGGTAACAGCTGCGCGAGTCCACGGAGGGCTCCACCCACGAAGGGTCCACGAAGAAGCAACCTTGTCTATCCCACCATGGCCATCGCCCACGAAGGACTTTCCTCACTAGGGTAGATCTTCACGAAGTAGGCGATCTCCTTGCCCGTACAAACTCCTTGGTTCAACTCCACAATCTTGACAGAGGCTCCCAAGTGACAACTAACCAATCTAGGAGACACCACCCTCCAAAAGGTAATAGATGGTATGTTGATGATGAACTCCTTGCTCTTGTGCTTCAAATGATAGTCTCCCCAACACTCAACTCTATTTCATAGGATTGGATTTGGTGGAAAGATGATTTGAGTGGAAAAAAACTTGGGGAAGGCTAGAGATCAAGATTCATATGATAGGATTGGAATATCTTGGTCTCAACACATGAGTAGGTGGTTCTCTTTCAGAGAATGAGTAATGGAAGTGTAGGCTTGTTCTGATGGCTTTCTCCATGAATGAAGAGTGGGTGGAGGGGTATATATAGCCTCCACACAAAATCTAACCGTTACACACAATTTACTAACCTTGGTGGGACCGAATCAGAGAACTCGGTCAGACTGATTTAGTTCATAATGTGAGCATTAGGCATTTCGGTGGGACCGATATGATAAACTCGGTAGGAACCATTTCATCAGGGTTAGGGCATAATGTAATCTCGGTGAGACCGATTGCACAAACTTGGTAGGACCGATTTTGGTAATAAGCTAACCAGAGAGTTGGTCAGGCAAACTCGGTGGGACTGATTCGCTCATTTCGGTTGGACCGAAACATTACGAAGAGGCAACAGAAAGTTTGCAATGCTAACATGGTGAGACCGATTCTCACATCTCGGTTAGACCGAAATGTTTCAAATAGGAAACAAAGAGTTGGCATTCCCATCTCGGTGAGACCGAGATCCCTATCGATGAGACCGAACTGATCAGGGTTTTGGCAGTGGCTATGTCAAATGAACTCGATGGCGCCGGATAGATCAAATCGGTGGTGCCGAGTTTGACTTTTGGTTTGGGACATATGTGGATGTGAGAAAGTGGTTGAGGGTTTTGGAGCATATCACTAAGCACTTTGAGCAAGAAAGTCATTAAGCAACACCACATCCCCTTTTAATAGTATTGGCTTTGCTATGACTCAATGTGATCCTGGATCTCTAAAATAGAAAATCTAGAGTCCTGAGCTTTGAGCTTGAGCCAATCCTTTGTCATTATCATCTTGAAGGGGTTCCACATCCTATAGTCCATGCCACTCCATTTGTTGAACCTATCTGAAATATACAAGATGAAAACATTAGTCCAATAAGATATATGTTGAAATTAATTACCAAAATTACCCAGGGAGAACTTGTGCTTTCAATCTCCCCCTTTTTGGTACTTGATGACAACATACATCAAAGCTTTAGATAAAGATATGAAGAATATCAAGTAAAGCTTTGGAAGGATATGTAACATGCATAGGCTCCCCCTACATGTATGCAATCATGTAAATATGGAATATAAGAGCAAGTGAAAGCATAGACATGACAGAGCAAGCAATGAGTTACATGTATCTTGGCTATATGCATTAGAGAAAATGATATGAATATATGAAGTGTGTCCTCACGTTCATGATTCCTTCTTGCAAACAATATGTACATTAGCAAGAAATCTTCATGCACATGAGTGTGATGCAAATACTTACCTTGTGATCTTGAGCTGGCTTATGAAGGGATGAACCTGAGTAAACAAGGTTAGATAACACAGGTACATCTACTAGTCAGATCAACCAAGGAGCCACAAGAGTACCAAGATTGGGATAACATGTAGAGAGTGAGTACTGGGTACTCTTGAATACAGACATGTTCCCAAAGGTAGAAGATATGCAATGAATTCAAAGACTTCCTTCCCTAGCAGTCTTTCTCCCCCTGAATCTTATATTGGATAATGGAAGAGAGTATGGAAACCGAATTAGAGCATAACAAAAACAGATCAGATCAAGACATAACATATACATGTCTTTCCCCTCTTAAAGACAAGTGACTTCTCTCCTCTTGAGCACCAAGCATCTGGGGCATGTGATTCCTCTCTCCTCCTGTTTGAAGCAATCTCTCATTAAGCTTTGATGTGAATTCTCTCTCCCCCTTTGACATCAATTTCCAAGAAGGGATCTTTTGGAGTGTGAGTCAAAATAGGTTTGGTCCTTGAGTCACAGAGCAGACCAGCATATAAAATGTGATGCTGGTAGAGGACAAGAATCATTCAGTGGAGTTAGAACAAAAGTGCAGGAACAAGTGGCAAATTGTCTTTTCTGCAGTGAAATCGGTGACACCGAGTTGTGTTCTTCGGTTGCACCGAACGGGTTCGGTTGGACCGAAAGTGACAAACCGGTGGGACCGAGTTCAACACAGAAAAAGAGCAATAGTCACCTCAGCTCACTAGGCAAATAAGATCTCACAAAGATTTGCAAGGAATCAACTAAAGGATTTGCAATTAATTGGATGCAGAAAATGCAAGACAAAACAGAGAAAAGAAAATCAAGATGAAGTTTTTTTGTTTAAAATAACAGGAACAAAATGCAAAGAACAAATGTACAAACTTAGAGAAACACTAGAGAACTTCATCTAGAATTGGGTGGTGACAAAGTCACCTATGTTAGAGTATATTGACTGAGGAGTCAAGTGAGAGCACCTGATCATAAGTAATACTCATCATTTAAGCTCAAAATGGGGTTACCATTTTTCGTTTAAGCATTTGATGTATTCTCATCTTGTTGAGTTGCTTTGACCCATGTATTGGGGTAAAGCTTCTCTAAGATGGAATAACATACCTTGGGTGGTGGTGTTGACCTTGATCATGTAGTTGAACTTGTGTGAGTTGCTCAAGGTTGATGTAGCTCATCAAGAATTGGGAGCACCACTTGCATTTGAGTTCATCTACCTACATGGGTTAGTCTTGCAAGGAAGAGCACTTATGCATCCAAAGTGACAATCATGACATTTGGTACCAAATGAAATATAGAATTTGTCAAAGCATATGTTGAAGGGTTTCATACTTCCTTGTCTTCAACCACCACGGTGTAGGGACTTGGTGATGTAAAGATTGCTCAAGATGTGAGTGAGTTGCAATCCCATGGATATGGATTCATCCAAGTGCCTACAAGGGTTAGACAGCATGCAAGGGTACAAATGTATCCAAGAGATCAACATAATAAGAGAAAAAGTCAAGGATTAGTCATAGGCACATGCCTTGCAAGTATCCAAATGGAGTTCCTACTACAAGTTTGAAGCATCAATAATGTTCAATTCACCTCTCAATCGGTAGAAAGACTTTTTCATCAAGCGGTTTAGTAAATATATCCGCTAACTGCTTATAGGTGCGAACATGTTTAAGATTGATGTCCCCTTTAGCAACATGATCTCGAATGAAATGATGACGTACTTCGATATGCTTAGTTGAAGAATGTTGCACATGATTATGAGCAATCTTCATAGCACATTCATTGTCACAAAGCAATGGAACATGTTTCACATATATCCCATAATCTTTAAGAGTTTGGGTCATCCAAAGTGATTGAGCACAACATGATCCAGCAGCAATGTATTCCGCTTTGATGGTGGATAAGGATACCGAGTTTTGTTTCTTGGAGGACCAAGACACAAGAGATCTACAAAGAAATTGAAAAGTACCCGAAGTGGACTTTCTATCAACCTTGTCTCCGACATAGTCTAAATCGGAGTAGCCAACAAGATCAAAAGAGGACCTCTTAGGATACCAAATGCCAAAATTTGGCGTATGCATTAAGTGTCTCACTATCCTTTTCACAGCCTTAAGATGACTTTCTTTGGGGGCCGCTTGATATCGTGCACACATGCACACACTTAGCATAATTTCGGGATGGGAGGCACATAGATATAACAATGAACCAATCATAGATCGGTAAACTTTTTGATTAACAGGTTCACCATCCTTAGTCAAGTCAAGATGTCCACTAGTAGGCATGTGTGTAGTCATACCTTTGCATTCTTGCATGTTGAACTTCTTGAACAAGTCCTTGGTATACTTTGTTTGCGAAATAAAGGTACCCTCTTTTGTTTGATTGATTTGCAAACCAAGAAATCATAGACATCTCAAACTTTTCCTACATTAGCTTTTCCAAACCTTTGACTATAATGGGGGTTAGTAGAACCAAATATGATATCATCAACATAAATTTGGCACACAAATAATTCACCATTAACCCTTTTAGTAAAAATAGTGGAATCAATTTTCCCAATCTCAAAGCCTTTTTCAATAAGAAACTTGGTCAATCATTTATACCATGCTCTAGGAGCTTGTTTAAGACCATAAAGAGCTTTATGAAGTTTGTTAATATGATTAGGTTTCTTGGGATTAACAAAGCCAGGAGGTTGTTTAACATAAACTTCCTCCTCAATTTCACCGTTGAGAAAAGAACTTTTAATGTCCATTTGGTATAACATGATGTCATGGTGATTAGTATAAGCAAGTAAGATGTCAATGGACTCTAGTCTAGCAATGGGGGCATATGTCTCAATGTAGTCCATACCTTCGACTTGAGTGTAGCCATGGGCGACGAGACGTGCTTTGTTGCGGATGACTTGACCATCTTCGTCTTGCTTGTTGCGAAACACCCATTTGCTACCAATGATGTTGTGGTTGTTGTCGGGCTTCTCGACCAATGTCCATACTTGATTTCTCTCAGAGTTGTGTAGCTCTTCGTGCATGGCATTTATCCAATCCGGATCATCAAGAGCATCTTCAACCTTCATAGGTTCAAGGTTAGATATGAAAGAGTAATGTTCACAAAAGTTAGCTAGGCGAGATTTAGAGCGAGTGATTCTCCCGGTTTGGATATCATTGTTGATTTGCTCTATGGGATGATCTCTAGCAATTCTTGCTCTAACTCGTGAAAGCTTTTGCTTGGGTCAGGGTGGAATATCTTCTTTATCTTCTTCTTCTTCTTTTTGTCCTTCTTCATTGTTGTTGGTGTTGTTGTCCCCTTGTGGAGGTGGAGAAGGGGGCCGATGAGGTTCATTTTGAAGCACCTCCTCGTTTCCTTCATCATGATGTGTCCCACTTGTGAATGCCTCCAAGTCAACTTGTGGTTCACCTTGTCGTGAGGTAGAAGCCTCCACTTGGATGGACGAAGTACTCTCTTTCACCTCCGTTGGACGAATCTTGTCAATAGACAAGTCTTGAATTGCTTCTGTAGGATCTTTATCTCCTACATCAATTGGTAATTGCTCTACTTGCGAGACATTAGATTCATCAAACTTCACATCTACCGTCTCTTCAACCTTCCGGGTGAAATTGTTGTAGACACGGTAAGTGTGAGAGTTTGAGCCATAACCAAGTAGGAAACCTTCATGAGATTTAGGAGCAAATTTAGAACGACGATGATTATCAAGAATGTAGCACTTTGAGCCGAATACTCGAAAGTATCCAACTTGAGGTTTGTTACCGGTGAGAAGCTCGTATGCCGTCTTGCCGAGAAGCTTGTGAAGATACAAGCAATTGGTTGCATGACAAGCTGTCTCAACTGCTTCCGCCCAAAAGTGTTTTGGAGTCTTGTACTCGTCAAGCATCATTCTTGCCATCTCGATAAGAGTCCGGTTCTTCCTCTCAACAACTCCATTTTGTTACGGGGTGTACGTAGCCGAGAACTCGTGTGAAATCCCTTCTTCGTCAAGAAAGGTATCCACATTTGCGTTCTTGAACTCTGTTCTGTTGTCACTATGAACCTTTTTGATCTTCACTTCAGATTGATTTTGGGCCTTCCTAGCGTAGATTTTGAAGATCTTTTGGACCTGAGATTTATCATCAAGAAAGAACACCCACATAAATCTTGAAAAATCATCAACTATGACCAGGCCAAATGAGTTACCAAAGAGACCCATGTGAAGTAGCTCGAGCGGTCTTCCCGTGGTCATAATGTTCTTCACGGGGGGGGGGGGCTTCCTCCAACTTGTTTTCCTACTTGACAAGCACTACAAAGTCTATCCTTGTCAAATATAACATCTCTTACTCCAAGGATATCATCACCTTTAATAAGCTTATCAAGATTTCGCATGCCCATGACCTAACCTTCTATGCCACAACCAGCCTTTTGAAGATTTAGCAATTAAGCAAGTTCGAGGTTGAGCCTTTTTAGTGAAATCAACAATGTAAAGATCACCTCTACGAATGCTGGTACAGGCCATTTTATGATTATCTCTATGAAACACTTGGCAATCTATTTTAGTAAATAGGACATTGAAGCCGAAGTCAGCAAGTCTAGATATGGAAAGTAAATTGTAGCCAAGAGATTCAACGAGCATACCATTTTGTATGGAGCTATCATGTGAGATGGCCACCTTACCGAGGCCAACCACCTTACCCTTTGAGTTATCACCAAAAGTGACGTACTTTCGAGGGCTGTCGTTTTCAGCAAGCTCACGAAACATGTCCTTGTCTCCGGTCATATGATCGGTAAATCCACTATCAAGGACCCATTCCTTTCCTCCAGCTATGTAGCCACGAAGATTAGCCATAAGACCGAAGTGTCTCATCGCATCATCAATATCATAGTCACTATAATCATCCTCGTCATTGTATCCATGTTCCACATCGTCATGTGATGGATCAATTCCTAGAGAGAGTGTCATTAGAAGTATGACCGTTACAATGTTCATTCCTATGAATTCTAATGACTTCGGAAATGATGTTGCTAATAATTCCAACATCTCCTTTGGCATGCATGAGATCACGAAGCTCATAGAGGCAATCATCAAACATAGGATCACTAGTACTCATCCTATTCAAGGCAATAGACTTATGGAGAATCTCATCCTGATTTTTCAAGCAATAATTGAAAGGATCGACAAGAGGTGTCTAGAGGGGGGGGCACTACTGGAATCAGCTACTTTGCCATCTGCCAGCTCTTTGCCATCAGCTACCCAAAAGCAGACGGCAAAGAACTGGCTGATGGCAAAGACCTTCTTTGCCATCAGCCAGTTCTTTGCCGTCCGCTAGCAGACGGCAAAGATTCTTTGCCGTTAGCTGGCAGACGGCAAAGAGGGAGGTGGCCCACACTAACGGGCTGATTAAGGAAAACCTAACGGGGCCCCTCTTTGCCGTCCACTAGCAGATGGCAAAGAGTACAAAAGCGGACGGCAAAGGGGGGCGGACGGCAAACAATTAGGGTACTAACGGCCGAGCCCCACCCCGCCCACCTTTGTCTGTTTCTGTCCCCCTCCTCCCCGACGACCACCGCCACCCGCTGCCGCCCCCGCCACCCACCGCCGCCCCCTTGCCCCACCTCCCCTCGCCCCGTCGCCCCACCGTCCCAACCACCCACCACCGCCGCCGCCACCC
>LR738712.1:389521379-389566210 GCA_902687465.1 Secale cereale
ACACCCCGACCCCGACACCCTGACACCCGACCCCGACCCCGACCCCCGACACCTCTCGAAAAGGTGTTCTTTGGCCTTCCAGAGGTCGACGGGGTCATATATTTGTGAATTATTAGTTAGGTCATATATTTTTCGATTTTGTTATGAAAAACATCATATATAATTGTGTTGATCGGGTAGTTTTAAATGTGCAGTTGTTTCATCGCTGCGAGGTTTGGTGTTCGACGACCTCGCCGTGCGTTTGACGAGCTCTGCCCCTTCGTTCGTGGGTGAGCACAAATGACATGTCCTCCTCCCCCATTAATTATTTGCTCTATTCTGATGAAACTTGATAGCTAGCTATATATGTGTCTTGAATCATCAGTATGCGTAACCAATATGTGTCTCCCGTTCGAAAGCGTCATAATTATAAATATGCATGCATTTGCATATTTATAACCTTGATTCTTTCGAGTTGTCCAACGCTATCCATGGACAGCCCGAGTATGTGTAGATTGGGTTCGTTTTCCCATATGCTTTGCTCCGGATCCGACGCATAAATTTCGTCAGTGCCTCCCCTGTTGTTCTCCGGGTACACATCCTCTCTGTTTATTGCAGAGACGTATATCAGGAGAACAGCGGGGAGGTGCTGTCGAAATTTTGCGTCAGATCCGGAGCATAGCATGGGAAAATGAACCCAATCTACACATACTCGGGTGAGATTAGGACCTATCATGACCTATTAGAGTGTAGGTTGCATGGACGTAATAAAATTGACAAAGTAGATCAACTGATGAATATATACATGGTGAATTACATATATAATTGTTGTGTTCAGTAGCTCTGAAAGTCAAGATGAGTGATCGTGCGTGGATGTATACCGGTCACACTGGTCAGAACAAATGGAGCACTGAATGGTTCACAAAAACCAAGGGGTTTGTGCAAGCCGCATTTGCAAATGGCCAGAGGAAAACCTGGTGCCCCTATTTCCGGTGCGGCAATTGGGAAAAGCGGACAGAGGCTGAAATGGGCAAACACCTGCAGAAGAGTGGTTTTACGCCCGATTATACGGTGTCGAAATTTCATGGTGAGGCTGCCCAACGTGACCGAGCTGAGGTGGATCGTCATCGCACCGACGAGCATGGTACCGGGATGGAAAACATGGTGCAAGACTGTGATGATGCTCGGGATTCGGACGAGGAGATGGAGGAATCTGCAAAGGCCTTCAATGAAATGTTGGAGTCTTCAAAACGTCCGCTCCACGAGCACACTGAGCTTTGTCAGTTGGATGCCATCTCACAAGTAATGGCTCTGAAGGCTCAGTTCAACTTGGGCAGAGAATGCTATGACGCAATTATGATAGTATTTGGACGCTTTCTACCCAAAGGCCATGTAATGCGTGCAAACCTGTACCAGTCGGACAAAATCCTCCGTGCACTGAAGATGCCCTATGCGAAGATACATGCTTGTGAGAAAGGATGTGCCTTATTTAGGATTGAGTATGCGGACTTGAACTATTGCCCCATTCGTAAGTCATCCAGGTATATTTTGGTAGACAACGGTATGGGTGAGAAGACACAGACCAAAATCTCCGTTAGTGTTCTTCCGTATATGCCAATCGTACCAAGACTTCAACGTATTTTCATGGTCGAAGAGACGGCCAGACTGATGACATGGCACAAAACAGGCAAAAGAACCGAACTAGATGCAGATGGGAATCTGATGATGGTACACACATCGAATGGTGTTGCGTGGAAAAAGTTTGATGAATTACATGATGACAAAGCGGCAGATCCGAGGCATCCTCGAGTCGGCGTTAGCATGGATGGGTTCAGTGTGTTTGGTTTGACGGCAGTCCAATACAGTTGTTGGCCCGTATTTGTCCTTCCACTCAATCTCCCCCCGGACAGATTATGCAAAGAAAGAATATTTTCCTGACGTTGATAATTCCAGGGCCCAACTATCCGTGAAAAAATATGAATGTGTACATGCAGCCGCTTAAGGACGAATTGCAAGAAGCCTGGGATAATGGGTTCAAGACATACGACGCCTATAGCAAACAGAACTTCATAATGCGTGTCTAGTACATGTACTCGACGCATGACTTGCCGAGGTATGCGCTATTCGTTGGCTGGTGTGTGCATGGAAGGTTCCCGTGCCCCACATGCAAGGGAGCTCTTGAGTTTCGTTGGCTTCAGGCCGGTCACAAGTTTTCTTGCTTCGACATGCATAGACAGTTCCTGGATCCTCGCCATAAGTTCAGGAAAGACAAGAAGAACTTCATCAGAGGTAGAGTTGTCAAAAAGTCTGCACCACCTGCATTGACAGGCCAACAGACCCTGGATAAGTTAAACGCACTCGAGCCAGATCTAGAGCATCCATGGTACTTCAAGGGGTATAATTCTAAGAACGCCTGGACTCACAAAACATGCTTATGGGATCTGCCTTACTTCAAAGGCCTCCTTTGCCCACACAACATCGACGTGATGCACACTGAGAAGAATATCGCCGAGGCACTTTTTGGTATATTGTTCGGCATAGATGGGAAGTCAAAGGATAATACTAAGGCTAGAGTCGATCTGGAGGCGCTATGTGATAGGCCATTACAAAACATGAAAGAACCGAAAGGAAAGCAGAACTGGACGAAGCCAAAGGCATGGTTCAATCTTGGAAGGCCAGCTATGAGGGAAATTATCTTGTGGGTGCAACAACAGTTGATGTTCCCCGATGGGTATGCAGCGAATCTAAAGAGGGGAGCGAATCTTGATAAATAGAAGATATTTGGTCTCAAGAGTCATGATTGGCACATATGGATTGAGCGGGTAATGCCAATGATGTTGCGTGGCTTCATCCCTGAGGATGAATGGCTAGTACTGGCAGAACTCAGCTATTTCTTCCGTGTTCGTTGTGCGAAAGAACTATCGCCTGGCGTGCTAGAAGAAATGGAAGAGTTGGCGCCGGAGTTGATTTGCAAGTTAGAGAAGATCTTTCCACCGGGCTTCTTTAATCCAATGCAGCATTTGATTTTGCATCTCCCGACCGAGGCAAGATTGGGGGTGCCCGTGCAAAATCATTAATGCTACCCAACTGAGAGGATGCAGAAGACGCTTCAAGAAAAATGTGAAAATAAACGTAGAATTGAAGCATCGATGGCTGAGGCATTCATCACCGAGGAGGCGGCAAACTTCGTAACGGCACACTACGAAGCCAAAAATCGTCATTTGCATAATCCGAAGCCTCGATACAATGCTGAAAACCCTAAAAAGGGTGGATCCAACCTTAGCCTATTCAGAGGGAATCTCGCACCAGCCAGTGTTTCACATCCAGTATCTTTGGATAACGAAGAATGGTGGACCATTTCGTTGTATATCTTCAACAACCTGATAGAAGTGCGGCCGTACATCTAGTAAGTTCTCGGTACATTGTTTCGCAACTTCTATTTCCTTTGAACTGCTCTTATTCCTGGATATTTCATATAGTCGATGCGTCGCCATATTCTCGTATGGAGCGGTGATCCAAAAGGATTCCGTCGAAGAGTATGAGCTTCTCGCAAAGCACGGAGGCGGCTATCCCGGTTTCAGCTCTTGGTTCAAACAAACGGTAATTTCTATTAGACAATTTCAGTTCATTCTCTAATTTGTGCGTAATGCAACAATCCTTTCATATTAAACTTGTAGGCTAATTCAGAGTCTATGGACGCCGAATTGAGACAAGTTGCTAATGGTTTTGACTATAAGGTCCGTTCATTTGACAAGTACGACATCAACGGGTATCGCTTTCGTACCTATGTCAAAGAGCTATCTATGGCCGACCAAAAGACTACAAATTGTTGTGTATCTGCTATAGGCGAACGAGGTACCGAGTATTATGGGAGAGTTGAAGCAATTTATGAACTTCTATTCTATGGTGAAAACCCACCGAATGTCGTAGTGTTCAAATGTTATTGGTTTCAGCCGAAGGAGACTAGAAGGACTCATGAGCATATAGGGCTAGTTGAAATCAACCAAAGCACCCATTTAGATGTTCCTGATGTCTATATTACGGCTCAACAGGCGACCCAAGTATTCTATCTACCGTGGGCCTGCCAATCTAATCCAAATCTGAAAGGTTGGGATGTCGTTTATGAAGTGCCGCCACGTGCTAGACTTTCTCCCCCAAAGGAAGAGGATTATGAACCTCACATTAACCCAGACACATATGAAGGAGAATTCTTCCAAGAGACACGTCTTTCCAAAAAGCGTTTCAAGAACCGCTATACTTCACCCCAAAACATTGAAGTAGACAGCGACAGTGAATCCGACATCACCCCAGAGGAGGAACAAGAAGAGCCGGAACAAGAAGAGGTTACTACTGCGGATGACCTGTCAATGCTTGATCGATTATGTCAAGGTGGCCTTGCACATGTTGATGCCACTGAACCCTATGAGGCCATCATTGATTATAGTGATGATGATGATTATGCATTTATTGATGATACTGATCAAGATTATTAGTAGTGTCAGGTATTCAATTTTTTTATGTTGTACTTGATGATGATACACTTAAGTGATATACATATTATTATTCATGTCAGTATTTTTTTATGTTGTACTAATTTCCTTTATTCTTTGTCATGGAAGGTGTTGAAAGATGGTGGGCGCTGGTCGAGAGCGCGCCGAGGCCCCTTCTTCATCGGCGCGTGGTGTGAGGTCTTCCATTCCACACGCACCTCTCCCCCGAGCGTTGCTGGACAGTATGGCGACACCGCTGGGCCCTTCTTCGTCGACCGCGATGCCCAGCAGGGGATGAGGTAAGAATAAGAGAGGAGGTGGAGCACGTGGTCGCGGGAGAGGAGGTAGGGTGACTGCTGCGGCGCCTTCCTCACCGCAACCCCCACCTGTTTCACCCGAGCACGTGACTGCTAGGGTGGACTCGTCCGAGAAGGAGGCTACACGGACTCCGGTCCACGAGCCTCCGGTCCACGGGTCTTCGGCCCACGAGCCTCGGGTCGACGGGCCTTCGGCCCACGAGACGTCAGAGGAGCACACGTCTGGATGGGGTACCTGGACGGATCAACCTGAGGAGCCGAGTGGCATGCTGATGATGACGAGGAGTCGACTGATGAGGAGGTGGGGGCAACGTCTACCAGCGTGGTTGTACATGGCTCCCGTTCGTGCCGGCGACCCGCGAGCATAGGTGGTTGATTTTACCTGATTGGGAGAGGTAAGTGCATTTAATCTTTTTGTACCTTCTGCATTCACATTTCTTCAAATAACTAATGCGTTAGCCTTGTCATGCTGCAGGGGTTGGGACCACCACGAAAGTGTCCGCCGGCCCAACTCCGTCCTTGGAGTTCTTTGTCGGCAAAACTTCCCGGGGTTTTTCATGTTGCCTGGTGAGGGTCGGGTTCTAGAGCTTGGATTGAGTTGGGAGCACTACTTGGCTGCCCCGGCCCCGCCGGGTGAGATTATCGACGGTGTCTTGTGCAAGATGAGGGCAGATGTGGTGATCAGAAAGTTCTGGGTAATTTCTCCTTTACACAATTAAAAATCTTCAACTAGCTAGTTATTAATTGTACTAATCAATATTGTCTCATTTGATTGCAGACATTCTATAGGTGTGAGGAGGGATACGAGGAGGAAGCGGCCCATGTTATCGATAACGTCTGCAAGAGCCTACTACAGAACTTACGACACGAGGCTCGGGGGCAGGCTGTTCGAGACTACTACATCGGGCGTGGTATCAAGAAGCCCAAGCAGGCGTGCCGCGATAAGTTATTGAGTAAGGAGTAGTACATGAAGGTAATTCTTAAGGCCTTGTACTTACTTCCTTCATTTAGTAATTCATAGCCGTAGCGCTCAAGTTTCTATTTGCTAACTTAGGCCCCTCCGAGATGGTGTGCGGATCGGATGGATTGTTGGGAGGTGTTGGTCAATGTGTGGTGCTCAAAAGAATGGCGGGCCACCCACAACGAGGCCAAGGACAAACGTGCCCAAATGGAAGGTGTGCCACACCATCAAGGCAGCTCCAACTTATTTCAGTACGAGCGGAACTGGGTATGTGGTTTGCTTCATGATTCATGCAATTCATTCATCATGCTAGCTTTAGCCCTTTAATTACTAATTTACTTTGTTTCTCTCTTTCAGGCACGCTACAATAAGGCGGATAAGGTGCCAGAGGTGTACGACCTGTATGCCATGGCCCACACTGGCCCTTACAAGAAAGTCAAGGCATTCTCTGCATCTGACCTCGATGATCCACTGAACTTCACCAACATCTCCGCCGACGACAAGCTCGTGCAATATAGAGATCAGGGGAAGGCGAGGAAAGGGGAGGACATTAACCCGATCAAGGGTCCCATTGATACATAGCTGCTGATGATATCTGGTGGCAGGGGTCCCATGGCTCCATAGCCATGGGAGATGGACTTATCCGTTGTCCTAGCACTCTCCCGGAGATCAAGGCGCGCCAGTCGAGCTTTGCTCCTGAGATAAGGCCTCGTGAACGGCCAGTCCAACTCGCCATCAAGGTTAGTTATCCGTACTAAACTATCTTTCTCCATTACATTACGTGCGCTTCCATTAATGATTACAAATGGTCATGTGAGTGGTGTTGCAGGCTGCTATACAGAGTGAGAGAGATAGAACGGAGAAACTTTTGGCGGAGGCGGCGGAGAGGCAGCGGGAGTTGGAGGAGAAGACGACAAAGATGTTGGAGGAGGAGAGGGCACGGAATGACATGCAGGCAAGGGCCATGTACGAGCTCCTTGTGGTAAGTTTCTTCTGCAGATTACTTGCTAGTCTTAACATTTGAGTCTCATTACTAACTAGTATGACTCTGTTGTCAAAACCAAATGTGCAATCTGTGTGCGAGAAGTCCGGTCAGACCGCTCCGCCGATTCCAGTCATTGCTCCTGGGAGCACGGTGAGTTTAATTTGAATGGACATTACTTGCTAGTCTTAACATTTGAGTGTCATAATGCTAACGAGACATTGGAAATGATCTTTGGTGCAGCTTAACTCTAGACACGCATCGCACGATCCTTCTCCAGCTACCGGCACGAGCCAGCCCGCTCCTACACCTCCCTGATCACGGTAAGTTTCTCTAGTGTTTTTCTTAACAAATGCATAAAGACATAGACTTAGCTTTATTTCCTCCAATATGCTTACCACAATGACCTAGAGTTAGCTTCTTTTCCTCCAAAATGACTTAATAAGCTTACTGACCTCATAAACCATCCATTTTACCTAAGTTAGCTCTAAAACGATCTGTACTTAGCTTACTTATGTCAAAAATTGCATAATTAGCTTAGTTAGCTCATAAACGATCCATTTTACCTAAGTTAGCTCTAAAATGACCCATTTTACCTTAGTTAGCTTAGAAATGATCCAGTTTATCCAAGTTAGCTCTAAAATGACCCATTTTACCTAGATTAGCTCCTAAATGATCCATTTTGCCTACGTTAGCTTTAAAATGACCCATTTCACCTAGGTTAGCTCCAAAATGACCCATTTCACCTAGGTTAGCTCCAAAATGACCCATCTTACATAGGTTAGCTTATAAATGACCCATTTCACCTAGGTTAGCTCCAAAATGACCCATCTTACCTAGGTTAGCTTATAAATGATCCAGTTTATCCAAGTTAGCTCTAAAATGACCTAATTTACCTAGAGTAGCTCCTAAACGATCCATTTCACCTAAGTTAGCTAAAAACAATCCATTTCACCTAAATTAGCTCTTAAATGATCCATTTGACCTAAGTTAGCTCAAAAACAATCCATTTCACCTTAGTTAGCTCAAAAACGACCCATTTCACCTTAGTTAGCTCATAAACGACCCATTTCAACTAAGTTAGCTCATAAATGATCCATTTCACCTAAGTTAGCTAAAAACGATCCATTTCACCTTAGTTAGCTCGTAAACGACCCATTTCAACTTAGTTAGCTCATATATGATCCATTTCACCTAAGTTAGCTCATAAATGACATATACTTCTTGTTCTAGTCTTCTTCTTGTTCTAGTCACCTATTTCTAACTTTCTTATTTGCCATTTTGCAGATTTCACTCACTTCATAGAAGCTAGCTTGCTATGATGGAGTGCTTGCTTTTTCTTTGATGAAACTTTGCATTGTATGTAGCTTGCTATGATGGAACTTGCTATCCTGATGAAACTTTGCATTGTAATATGTATATGGATGGAACAATGTGTATGGATGGAACTTGCTTATGTATGAATGTATGAAACTTATGTTCTGGATATGTGATATGATTGCTGTTAAATAGCCCTGTGAAATATATCTATATATGTCATATATATTTGCTGTGAAAATTGTTGGATTAAAAAAAACAGAAAAGAGCCAATATGCAGGCTCTTTGTCGTTGGCCACCGACGGCAAAGGGCTCTTTGCCATCAGCAGCTGACGGCAAAGAGGCCACGTGGCAGGCAACTGTGCTTCCTGGGAGGCTGACCAATTTGGTCAGTTTGCCTACAGTGGCTGACGGCAAAGGCTTTGCCGTCAACGGAAGACGACAACAAATTTTTTTTGCCTACAGCGGTGAATGGCAAAGGCATGCCGTGTAGTGACGTCCAGCTGACATCATTCAGCGGACGACAAAGGCATGTCAAAATTTGCCGTTAGCGGCTGACGGCAAAGGCCTGCCGTTAACCACCTAACGGAGTAACAGCGCATTTATTGCCATCTGCTTTCTTTGCCGTCCGCTGCTGATGGCAAAGGCCCCTTTGCCATCAGCCTTCCGAAGCAGACGGCAAAGTAGCTCTTTGCCGGGGCCTTTTGCCGTCCGCGGCGGACAGCAAAGACCTTTGCCGTCCGCCATTCATGCCTTTGCCGTCCGCCTTGGCAGATGGCAAAGTAGCTGATTCCTGTAGTGGGGGGTGAATAGACTACTTGACCAAATAAAACCTAGCCTTTTCCCAATTTTATGTCTTGGCGGATTTTAGCAATTATGCACAAATGAAGCAATCAACCTACACATGCAATTCTAAGAGTATAGCAGCGAAATATAAAGCAATTGCATATGAAGGTAAAGGGATGGGTTTGGAGATTGAAAACGCAAGTGTAGAAACGGATGTTTTTGTCGTGGTTCCGATAGGTGATGCTATCATACATTCACGTTGATGGAGACTTCAACACACGAAGGGTAACGGCTGCGCGAGTCCACGGAGGGCTCCACCCAGGAAGGGTCCACGAAGAAGCAACCTTGTTTATCCCACCATGGCCATCGCCCATGAAGGGCTTGCCTCACTAGGGTAGATCTTCACGAAGTAGGCGATCTCCTTGCCAATAACAAACTCCTTGGTTCAACTCCACAATCTTGACGGAGGCTCCCAAGTGACACCTTACCTCTAGGAGACACCACTCTCCAAAAGGTAATAGACGGTGTGTTGATAATGAACTCCTTGCTCTGGTGCTTCAAATGATAGTCTCCCCAACACTCAACTCTCTTTCATAGGATCGGATTTGGTGGAAAGATGATTTGAGTGGTAAGCAACTTGGGGAAGGCTAGAGATCAAGATTCATATGATAGGACTGAAATATTTTGGGCTCAACACATGAGTAGGTGGTTCTCTTTTAGAAAATGAGTAATGGAAGTGTAGGCTTGTTCTGATGCCTTTCTCCATGAATGAACAATGGGTGGAGGGGGTATATATAGCCTCCACACAAAATCTAACCATTACACACAATTTACTAAACTCGGTGGGACCCAATCAGAGAACTCGATCAGACCGATTTAGTTCATAATGTGACCGTTAGGCATTTCGGGGGGATCGATATGATAAAATCGGTAGGACCGATTTCATTAGGGGTAGGGCATAAATTAATCTTGATGAGATCGATTACACAAACTTGGTAGGACCAATTTTGGTAAGAAGCTAACCAGAGAGTTGGTCAGGCAAACTCGGTGGGACCGATTCGCTCATTTCGGTTGGACCGAAACATTACGAAGAGGCAATAGAAAGTTTGCAATGCTAACTCGATGAGACCTATTCTCACATCTCGGTTAGACCGAAATGTTTCAAATAGGAAACAGCGAGTTGGCATTCCCATCTCGGTGAGACCGAGATCCCTATCGGTGAGACCGAACTGATTAGGGTTTTGGCAGTGGCTATGTCAAATGAACTCTGTGGTGCCGGATAGATCAAATCGGTGGGGCCAAGTTTGACTTTTGGTTTGGGACATATGTGGATGTGAGAAAGTGGTTGAGGGTTTTGGAGCATATCACTAAGCACTTTGAGCAAGCAAGTCATTAAGCAACACCTCATCCCCTTTTAATAGTATTGGCTTTTATATGGACTCAATGTGATCTTGGATCACTAAAATAGAAAATGTAGAGTCCTGAGCTTTGAGCTTGAGCCAATCCTTTGTACTTATCATCTTGAAGGGGTTCCACATCCTCTAGTCCATGCCACTCCATTTGTTGAACCTATCTGAAATATACTAGATGAAAACATTAGTCCAACAAGAGATATGTTGACATTAATTACCAAAGTCACCCAGGGAGCACTTGTGCTTTCACATAGCTGATAACCTATCAAAGTGTGTCGCACCAAAACTCCCTGTGAAACCAGGGACTTTTGTTATCCATCTCACTCAACCCTTCGTGTCTCCAGCAATGATGGCTAGAAAGAGAAGGAAATTGGACTCTGTCAAGCCTCCCCTGGTAGAGTTTTCTGAAACCCCCAGCAGGGGGTTTGTCGGGAACAACTCCCCTTTGATTGTTAAGACGCACCCTCTCGCCAAACTTTCAACATTTGCAGCTGAGGGATGCGCTTCCGGGAATGAGGAGGTGCCGCTGATCCTCGTTGCTGAGCCACGAGCTCCAACTTGGGCACATCACATTGTCCATTTCCTCCAAACAGGAGAACTTCCCGGAAGGCAAGAAGAAGCTGAAAGATTAGCCCGGAGGGCCAGTATGTATCAGTTCATTGATAACATGCTATACAAAAGGAGGCCGAATGGTTTGAAGTTAAAATGCATTTGCCGGGAAGAAGGAAAGGAACTCCTGGCAGAGATACACAAGGGTGTGTGTGGCTCCCATGTCGGATCGAGGGCTCTGGTCGGGAAGGTTTTCCAGCAAGGATTCTATTGGCCCACCACCCTCCAAGATGCAGTTGAGCTAGTCACCAGATGTGAAGCCTGCCAGCTCCATTCCAAGAATATCCATCAGCCTACCTAAGCTCTTTAGACGATCCCTTTGTCGTTCCATTTTCGGTCTGCGAGCTAGATATCCTGGGCCCCTTTCCCCGTGTTGTCGGGGCTTTGAATTCTTATTCATCGCAATAGACAAGATTACAAAGTGGCCAGAAGTGTAGGCAGCGAGAAAGGTGACCGCCCAGTCAGCTATCAAGTTCTTGAAATAATTGGTATGCTACTTCGGAGTCCCTGCCCAGATCATCACTGATACTGGCACCCAATTCACGAGCCGCGCCTTCATGCAATACGTTCATGCACTCGGAAGCAAGGTTTCATTTGCATCAGTGGCTCACCCAAGGAGCAATGGACAAGCTGAGACGGCGAGCACTGAAGTGCTGCGAGGCCTCAAGACAAGAACATTTGATATGCTGCAGAAGTGTGGCAGGCGATGGATCAACGAGCTGCTGGTGGTTCTCTGGTCCCTCCGTACGACACCAAATCGAGCCACTAGACATACCCCCTGCTCCCTTGTCTATGGGGCAAAAGCAGTTATACCCGCGGAACTCATTTACGAGTCTCTTCGAGTGCTTGCCTATGATGAAGTAGTGCAAGAACATCGCTGGCGTGACGACGCTGTGCTACTCAAGGAGAACCGTCTCTGGGCTGCTACGCGTGTTGCATGCTACCAGCAAGGTCTGCGTTGCTATCATCGCCGTAGGGTTAACGCCCGGAGTCTTGAGGAAAGCGACCTTGTCCTTAGGACCGTTCAATCCGCCAAGGGTGCAAACAATTTGACACCAAAGTGGGAAGGCCCATACCAGGTAGTATGAGTCACCAGACCCGGCGTAGTCCGTCTAGAGACCGGAGATGGCATTCAATTACAAAACTCATGGAGTATTGAGCATCTCCGTAAGTTCTACCCATAAGGCGCGGCTGTCGGGCCCTGCCCGACAACCACCCTTTTGTACAAGCTTTGCCTCAGTTGCATGTAACCCTTTGTACAAAGCCAAGCGCAGACCCTAAGCAACAGAAAAATAAACGAAGTGCTAGGGGGGCCCCAAAGAAGATTGCATGCATGCATAAGCATATCATAAGCATTACATATTCATGTAGATAAGAACATACATAACATTGTTTTCATCCGCATCAAACTGCAGGATTCTTTCTGTGGACTTGGTCTCGAAGAGAAGAAATGAAGACAAGCCTACGCAGCGATCCTCGACAAGCCTAACTAATAAGTTATCTTCATATCCATACGTGTTCTATAAAGTAAATACTTGTGCATACAAAAACCTCGTCACCCTTGATACTTAGGTGCTCCCATCCCTTGGCTCGAACGTTTGGAACCAAGGACTTTTGTTCGCCATTTGACTCAACCCTCTGTATCTCCAATAACAATGGCCAGGAAGCGGAGGAAACTGGACTCCGTCAAGCCTCCCCCGGTAGAGTTTTCCGAAACCCCCGGTAGGAGGCTAGGCGGGAATAACTCCCGTTTGATCGGTAAGACATACCCTCCCACCAAACTTTCAACATCTGCGGTTGTGGGATGCGTTTCCGGGGACGAGGAGGTGCCGCTGATCCTCGTTGCCGAGCCGCATGCTCCAACTTGGGCACGACACATTGTCCATTTCCTCCAAACAGGAGAACTTCCGGAAAGGCAAAAAGACGCTAAAAGAGTAGCCCGGAGGGCCAGTATGTATCAGTTCCTTGATGACATGCTATATAGAAGGAGACCCAATGGTGTGAAATTGAAGTGCTTTTGCTGGGAAGAGGGAAAGGAACTACTGGCAGAGATACACAAGGGTATGTGTGGCTCCCACATTGCATCGAGGGCTCTGGTTGCGAAGGCTTTCCGGCAAGGATTCTATTGGCCCACCACCCTTCAAGATGAAATTAAGATAGTCACCACATGTGAAGCCCGTTAGTTCCATTCCATGAATATCCATCAGTCTGCCCAAGCTCTTCAAACGATCCATTTGTCGTGGCCATTTTCGGTCTAGGGGCTCGATATCTTGGGCCCCTTTCCCCGTGCTGCCGGGGGATTTGAATTCTTGTTCGTCACAATCGACAAGTTTACAAAGTGGCCAGAAGTGGAGCCAGTGAGAAAGGTGACCGCCTCGTCAACTATCAAGTTCTTGAAAGGATTGGTATGCCGCTTCGGAGTTCCTTCCCGAATCATCACTGACAATGGCACCCAATTCACGAGATGTGCCCTCATGCAATATGTTCATGCCCTCGGAAGCAAGGTTTCATTCGCATCAGTGGCTCACCCACGGGAAAATGGAAAAGCCGAGAGGGCGAACACTGAAGTGATGCGAGGCCTCAAGACAAGAACATTCAATATGTTGCAGAAGTGTGGTAGGCAATGGAACGATGAGCTGCCGGTGGTTCTATGGTCCCTCTGAATGGCACCAAATCGAGCCATTGGATAGAACCCCTTCTCCCTTGTCTATGGGGAAAAAGCAGTTATCCCCATGGAACTCATTTACGGGTCTCCTCGAGTGCTTTCCTACGATGAAGTAACGCAAGAACAACACCGGTGTGACGATGTTGTGCTACTTGAGGATATCCGTCTCCGGGCTGCTACACGTGTTGCACGCTGCCAGCAAGCCATGCATCGCTATCACAACCCCAAGGTTAACGCCCGGAGTCTTGAGGAAGGCGACCTTGTCCTTAGGCGTGTTCAGTCCACCAAGGGTACGAACAAGTTGACGCCAAAGTGGGAAGGCCCTTACCAGGTAGTATGAGTCACCAGACCTGATGCAGTCCATCTAGAAACCAGAGATGGCATTCAATTGCAAAAGTCATGGATATTGAGCATCTCCGTAAGTTCTACCCGTAAGGCGCGGCTGTCGGGCCCTGCCCGGCAGCCACCCTTTTGTACAAGTTGTTCCTTCGTTGCATGTAACCCTTTCTACAAAGCTAGACACACACCCTGAGCAACAGAAAAATAAAGGAAGCGTTGCCCCCCCAGAAGAAGATTGCATGCATGCATAAGCATATCATGAGCACTGCATGTTCATGTAGATGAGATCATGCATGGCATTGTTTTCATTTGCATCCAACAACATGATTCTTACCGTGGACTTGGTCCCAAAGAGAAGAAATGAAGACAAGCCTACGCAGCAATCCCCAGCAAGCCAAACATATAAGTTCTCTTCTTATCCATACATGTTCGGTCAAATAAAGACTTGTTCATATGAAAACCTCGTCACCCTTGAAACTTAGGTGCTCCCATCCTTTGGCTCGAGCGTTGCTTCGGTCAGGATGGTTGCAGTTGCCTTCGACGAAGAAGGGTTGGCGGGGGGGGGGTGGTCCCCTTTATGATTTTATGCCCGATAGGCCTAGCCCCGCGCCAGCAAACAAGGGTACCGGCAGGATAGCCTGCCGGGGAAAACTTGTTTACTTAAGCGTATAGAGGCATCCCACCTCTGCTTGGATACCGTATATGCACAAGTACCCGGCAAGGCTCGTCTTTTTCATTAATATGCTGATCAGCAAGTACATATTTTACATAACAAAAACATGGATAAAGAAGATTACATAATTTAGACTAAAGTCTGGCAGTCGCCTACACGTTTTAACATGAAAAAAATATAAGTGCCCCGTAATCCCCTTCTCTATCCCTCATTTCCCAGGAACTTCAGTGGGAAGAACAGAAACTGCCCTCATTCAATAACATGTTAACGAAGAAGTAATGAAGGTATCAAGACATCATCAAAGCCACTGCCTGTGTACCCGTTGTAGCCTACCCCAACGACGTTCATGCCAGGCTCGGGGGCTTTTATCGGTGCAATAGACCCAGGTGTATGTTGCCCTGACTGTACACATGCACAGAAGCATGATCACAATGACCACGACCATGTCAAGCAGAAGAGATAGCTCTTTCAGAAATCATGGGGCAGATCAAGAGGACCAAGTCTAGGAGGAGGAACAACAGCTCACTAAGGAAAAACCTCCCTTGCCGGGCGGGTGAGCCAAGCGAGGGCGAGGTACCCCACAGACAAGTCCCAAGAACATCCTGGCAATCCTACCGGGGACGCGGAGGATGGATTTACCCGAACGAGGCTCCACCGCACCACCTCACATCGAACAAAGTCGCAAATGAGTGCGGTGTCAAGCCGTCAAGTGGCTAAGTTGCCGTAATTCGATATGTGGCGTCCATTTCAAGTGGAAAGAACCTACAGATGACACCCATCCAGCAATGGGTCATGCACGCAGGCAAGGAGGTGGCAGAATCAGCCTGACAAGGCTTGCCAGGCTATGCCCCGATGTAACACTAAGCGGCGTATTTAATGCACCTTGTCCTGTCTGTAGAGATAGGTATGAAAGCACTGTTTGCTATCTAATCAGTACACAATGATTGATTTTCCATTATGGCAACCCCTTGAGCTAGAAAAGGAGGACCGTGGCGACCGTAGAAAGGATTTCACACCATTGTACACTCATACGCACGTAGTTGCTCTCGCCCCCAGGCCACGTTGCCGGTCAAGAGCACTGCGTCTCCACTACGGTCCACTACATCAATCTACCAAAGCAGGAGTTGGGTTTTACGCCTCACGGCGGCCTGAACCTGGGCAAAACTGCCCGTGTCATCACTGCCGCGCTGCCTCGCGCCCTCCGCTCTTTGTGCATCGTGCCCTTTACCTTGCCAAACCAAAAGGGGCCGATGGTACCATAGGTGGTCGTGTTTTCCCACGACATCCTTATATTCTAAAATGGTCTGAATCTCTCTATTTAATCCACCCATAAAACATGCAAGCGTAGCTTCATTATCCTCAACAATACCACATCTAATCATGCGAGTTTGTAATTCCTGATAATATTCCTCTGTAGAATTTTTTCCTTGTCTTAAACGCTGCATTTTTTTAGTAGTTCACGTTGATAATGTGGTGGAATCCAATGAGTACGCATAGCCGTTTTGAAAGCAGCCTAAGTAGTTGCAATATTATTTGGATATAATCTACGATGTTCAGACCACCACACACAAGCAAAACTAGTGAAAGCACAAGAGGAGCAGCAACACGTCTCTCCTCGTGATATTCTAAACATGTAAAACATTGTTTGGTTTCTAACTCCCAAGTGATATATATGTCAGGAACATATATACCTTCAACTTGTGGAATATTCAATTTTAGTTTACGAAGATGGCCAGGATCTCATACCTGAGGTAGTGGTGCAACCCTACCATTGCGATTATATGCATGTGGACGTCCTTGTGGTGGTTGTTGCATGTAGTTCTGATTTTGATCAACCCCATCCTCGTAATTGCCTGCATAATGGTCATCCTCCTCGGCACCACTAGCAGCAATAGTAGGAGCCAAAGAAGCGTCAACGGTAGGTATAGCAGCACCAGAAGTTTGGCCATGTCCGACTTCCCAACTTCCATATCACGGAAGTTGGGAAGTCAAACTTGGACACGAATCGTTGTATCACGTGATATCGAACTTGAAAGCAAAGGAACAAATACTGGACTCGAACTGGTGGCTGAGATGAATCTAGTGGAACTCGGACTGGTGGCTAGTATGTATATTGTGGAACTTGGACTGGTGGCGGATGTATGTTGGAGGTGGACTTAGATTGGTGTGATGGCAACGGATATGTGGTGGCGTATATGGACTCGGATTGGGAGCGGATATTTGGTGATGGTATATGGCGGCGGCGATGAAGATGGTGCGACGGCGACGTGAAAACCTGTGACCAGAACTCGAAACTCTAAGGTAACTAGACACTAAGACCAGCAACTCGACACAATGATGCAATCGCAAATTCAACAAATCATAACTCTAAAAAGATTATGCAAAGGCTCAGAGTGGTTCGGATATGATGAACTAACCCTAAATATTTTTTTGGCTTTTCCATGGACTGTAGTTATGAACAACAGACTCGATCTAAACTATGAAAAACTATAAAATCTCACTGAGCAACCTGGAAATATGATACCACTTGATAGAGATGAGGGTCCCAATCTTTCGATGAAATGATAACTATCGATTTGGTGGAGACGACTTTGATGATCCGACTACAAACGTGCATGACGTTGTGCCTTAGCATTCACTAAACCAACTCCGACAGGTTACTGACCATGCCGAAGCATGATTAACCTTACCACGAAGGTCTATTCCTGCAAACAATCGAAGAACAAGCAAGAATATGATAAAGCAATCTAAATATTGCGAATATATATGAACTATTGATGAAGGTGGGGATCCGTAAGCGGTCTTGGTCTTGTCGTTGGACACAAACGAAGTACATGAAGTTGCAATGGCTAAATTTTAACGAAACAAATCCCAAAGTCTGAACGACGCCCTAATGGTTGTATATATGAAGGAAGAGGGGGGGGGGGAGTTCGTGGCCCTTGGAAGAGGGGTCTGAAACCAAACCTAACTCTTGTTTCCCCACATATACGGACTCTAAAAACAGCCTATACTAAAGTATTTCAAAATTACATGGGCCTGGCCCAATAATAAGGTGACGCAACACGTATAATAGTCTTTGGACAAAATTTATGAAGTGGCATCTTGTATATTTCATCAAAGGCTTCATGCACTCATTATGGTGGCTTCAACGTCCTGAAATCATCACTTGTAACTCTATTCTTGTTCCCCTCGTGCGTGCCATCATCTCTATGCTTGATCTTGCTCCAATGTTCATCCTCCTTGTCAAAGCTAGGCCCTTAATTTGTAAGCAACATAAATGTATCCTATTTAGGCAGCATCATATTCTCATGAACATTAGAATCATTACTAGGAAACAAAAATACTATAGTAACTAGTCCAGTATGTATAGCAACAGGGGCTGTGGGTGCAACAATGGTATTGATGTCCTCATCAGAAACCATGATATGATAGGAATTGAGGAGACACAAAATTTCAAGCTTGGGGATGCCCAAGGCATGCCCAGATAATATTTCAAGAAGTCTCAAGCATCTAAGCTTGGGGATGCCCCGGTAGGCATCCCACCTTTCTTCATCAACAATTACCGGTTAGTATCGATTGAGCCTAAGTTTTTGCTTATTCACATGAGATGTGTTATTCTTGAAATGACATTTTGTTTTGCTTTATTTGATGTTTGAATAAAATAATTAAGATCTAAAATTTAAAAAATATAGAGTCTTCACAAAGCTGCCTATTCACTTAACTACTCATTTCATCTTCACTTTTATCTTTTTGGAGTAGTTTGTCGAACACTCTCATGCTTCACTTATATTATTTTTAGAGTTGATAATAGTGATGGTATTTTCACAAGCTATAAAGTTGGTCCTAATATGATGAATATCCAAGAAGGATATAGTAAAAAAACTTTCATGTATATCATTGGATGTGATATGTTTGATTCCTTGCAATAGTTTTTTGCGATATGGACATGATAATATGTGAGTCACGTTAGTGGGTAATTGTGATTTAGTAAGAATATTGGTCTTAAGGTTTGTGATTCCCTATGCATGCTCATACAGTCAACAGTTATGCAACGAAGTTACATCCCACTTATGATGCCTGTTTTTGCTTTTTGGTTGGTAGCTTCTCATTGTATTTGCTAGCCTTCATTTGCACTAAGCGGGAATGTTGCTTGTGCATCCAACTCTGTAAACCAAAAGTTGTGCCAAATGAGTGTACCATACCTACCTATAAGCAGTATTTCCATGCCGTGCCAAGTAAATTTGCATGTGCCAACTATAATTATTCAAAATAAATTTCGTTTTGTGTGCATGTACCGCTCATGAAGCAGCAGGGAGTGGCCAATATTTTCTATGCTAGGCATTTTATTCTCACGATGAGTGTTTAGTCAGTTGTCATTGCATGAGAGTGTGGCAGGTAATAGGGATGCCCAATGCCGAAATGAAAAAAATACTATGAAAATAAATTCCTAGGAAAGTGTTGTTATGGAAGGCACCTGCGGATACGGCTAGCCATTCATTGTGAAAGAATGGTGGAAAGGAAATAAACTTTACTTTCTATTTGGGAACCCCCTATAATTTGTCTAGCATGGAAGATATTGGAAATTCTCGGTCGTTTTCATCGACAGGAAAACCATGCCTCTCAAAATAATTTTATCTCTAAATTTAAGCCTTGAGCTCCGGCACCTCTACAAATACCAGCTTCCCTCTGCGAAGGGCCTATTTATTTACTTTTATGCAATTTTTATTTTAAATTTGAGTCTCCATCTTCTCCTATAAAGCACCAACTAGAGCACATTGGATGTAGCTAATGTTAAATGTGTTTAATGAATGGATCAATGATTGAGCATAATGGGCTGGGGATAACTTTCTTTAGCATTGATATTTTGACAGATTTTGTTTCTTGTTAGTATGCATGAATTTTGATGTCTTCATGTCAAATTATAGACTATTTCTTTGAATCATTCAAGTCCAAATGTCCATGCTACAAAATAAAGAGTACATGACTAATATGACAGGTAGCATTTCACGTAAAAAATTATATTTTAATTGCTACTTTATCATGATGAGTTTTATGAGAAACAATTGTTGTTATGATGCTAGGAACAGTTATTGAAATTATCATTGATCAAACTTATACACTATACTAGCATTCACACTTCATAAATCATTTCTTTTATCATTTACCTACTTGAGGACGAGCATGAATTAAGCCTCGGGACACTGATACGTCTCCAACGTATCTATAATTCATGCCAAGTTAACAAGAATTTTAAATAGTTTTGGTACGGAACTACCCCGGACTGACGCTGTTTTTAGCAAAACTACCATGGTGTTGTTTTTTGTGCAGAAATAAAAGTTTTCCAAATGCAGCGAAACTTTTTGATATTT
Organism: Secale cereale; assembly: GCA_902687465.1. Taxonomy (NCBI): domain Eukaryota; kingdom Viridiplantae; phylum Streptophyta; class Magnoliopsida; order Poales; family Poaceae; genus Secale; species Secale cereale. Next base: position 389,541,279 of record LR738712.1, read on the forward strand.
TTTTCTGAACAAAAGAGCCACCAGAAGCTTCGTGGCATGACTAGAAGGTGAACGAGGTGTCCGCTACCAACCAGGGCGCGCAAGGGGCCTTGGTCATGCGCAGGTGGGTAGTGGGCACCTCGTCGCCCATCTGGACATGAGACCGGCGCTAAAAAATCCTATAAATAGAGAAAACCCCAGAAATAACCCTAGATGAGAAGATCTGTCACTGCAAGCGTCTGTATCCACAAGAAACCAGTCTAGACCATGCTCCGGCACCCTGCCAAAGGGGGAAATTATGATCGGAGGCCATCTTCATCATCACGGCGGCCACCATGATAAGGAGGGAGTAGTCCACCCTCGGGGCTGAGGGTTTATACCAGTAGATTTGTGTTTGATCTCTCTATCTCGTGTTCTTTGTTTGGCATGATCATGATGTACCACGTGCTTTGTTAATATAGTTGGATCATATGGTGTTTCTCCCTCTCTATCTTGTTGTGATGGATTGAGTTTTACCTTTGAGATTTTGTTGTTATCGAATTGAATACTTTTATGGATTTGAGAGCACTTGATGTATGTCTTGGCACTCAACTCGTGGATTCCCGAGGTGACATTGGGGTAATCTATGCATAGGGTTTGATGCATGTTTTCGTCCTTAATTCTCTAGTAGCAATCTTGGGTCACTGTTTGAGGTTCTTTGTGTTGGATTGAGTATTATGAATCTGAAGTTGTTTGATGCATATCATATAATCAACTCACGGATACTTGTGGTGACATTGGAGTATCTAGGTGACATTGGACTTGGTTGATATGTATCATTTCGTGTTATTTTAGTATGAACTCTAGGGCTATTTGTGACACTTATAGGAATGGCTCAAAACATCGACCAGAAAGAATGACTTTGAGGTGGTTTCGTTCCCTACAAACAATGTCTTCTTATGTTCTCTCCTAGATAAGAACTTTGGAGTGATTCTTTATCGCAAGTTGAGGGATTGCCATATGATCCAAATATGCTAGCATTGTTGAGAGATTACACTAGTGAAAGTATGAACCTAGGCCTTGTTTTCAAGCATTGCAATATCGTTTGTGCTCCGTTTTATGACTTGCTAGATTTTTTTATATTTTCATATTACAAAAACCTATATATACTACCCATACTACACTTGTATCACCATATCTTCGCCAAACTAGTGTATATATACAATTTACCATTGTATTTGGTGTGTTGGGGACACAAGAGACTCTTTATTATTTGGTTGTAGGGTTGTTTGAGAGAGACCATCTTCATCCTACGCCTCCCACAGATTGTTAAACCTTAGGTCATTCACTTGAGGGAAAATTGCTACTGTCCTACAAAACTCTGCGCTTGGTTGCCCAACACGAGTCTACAAGAATAAAGTTGCATAGTATACATCACTCTGCATGTCACCGCATATCGCCGCGACAACCACTTAGCTCGACGCATGTCGCCGTCGCCGACTGCCAGCAATCCCCACCACATTTTCCACTTCCGCTTGCTGCCTCCTATTGCCATCAACTTTCTCAACACTGACCCAGCTCCGCCCGATTGGGGAATCCGTGGTATTGATGGTTTCCCCTCATGGACAACAAGGTAACTAATTTACTGAGATATTCTCTCATCACTTATCCCAGTTCATTTGCCCCTTTAATCACTCGGCCGAAATTGCAGAGAAATAATTTTTCTTTGAGCTGATTTGAGGGTTTTATTTCATTCATAGAGTGTACTGTGCACAAACACATCAGGACTTTGCGGCCTTGTCCATATATCCATCGAGTTCCATCTCACCATAATAGATAACTTCACGAGGCACACGGTATGTGCAATCTCACCCTACCGCGGTTGGCATGGCCTATTTTCCTGAACATATACTATATATTGCTACATATAGATAAAAGGTGCCACATGCAGCATATATGTCAAAGGGGATTTCTATTTTTTATATATTAGGAAAATTAATGATGTATTGTTCTTTCCATTAGTCTCATATTTTCATGACATCATGGTTACACTATCTATTTAATTTTAAATTTTTGTCCATTGATTTCAACCGTTGTATTGTTCTTTCAATTACTCCCATATCTGCATGTTACCACATTCTTAACAATCTTACCATTTTCTACAGTACATCCCTTGATTTGCAACAACATCTATAGTACAGAATCTCGCCCTTTACAGAAGTGAAGACTGCAGGGATGTCATACTAAACACAAACCATGGATTTTGAATTGTTGCTTCTATAAGACTTGATGAAAGTGGTCACTCCTATTTTGGCACGGGCCATTGGACAGAAATTTCTAAGTTTTATGTAGTGAAACTGACACTAAAATTGCACTGCACACAAAAGATCTTGGTCATGAGATATATGCTAACTTCCACGACGATATCATCCGTCTAGACTTTGTTCAAAGTTAGCGTTCTTTTCAAGTATCTGCATGTTGACTTACCCATCAATATCAAAGGAATTGGGTAATATTTAAGCAACCAATTGTTATTCCATTTTCTTACGCTCTTCCTACCTACTAACTTGTAGTTACCAATACACTTTTCTTTTGCCCTGCTTTAACTAAATATTCCCTGTACTCCCACTTTTTTTTCAGAAAGCGCCACCAACTAGGAGACTCGGGAGGTGGAAGACGAGGCTGCCAACAAGTGGAGGCAGGTCGAGCAAGAACCACAAGGGACTGCAGCAGGCCTAGAATTCATCAGTAGCCTCCCCGATAATATGTTGATTGTCATCATCTCCTCCTCCCAATCAAAAATGGGGCACGGATAACCGTCATTTCCCGATGGCGGCGCTCCCTATGGCATTCCACCCCTATCGACATCATCGATGCCCACAAGCTCTGCCATGGCTATCTGTCAGTGTTCTGGGACCAGGGGTACCCAGAACCGTCTGGCTGCGGCCCAAGGCATGGCCCACCAACATCTCGGCATGGCCTCGCGACAAAACTCTGTGGACAAGACCATCACGAAGGCCCCTGCCTGGCAAGGCAAACGACATCAAGACCTCATAGGGAGCACCCCACGAGTCTTCCTCCGGAGGAGCAGACATATCAAGGCGGCACCCGGCCTCATGAGGCCCAGGGTGACGTGAGCCATCACGACCAAGGCTAGGCAGGGAGCCTGGGGGCTGGGTCGATCCAGATTAATGAAGAAGCAAAGAAGATCTCAAAAGACACCGTAGAGATCCCAACAAGGTCCAGTACAGACGCCTTTGCACTTGTTGGGCCTACCCCAATGATGCCCGATGGCACGTATGTTCGCCGCCCCCGATGTATGCACATGCGTGCAATGTATTATTCATTGAGTATCAATCATCAGCTCAAGGCGAGCCAGAGAATCCGCTCTTAGTGAAATAAAGGAGAGCATTAAGAAGACTAAGAAAGCAAATAGTCCATGTATTCACGGGAGAGATCCCCTTTGCCAGCCTGGCGAGGCTCACTGGGTCCAAGCTACGCGAGGGGGCGAGGCCAAGCCACGCCCGGAAAGACCTCCAAAGCCGCCAAACACCGAAGCAGAACCTCATTGCCGGCCTCAGGGCGTCCTCCGCCTTGGGGTTAAAGTGCCTTACCATCAAGGGAGACTCTCATCTCCTCGTCAACTTCTCTAACAAGGAGTACAAATCGAAGGATGAGCACATGCCGGGCTACTTAGTGGAGGTACGTAAACTTGAGAAGCGTTTTCTGGGCATAGAGCTGCTATACATCACACGAGGGTCAACAAGGAAGCTGACGACATCGCCAAGCGAGCATCCCGCCGTGAGCAACAGCTCCCCAGCGTCATCGAGGAGAGGGTCCTCACGCCAACAGCCGCACGTTCCAATGGTAGTGCGACCCTATTATGCGTGGATCTCCCAGCCGTTCCATCGACTGGCGCACCCGACTACGGACCGAGCTCTGGAGCCCGCCTGTTGCTAGCACTCGAGCCGCATGCGCACAGTTGGGTCATGCAGTTCAACGCTTACTTGCTCCATGGTGCTCTTCTAGAGGAGGATTCAGAAGTGGTGTGCTTGGCCCGACAGGCCATCTCTTACTGCTTACAAGACGATGAGTTGTACTACGGGCGCCCCAATGGCGTCACGCTGCGTTGCATTTCATAAGAACAAGGGAGTGAGTTACTAGTTGACATCAAGGGGAAACTGCAGGTACCACTCTTCATTGTGCACCCTCATGGGTAAGGTGTTCCGCAGTGGTTTCTATTGGCCCACGATGCTTCTCGACGCCTCCGAGTTGGTCCAATCCTGTGAGGCCTGCCAGTTGCTTGCTAAGCAAATCCACCAGTCCATGTAAGGGCTTTAGACAATCCCACTCTCATGGACCTTTGCGTGTGGGGGTTGGACATACTGGCCCCTTTCTCTTGCGCGGATAGTGCTTGTCACTACCTCACTGTCTTCCTCGATAAGTTCAGCAAGTGGGTGGAAGTCGAGCTCGTGGGCACTATTCCGGCAGGCTCGGCTATCAAGTTCATCAAGGGCCTCGCGAGGCGATTCGACATCCTTAAAGGATCGAGAAGAAGGGTCTAGAGGGGGGGCGGCGTGATTAGACCCTCAAGAAGCAAGGTTGGAAGATATTAATTTCTACAAGTTGATATTGAGTTTACCACATGTTAAAACATAGACAATACATTTCAAGCAAGCATGACAAGAGTATAGGCAACGAAAAAGGTAAAGCATGCAATTTGCAAGAAAGTAAAGGGACGGGATTGTAAGTTGCAAACACAATTGGAGATACAGAGATTTTTTGGCGTGGTTTTGATAGGTGGTGCTATCGTACATCCACGTTCATGGAGACTTCAACCCACGAAGGGTAACGGCTGCACGAATCAATGGAGGGCTCCACCTATGGAGGGTCCACAAAGAAGCAATCTTGTCTATCTCACCATGGACATCGTCCATGAAGGACTTGCCTCACTCGGGTAGAACTTCATGAAGTAGGTGATCTCCTTGCCCTTACAAACTTTTTGGTTCAACTCCACATCTCTTGACGGAGGCTCCCAGGTGACACCTAACCAATCTTGGAGACACCACTCTCCAAAAGGTAGTAAACGGTGTGTTGATGATGAACTCCTTCTCTTGTGCTTCAAGTGATAGTATTTCCAACACTCAACTCTATCTCACAGATTTGGATATGTTGGAAAGAAGATTTGAGTGGAAAGCACCTCGGGGAAGGCTAGAAATAGAGATTATTGTGGTAGGATTGGAGTCTCTTGATCTTAACACATGAGTAGGTGGTTCTTTCTTAGGAAATGAATGGTGGAACTGCATGTACTTCTAATGGATCTCTTGCAAATGAAGAGGGGTGGAAGGGTATATATAGCATCCACACGAAAATCCAACCATTACACACATTTGACCCAACTCGGTGAGATCGAATAGATGAACTCGGTGGCACCGATAGGTTCAAATAGGTGAATGTTATGAATCTCGGCGGGACTGACTGGGACAACTCAGTGAGACCGATGCGCTAGGGCTTAGGGCAAAACATCATCTCGGTGGTAGTGATTGCATATACTCTGTGAGACCAAATTTAACAAAGAGCAAACAGAGAGCCTGCAAAGCAAACTCGGTGAGACCGATTGCTCATTCCGGTGTGACTAAAATGTTACAACGGGAAGCAGAGAGTTTGTAGGGCCATCTTGGTGAGACCGAGATCCGTATCGGTCGGACCAAACTGTTAGAGTTTCTGGCAACGACTGTGTTAACTGAACTCAGTGAGTCCGGGTTGGAAATATCAGTGTGGCGGAGTTGGAGTTTAGGGTTTTGACATATGGATGGATAAAATGGCTCGGTGTTTTGGAGCAATATCATTAAGCACTTGAGCAACCAGGTCATTAAGCAACACCTCATACCCTTTTAATAGTATTGTCTTTCCTATGGATTCAATGTGATCTTGGATCACTAAAACATAAATGAAGAGTCTTGAACTTTTGCCAATCTTTGTCCTTAGCCTTTTGAGGGCTCCACTTCTCTAATCCATGCCATGCGATTGTTGAACTTTCCTGAAATATACTAGATAAAACTATTAGTCCAACAAAAGATATGTTGACATTAATTACCAAAATCACCCACGGAGCACTTGTGCTTTCGGTCTCCGCCTTTTTGGTAATTGATTAAAACATACATCAAAACTTTAAATAAGTGATATGAAGAAAATTAAGAAAATCTTGGGAAGGACATCTAACATGCATGAGCCCCCCTTCATGTATGCAATCATCTAAAGATTAGATAGAATAGTATGTGAGTGCATAGCATGACCGAGCGGATAATGTGTTACATGTATCTTGGCTATATGCATCAGAGCAAATGATATGATTGAAGTATACGTAGCTCGAAAATCTCCTTTTTGTAAGCATTGTAACATTTTATAGCAGGCTCTTTTACCCACAATGTCATTAGTTCTTGTACCAGTAGCTTAAAGTAAATGTCAATGTGATTTCCAGGTTGCTTCGGGCCTTGGATAATCATTGACAATATAATGTATTTTTCTTCATACAAAATAAAGAAGCATGGTTATATATGCACAAAAGCACCGGTCATGTGCTATGTTTGGTCCTAGTATTGCCAAAAGGATTCATCCCGTAACTACACTCCCCGAGCCTTATACTTCTAGGATCCTTGGCAAAGTCTTCAAACTTGTTGTCGATTAATTCCCACGAAGCCACATCTTTCAGATGCCGCATATATTTATCTACAGTTCACTCATCATGATGCCACCGTAACTATTTGCCTCTCTAGGCTTTGCAAACGAATGCCTCGACCTTGGAATTAAAGGCAAGTACCAAACAAACTTGAACGAGATTCCTATTTTGATCTTGTCATCCAATTTGTACTTGTCCTTTGCTCTCCTGCGCATGTATCGTGCATGCTTGCATATGGGACATGCACGCAAATCTTTGTACTCACCATGGCACAATATACAATCGTTCACACAAGCGTGTATCTTCAGTACTTCAAGTTCCAATGGGCAAACATTTTTCTTCGCTTCATTCATGCATTTGGGGAGCACATTATCTTCCAGAAGAATTTCTCTGAAAAGACCTAACAACTCTGTGAAGCCCTTGTTTGATAGATCATTTTCTGCTTTAAATCTGAGAAGCACCAGTGTGGCACTCAACTTGGAATATTTATTTTTTCAACCTAGATACAAATCTTCCTTGGAGTCCGCATGAATGGTTGGTAGATCCTTGTACCCAGTAATATATTTTTCTGGGCCCTCGAAATCTGCAATCATAGCAGCAAAACCAGGCATATCAAGGTCGTCGTTGTAGTCTTGGTTTTCCAGTCGGGGTTTTGGCTTTCTGGTGTTCCATTGGTAGCTTGACGCATCAGCCTCGATGTTAGATTCAACATCCATGTGTCCCTGACCAGGGTTTGGCATCTCGCAACCCTGGGTATATTCATCCATGACATGCTCTTCACCGTGGCTGGTCCAATGTGTGTATCCATCCATGAATCCCCAAGCGAGTAAGTGCAATTCGACATTTGTAACTTTACGTCACTCTATATTGGCACACCGAATGCATGGACACATGATGTAATACTCATCACCAATTATCTTCTTTGTACTTTTATCCAAATTCATTAACTTCGTCACGCCAATGATAAAATCTAAGCTTCTTCGATTCTTCATCCATTTGGATCGTTCCATCTATACCACACCAAGGGTAATTCAAAACAAAACAACAACATTAATACACAGATTAACTGATGCCCAAAGATGCATGCATAAATCACTAGATTTTATTATCATAATTACCGAGGGCACTCCATAGTTTTGTCAAGCTGTGCGATGACAAAAATTAATGGCCAATCCATTTACACGCAGAGTACTACATCACTACCCTTAGGAATTGAATACCTTAATTAAGCCACTCACGCATATAATACCTAAATTAATTAACCGCGTGGCGACCTCCACCCAGCTGACAAATAAGCGCGATGCGGCGGCACACTAAGACAGCAGGGTCGCGGATTAAAGCTTAGTGGGTCCACCGCCTAAAGTTTGACCTCCACTATCCTGCCATCGAGCGCAATGGATGTGCTCCAATCATGTCACCGCCGACCTCGATGGTTGAGCTCCTCCTAATATCTCCCGCCACACACCGAGGACTGACCTCCTATGATGCCACCACCGCCCACCGACCGAGGATTGACCTCTTATCCGGTAGCCGCTGCCTCGGCGGCCGACGACTGTTCTATGTTTATCCTATAAGTATTACTAGCAAAAGAGCCCGTGCGTTGCAGCGGGAGAAAAAATAACACACGCTCTTAGCCCAACAACCATCACTCAAGACCATAATAGGTCTATCTTGTTTATTTTAGCGAAACATCACATTTGTTTTGCCGCTTATCCTCCTTCTCAACCTCGCCGGCGGTGGCCTCAATGTTCAAATAAATCAAAATGTGTTTCAATGTGGTTAATCCTAAGGCACTTCTCTCTCTCTCTCACTCGCTCTCATGATGAATTTTTTTTCCTTGCAGGGTTTTTCAGAGGTATGCCAGGGTAGTTAGTGATATTTATTTTTCCTATATGGTTCTAGTGGTTGTTCATTTATTTGCAATACGATCCATACGGATCGCCGCCGGTACAAAACAAAACGGATCGTGCTTTTAAGATAATATTTAAAAATTATTTAACAACTAAAAATAACATCATATTCAGATTCTACACATTTTTCAAATCAAATTTCATATATAACATGTTAAAATCGGAGTTACGGTTTAAAAGATACGGATAATTTAGAAAAGCATTTGTTTGACTTAAATATCTTCCAAAATAATATTTTGAAATATTTAAAAGGTAAAAATAACACCATATTCATATTATAAATATTTTTCTAATCAAATTTCATATATAATATTTTAAAATCGGAATTACGGTTTAAAATATATGGATAATTTGGAAAAAAACATTTTTTGTCTTAAATTGATCCGCGGATGAATTACCTGAAAGATCAGGGGGCGTTTCGAAAACGTAAACTAACGGTTCAGGATGACTTAAGTTGGGACGGTGGGTTGATTTTTAGAAAACACAGGGACTTTTGCGTAAAAAGGAAAAATAACGGTTTGGTACGTCTTAAGTCGGGACGGCGGGTTGATTTCATGAAAATACAGGGACTTTTTTGCAAAAGAACTCGACGGACGGGCAGAAATCCACCGTGCTTTATTATTTGGTAGAGATTGTAACTAAATTATTGCTTCCCCATATGTACCTCACATATGGTTATGTCACTATAACTGTGTCTCTCCTACGTTGTCTTCTCACACAGTTTGGTGCGGAAATCATTTTTGAAGTTGTAATACCTAACACAAACGACATGTAAAAAACGGTGTGCCGTCTACAACATAGTGTGATAAGTAGTTCCCGATCGATTGCTTATCCCCACAATTTCCCAGTTTCCCCCAATTCCCTAGGTAGCATCCAAATTCCCTCGCGTGGCATTGACATTGGGGGAATGCAGATGAGTGGTGCTGATGGTTTCGGTGCGGCTCCTCCTCGTATGGCCGCTCTCGGCAGCGCCGCCACGACGGCGGTCGCCGTCGAGCACTTGCCTAAGGTCATCAGAAGGCATGTATACTACGGATCCGAATCGTCGTTTCAGGTTCCAATCTATCCCAATCTTTTTTAGCATGTCCAAAGTAGCTTATTACTAAATCCATCTTGAATGACCCCCCTAGGAAAGCAATCAGCCGCCGGATCCGGAGGATGACTCCAGACTCCTGCAACACGAGTTTGACTACGAGTTTTGCGCCACCGGGAAGTACCAAAAACTGAGTTGTGTGCATGGGCACACCCCTGCTCGACGTGTATGCACGGAGGGATGCGACATTGGTAGATGGTTTATTAGTTGCCCCTTAGAGGTTAGTGCTAAGTTCATTATTTTAGTTTAGTTAATGCCACCGATCATCCTGGATACTATTTAACATTGCCAAGGATATGAGGCTTGTGCCTTTGTTAACTGGTTGGATGAAGAATGGCATGGCAGGGCTCAGAGTGTTATCCCCAAGCTCGCAGAAGATAAAATAAAGCTGAAGAAGAAACTAACTGATCTGGAGTGTACAATCAGTACGATGAAGCAAGAAAGTATCAATCACATGCAACTGATGAAAGCAAGAGACAATAAGGAACTAGCATGTGTAGTTTTGGTTGTCGCATTAGCCATCTTCTGTGCGCTTTTTGCAATACTGATTAGGGGTTTTGTTTGACAGTATTGAGAAAGCACATCTGGATGTGCTCTAAGCATTGCACATCTAGGTCGTGTGCCATTTATGTTACACTAAAATACATGCAGATAATTTATTTTGTCTTTTTTATTTTCCTTTGTAGTTTGATTATTGATGGCTTCATCAATAAGAAGAGCTCAATATATTGCTTGCCAACTGAGGGAGTCATGGACTAAGGGGTCCTTGGGCTGACGACCCACTATACATGGGCCGGACTGGTGGAGCCGTACTGTGACACGAGATTGATGAAGCCGTGGTGTGCCCTCAAAGTCAAGAAGGCGTATGATCTCTATTATCCTTAATTGTAATATTTCTTTGACAACCCTAACCCTATCGATGTCTATATAAACCGAGGGTTGTAGTCATTAGAGGGAGAGCTATCTTCATCCCCTTTAGCATAGGGTTAGCTCATAGTGAGCTCGAGGTAGATCTACTCTGTAACCATGATATACAATCAATACAATCAAGCAGGATGTAGGGTTTTACCTTTTCGAGAGGGCTCGAACTTGGGTAAACACTATGTTCGTTGTCCCCTGTTACCATCGACCCTAGACCCATAGCTCGGGACCCCCTACCCCAAGGTCTGCCGGTTTTCACACCGACATTGGATCTTTCATTGAGAGTTCCGATGTTAGATCACCAGAAGGACCGATGGCTTGCCAGGTCCTTGGAGAGGACATCAGCCCCATGGATCTTTTTGTCCCTAGACAACTCTTCGGTTTTGGCAGCATCGTGCTGCACGCAGATTCGACTGGCTGTCTCGACCAGGTCGACAGCTTCGGTCCTGAACACCGTATTCGATTCGCCAATTTGGAGTATGTCACTGATACGCAGGGGGATTGGGTTTTCGTCGGATTAACCGCCTCCACAGGTCCTGCCGCACCTGCTCCGACATACACCTCTGATCCAATTTATGAATCGGCCCCGGTCCACCAAATGTCTTCAATCCAGGAAGGACTCCCTGAGAGAGGGGATATTGCCCCACCAACGACCAAACTTATAGCGGCGGAGGATTTATCCCCAGCACTCGAGGCAAAACCGGAGGTCAGAGGCCAAGATTCGATCATGGCCGAATTCCTCCCCCGCAACTCCCTGCTGGCTTCATGCCCGCACCCTGAGTTGGTGAATAGTGCCCACGGGTCACCCCCATCCCAAAACGACCCTACCACGAATGTTGGCATGAATGGTGCACGAGAGGGTAAAAACACACCCTCAGCTTCCAAGGACAATTTGGTGCCCCTCGAGGTGATGTAGGGTGGAACCCAAGATGGCCGATCTTTCACGAAATGGAGAGGATCCCACAAAGAACACGATGAACACGGGGAGAAAACCCAAGGGAAAACACTCAAGAACAAGTCCAATCACACATCCACTAGACAATCAAACACACAAGATCACAAGGTACATGAACAACAAAGGGAAAGATACATGGCAAAGTTCATCTTCGTGAGGAGGTCTTGAATCCGCGAAGGATGTTCCAGTTAGGGGTCTTGAATCCAAGGTGGATCTTCTCCGTAGAGGGGCCGCGGTCTCTCTCATGGACTAGATCCGTAATGGATGAGCAAAGCACTATCTCACATATGAGCTAAATCAATGCTACCCTAAAATGGTGGAGGTGGAGGAGTATATATAGTCTAAGGCCACGAAGGGGTAAGTGAGGGGCGAAAGGGGTACATGGCCAAAAGGCCCGCGGCTGCGCACAGGCAGGGAGCAGACGTCCGCTGCGCACCGGACGTCCGGTGGCTCGAGAGGGACCGGACGTCCGGTATCTCTCGGACTTCCGCTATTTTCCACCGATTATGTTCTATTGACGATGTCACGGACATCCGGTGGCTGCCGGTCGTCCGGTCGCCTGGGACGGGTCGGACGTCCGGTGTGTAGCGGACGTCCGGAGCCTGTAGCTTGCAGCAACTCCGTTTCTTCCGTCTTCTCTTCCACGCTTCCCTCGCTGATGGTGTAGGTGATCCTTGCCGCTTGCACTCCTCCTCATCATCCGTGAAGCTCCGACTATACCTATGCATGCACATGAGTGGAGTGTCAAGTAGTATACCATCCTCGAAGGGGTCAAGTGAACATGTGTAAAGGAGATGATTCACCTTTAAGTATGAGAAGTAGAGGTCACACATGTCACTTGCCAAACGTACTCTTGGCATGGTGATGTCCATAGGATTCTCCGCATCATCCCCTCCCCCTTGGGAAAGATCCGACCTCGGATAGAAAACCAAATCACCATGGGAAAGAGATGGCATCGTCGTGTAGATGTGGATGATCAGGCAATGCTCATCATCTTGAAGCTCTACATGGGCACTCTCCAATGTCGCACCGTCTAGTGATTCCTTCAAAAGGAGCAAGGACAACAAACACTTGGAAAAACAAATGTGGTTAGCGTTAGTGCAAAACCAAGCATTCAAGAGGTGATTCACCCAACAAGTGTTGTCATCAAGCATAGCATAGGGTGTGACAAAGGGTTGTGGTATGGCATGTAAGCACATCAATTGAGCACAAGAAAAGATATCATGGGGCCAAGTATGCAATTTGGGAGGTAGTGATGCAAGTATGTGTTTACAAGAGAATAAGCATCTACCTCATGGTCATAGCAAGCATGCATAAAGCGCTTAATAAAAGGTCTATGGTAGGCATAAGAATCATTCACAACACCAAGTAAAATGAAGTGTCTAAACACATGGGTCAAGTGCAAGACAATCCAAGGATAACGTGCATAGGGTGTAGTGAAGATAGTATGGCACTCAACACAATAGAAAGATCAATTGTTCATCATGTGTGAGGCAATCAAGTCAACCATGTGAAAAACAATGGGACATGGCATATGTGAAGAGATGACATTGTTGCAACCAAGCATATGATAGGGACAAGTAACCCACAAGTCGGGTGCAACACACAAGGCATATATATATATCATGATGCATGGCAATGTGGCTCTCGTGAATGAAAGCAATATCACTAACAAGTGCGCGATCAAGGGGTCCAAGATGACAAATAAGTCTCATGGTGCGAGCAACACATGTAGTATGATCCACAATATTCATGCTCATGGTTTTCGGGTTCTTGAAAGAGAAGGATATCACCTTGAAAGCATGTCCTTGTGCATTCTTCACAATGCCGAAGCACAAGCAAGTGCGATGTAGAAGCGTCGTGGTAGAAAGTGGTTCGCTTACAAGAGCTCGAATGGCCAACTCACGTGAAGTGGAAGTCAACACGAAGTCCAAGTATCCTACACATGCACACACAAAAGCAAAGAACGTATGCGCATGGTAGATAAACACATCATCCATCATGATGGTTCTCTTCTCTTGCACATAACCATTAGAAGCAAAAGTGCATGAATAATATGGTGCAACAATGGTTATATTCATGTCACTAGACATATGGTGCAAAGAGGTATGACAAGTATGCTTCACAAGAAATATGTAAAAATCTCCAAATATATGTGAGAATGCTATGGGGGCAATCTGTTTTGCAAGACGAAAGGCATTGTTGCACTCAATACATGGCAAATCATATAGCATGAGAGAGGCAACATGTGGAGACATATGACAACAATCAATAGTACTCATGTGAAAAGGATGGCAAGAGTGGCCATCAACCGCATGAAATGAGGATGTATGAATCATGGGTGATGCACTACACGAAGCAAGCATGATAATCAAGTCATGCAAACTAGTGGAGCGAAGATGCAACACACTAGGAGAAGGCATGGCAATCATGTCATGTGAGCAAATAGTGGGTATAGGTAATGCACACGACATATCGCAATCACGAACACAAAGCAAGATGAAAGCATCATAATAGGCATGGGGTGCAAAGGAATCATGGCAATAACAAGTGATGTCTCCACCAAGCTTGCTAATACACATACAAGTATGAGAATCAATCATCTTGTGTAATGCAAAGCATGGGTCACAAATGCATGGCAAAGTCAAAGGAATTGGCATATCATGCAATGTGAACATTGCAATATGGGCAAATGATACATAACGAACAATTAGCCATAACCATGTGAGGGCCATGTAGAAGAAATGCGAGAAGTCTTTACGCGAAGGGAGCGGTGGGAAAGATAATCCATGGAATCCCGAGTCATCGGTGCTCTCTAGAGCTCGTTTCGTCAACTCATGCTCTCGCGAGGTTGACGAGTAACTATGGGGACCTACACAAAAGAGACACAAACCGAAGAAATTGTGTGCGTGGTAAATGTACACATCATCCATCATGATGTGTATGTGCACGTTAGAGTTATCACAAGATAAGCAATGCTCAAAGAAATTTGAGGCACGATAGATAAATATGTCATCCATCATGAAAGAATAGTTGTCATGTATAGCACGATGGGGACACAAAGTAGAGCAAGTATGTGGCACAACATTAGCATTTGCATTCATGGGGAGCATATTGTGCACACAAGTATGGGGATCATGCAATGGATGGGGTGGATTAAAATCTCCGAAAATGTATGAGGAAACTATGGGTGTCTCCTCATGAGAAATATCGGAAGCATAATGTGGAGAAGTGGAACAACCTCCAAAACAGTGCATGTCCGAAGCTAGGTAATCATGGCATGGCATATGATGGATATGATGCAAAGGAAGCATGTCAATATCATCACAAGAAAAACAAATTCCAATAACCATGGGCTTGTCATCTATGCCATATGTGCAAATTGGGTTTATTTTAATGGCATGTGCATAGTCACTACGATGAGATTGCAAATATGACATATTGTTGATCTCATGCATAGCATATGACAAGTCAAGCGGATTGTCAAACATGATGTGACCGAGATAATTATCACAAGAAATCCTATGCAACATGGGATCACAACTAATAGACTCCACATGGCAATCATCAAACTCATCATAAATGGGTAAATCATAGCATGGGAAAATCATACTAGAATGAAGCATGCCAATAGGTGAATCAACATCATGCAAGCAATCAATTTTAACATAGTCCACTAGTGGGACGAGAGCATCACCTTCACCTTTGTTACCTTTCTCATTCCATTCATGTGGTGTAGATGAGGTGGAAAAGACCAAATGGTGGTCATCATATTCATCTGGATGGAACCATGTGGGGGGTGCATCATATTCCACCATGGCCATCATCTTGTTGAAAGGAAGGATGAAGTCGTCGAGGATCGGCGCATCTTCATATATGGGACCTCAAAAGATGGAAGCATCATCCTTGCTCGTCACCATGTTATTCACCTTCAAAGCTTGGTCCTCGAATGGCTCCGTAGTCATAGTCGTCGCCGCACCGTCTTGACAAAGAGTCAAAGTGGACTCGGCATCATCAATGCCACAAAGAGGGATGGCGGTGAAGTCGAATTTGGGAGCGTCGTCTTGGAGCTCGTTGGGCTTGGACATCATGGTGGTACTACCCTCATGCTCGCCGTCTTGGAGCTTGGTCTTCGAGAAGTGTGCTTGCGGTGGAGAAGCCTTGGCCTTCATGAGGTCTTGTTTCGCCTTGAGAGCACCAATGTAGTTGTCGTTGAGGGACGTGTAGTTCTCGAGGAAGATAGTCTTGCAGATGTCATTGTGCAATCCCATCATGAAGTGGAGCTTCATCGAAATGGGGTCGTCCACGCCATCTCGTCGCAAGGCATTCTTCATCTCGTTGAAGTACTTGTCGATGGACTTGGATCCTTGTATGGTGTTCTCCAATTGGCGTAGAAGATGTTCCGTGTAAGTGGGAGGCACGAACTCTCGACGCAAAGCTTTCTTCGTCTTGGGCCAACTCATGTCATACTCCTCCGAAGGTGTGTGACACCACCATGTCGATGCGAAGTCATGGAAGTTTCTTGTGGCGCACTTCACTTGATCTTGGGGAGGAACTTGAAGTAGCGTGAGGTAGTCGTCCATCAAGCACTCCCACGCGAGAGACTCCTTGGGTTCTTGAGTCCCATAGAAAGGAATCTCGTAGTCATTGTCGAGGTCGTAGTAGCTCGTGGAACTCGCGGACTTTAGCTTGGGTAGCTTCTCTTGAGCATAAGCTTGGGGTGCTTGTTGGCGAAGATGCCGTATGTCCAAATGCGAAGATGCCTTGAAGTCGCTTAGCGAAGATGCCAAGGTACATGGTGAAGTCGTTGAGCGGTTGTTGGTGTTGAGCTCATGACCTTCATGTTCTTGTCGTTGATGGTGTCGATGCCGATGCGATCTTGCCGAAGATGGTAGCTCAGAAGGATGTGCACTAGAGAATCTTCTCGAAGATGAGGGATATCTCTTGCAGTTTTTGATGTGGGCTTTGAGATCCTTCATTTGAGCATCCATGTTGGCACACAAGTTGTTCGTCATGGCATCGAACTTGTCGTTGATGGTGTAGACCGTAGATGAAATGCTTTGCCTAGCCATCACAAGACTCGAGCAAAGGTGAGTAGAAAATGAGATAAACAATAACAAGTTACCTTTTCCGAATGTTGAGGATGTATCCCGTTTCACTCAATGTGAAATGAAAGAATACTGGAATTGGTACCGGACTTGTTCACTCACACCTATCAAGTAAAGCTTTACGAGTGGCTCAGTGAGGATTCTAGCACAAAAATTTGATGCAAAATGTTAGAAAGAGTCAATAATGTTGAAAAAGATTCACAAATTTGCAAATGTAACAAGTAGACCAATAGCAATATGTGGCACACGGAAACACACACACACGGATAGGTAAATGGGGTCGTGCAACCAAGGAATGAACACAAAATGTGGAATCCACAGAAAACGCTCGTGTTGCACAACGCAAGAGAGACGCTAGCACTATTGCTCAATAGGCGGATACGACACTTGTGCACAACCTATACGATGCAAAATGTATCAACTTTCTATCCCAAGTATGCTATGTCTGTATGGTTCCCGTTGTTGATCCAAGATGATCGGATATGATATCATATGATGTGATGCTATGGCTCTTGCTTACAAGCTTCTTTGCTTTTCTCTTTTTGCTTAAAAGATTCTTGTTTTTTTGTATATGGCCGCGATGCACAAACCAAGATAGCAATTGTGTATATGCGGGAACAATCTTGTGACACAAGGGATGATGTGATGATACCAATATGATATGGTATATATGTAATGGAAGAACGGATCGATGATCACTAATGTGCACAAGTAACGTTGCCGGCAATACTCAAAGGCTAGTCTATATAGGCAAGTGAAGCAAAATGGGCTAGGGGTTAATAATGCAATTGCAAGGGGAATATACAATGATGTCATCGAGGTTACCGTCCTTATGTACGATGACGAACTCGTGGCGATGATGAGTGGTAGTGTTCTCGATGTAGACCCATTCCTAATTAGCCGAAACACCTTCAGAAACGGAAAAACCACAACTCAAAATCTCAAGGACAAATGTCAAATGGTGGTAGCAACAATGCCGTGGTGGTTGCGGAATTGTTGTTGGAAACCCGGTAAAAATGGGTTATGGTGGCGTAAGGGTAAGATGGGCTATACACGGTGTTGAAGTTGAAGTCACGTTCCCTAAGTAGCCGAAACACCTTAGGAGACACAAGCCACAACTCAAACAAGCTCAACGAAATTGGGTTAAGTTGGGTTGGCGGAAATGTATAGTGGTAAGGCTATGCGGAAGTGGTTGTGGTGGTGGATGAAGAAGCAATCATCCCTAAGTAGCCTAAACACCTTAGGAGACTCAAATCACTACTCAAGCAACCACAAATGGTATGGTGGACAAAATGGGTTAGGTTGCGGAAGGCTATGGTGCCTATGCGGATGATATGGTGGAAGACCTAGGCAAACTTATCAAATTTGCCAAACTTTGATGGAGTCCAATGATAACGGTAGTATTTTTTTGGTATGGGGGATGTCAAGAGCTTCGGAATGAGCTAAAGAACGTCCAAATCGGAGTTCGTATGAATTAGTTATGACCAAACCAAAAATCAGCCGAAATGAGAATCTACAAGTACCGGACATCCGGTCGGGCTCGGAAATCCGGTATTTTCTTCTGTATAGGTGGTTCCGGTCGTCCAGTGGATGACAGACGTCTGGTGCTTCGTGAGGGTCCGGACGTCCGGTAAAACGCCGGTCGTCCGATGGGTCAGGGTCAATGCGAGATTTGAGTTCCACGACGTGATTTTGGGCGGAATTTGATGATTTTGGGGTCAAAATTGATGAGATTTCGTGGATGGAAAGTGGGGAAACTTGGGGAAATGCTAGATCCACTTGAAACCAAGCAAATCCATGGATCAAAATCAACAAAACATCATCAAACCAACAAATCACAAAAAAAAATTGGGGCCATTTTTGATGGGGATTTTCGAAATTTAGGACGAAATCACACAAAAGAAGGTTAGAAAACGGTGGAGGGGACTCCAAATTCGTGAGAAACGTGGCTCATGATACCATATGATGTAGGGTGGAACCCTAGATGGCCGATCTTTCATGAAATGGAGAGGATCCCACAAGGGACACGATGAACACGGGGAGAAAACACAAGGAAGAACACTCAAGAACTAGTACAATGACACATCCACTAGATAATCAAACACACAAGATCACAAGGTACATGAACAACAACGGGAAAGATACAAGGTAAAGTTCATCTCCGTGAGGAGGTCTTGAATCCGCGAAGGATCTTCCCGTTAGGGGTCTTGAATCCAAGGTGGATCTTCTCCGTAGAGGGGTCGCGGTCTCTCTCATGGAGTAGATCCGTAATGGATGAGCAAAGCACTATCTCACATATGAGCTAAATCAATGCTACCCTAAAATGGTGGAGGTGGAGGAGTATATATAGTCTAAGGCCACGAAGGGGTAAGTGAGGGGCGAAAGGGGTACATGGCCAAAAGGCCAGCGGCTGCGCACAGGCACGGAACGGACGTCCGCTGGGCACCGGACGTCTGGTGGCTCGAGAGGGACCGGATGTCCGGTATCTCTCGGACTTCCGCTATTTTCCACCGATTACGTTCTATTGACTATGTCACGCACGTCCGGTGGCTGCCGGTCGTCCGGTCGCCTGGGACGCGTCGGACGTCCGGTGTGTAGCGGACGTCCGGAGCCTGTAGCTTGCAGCAGCTCCATTTCTTCCGTCTTCTCTTGCACGCTTCCATCGCTGATGGTGTAGGTGATCCTTGCCGCTTGCACTCCTCATCATCATCCGTGAAGCTTCGACAATTCGTATGCATGCACACGAGTGGAGTGTCAAGTAGTATACCATCCTCGAAGGGGTCTAGTGAACACGTGTAAAGGAGATGATTCACCTTTAAGTATGAGAAGTAGAGGTCACACGTGTCACTTGCCTAACGGACTCTTGGCATGGTGATGTCCATAGGATCCTCTGCATCACGAGGTTTCGGTCCCAAACCCCGAACATAGGCCCGTCCAGGACAAAGGATCGACCGAGTCACGGACTGACCTTTGCTCCGTCACCACCAAATCTGGCCTAGAGCCCTCAAGTCCAACAACCGTCGATATGTTGAACGAGGCGCTAGACCGAATTCAGAAAATAGCTACCCAGGAGAACCTGCCCTCCGCTTTCAATCAGCAACACTTTGAGGTGTTCGACAGGGAATTTTGCGCCCCACCCACCACTCATTTGGGAGCAACTATCGATGGCGTAACCAATATGTTAGACTACAATTTGGAGAATGCCGAATACATGGACGAGGAGGACGCGGCCACGGCTAATGTTGAGATCGGTCCCCATCGCGGGTCACTAGGCAGCCACATCCACATATGACCTTTACATGCAGGACACCCCAAAGGATTGCAATGGCACTCCTAAGCAAGAACGAGAGAAGCCCGGAGATGAGCCCCCCAAACGCCGAAAATAGCACCACTGATCAAAGCCACGACGAAGCCATGCAAGCAGCATGGACTCTGCAGAAACTAGCACCATAAACAATAAGGACGACCCCGCCGAAGACGCAGCCTTGGGACATCATCAGGATGACCACGTATGGTAGGACGACCCGCTCAATTAAGAAAACCCCGATGACTCCAAGGACAGCAACTACCTCCACTACTAGGAAAAGGGATAGAGATGGAATGGATACTAATGGCGGACCAGACATGTGGTGCACCACTACTATATAGCAGTGGCGCACCATGTGCTGGTGCGCCATTAGTGTGGTATACACTAATGGCGCACCAGGCACATCGTGCGCCACTAGTAACAATTTTTTTCCAAACATACTAATGGCGCATCCAGGCACAGTGCGCCATTACTAGTTCTAACTAGTAATGGCGCACCAGCCACAGAGTGCGCCACTACTATTTTTTTATATTCTTTTTTTCAATTTTTTTGCAAAACTACTAATGGCACACCGTGCCGTAGTGCGCCATTACTAGTTTAAACTAGTAATGGCGCACAATTCCATCGTGCGCCATTAGTATATATATATTGCAAAACTACTAATGACGCACCACGAGCAGGTGCGCCATTAGTAACCTGTTTACTAATGGCGCATTTGGAGGTGGTGCGCCATTAGTAACCTGGGACCAACAAGATATTTTGGACAGCCACACCTACCCACTGACTTTCCCCACTTCATTCTCTCCACCTCCTCCTCCTCCAAGCTTGTCTCGGCTGCCTCCTCCTTGTCACCTCATTTCCACCATAGATTCATCCAAATTAAGTGGTTAAATTACCTTTTTTGATAGGTAAGTAAGGGGGGAAGCTATCTTTATGTTGTTCTCCCTCCAACAATGTGCACATGCACTTTTTATGGCCTAGCTAGATCTATGTATATTCGTGGTGTTGCATATGTTTGTGGTGTTGCATATATGTTTGTGTTTCCAAGTACCGGTATTTGAAATGCGATAGTTGCCAATATTTTGCCGGAATGTTGATTCATTTCCGTTTCGGCGAGAATTTTGGCACTATGCATTCTTTTTTGTCCTATTTTTAGGGAAAGTCATGCCAAATTTTTTCTTCGTTCTAAAATATCGTTTTGCTCTACCCCGCAGGCGACCATGGTCCGCATGATGACCGAAGGCATCGTGAATAGGTTTTTGAGCTCCGCGAAGGCCGAGATGCTTCAAAAGAACAAGACGGAGATAAGATGTCCGTGTCGAAGATGCAAGCTGAAGAGCCTTATTGCGGACCCGGATTCCGGGCAGGTGCGGGACTACCTGCTCTTGCGTGGTTTCATGGATGGCTATCGGTGGCAAGGTGATGAAGATGACTACAAAGTCGTCCATGGGGGCCGGGCAAGAAATGAGGAAGGGCAGCAAGACAACCACCGCGGCTCGGGCGGGCGAGAAGACAAAGAATCTCCAGGACATGATCACGATGGTGATGCTGTACACAGTCATCATGTAGAAGATGCAGGACATGATGATGAGGAAGATGCCAGAGCAGACGACGGGCATGATCATGAAGATGAAGATGCCGGCAGAGCAGATGACGATGGACCATCGATGGGCTGGGTGCAGGATCCTTATATTCAAGAGCTGCTTCTCAAGCAAACGGATAACGCAAGAGCTGCCGCCCGAGAGAAAGCCAAGCTGGATCAACTAGAGATAGACGCGGTTACTCCATTGTGTGAAGGATGCAGGCCCGAGGATACCCGCCTGAAAGTAACGCTCATGGCTCTGGAGATGAAGGTAAAATGGAAAATGACCGACACATGCTTCGACGAGAACATGTCATTCGGGCACGAACGTCTTCCCAAGGGGAACAAGTGCCCGACCAGTTTCGAGGAGGCGAAGAAAATCGTGTGTCCTCTAGATTTACCGCACGTGAAATACCATGTGTGCATGAATAATTGCATCATTTATGGGGACGAGTACGCGGAGTCTACCATATGTCCGATGTGCGGCATCACTCGATACAAGAAGAGGAAGAAAGCTCCTCGAAAAGTGGTGTGGTACTTTCCGATCACTCCTCGTCTGCAGCGGTATTTTGCGGACCCTAAGGTAGCAAAGCTCATGCGTTGGCACGCGGATAGGGAGGAGAAGAAGCGAGAAGATGACGCAAATGATCCGGAGATAAATAAAAAAGACAAGATGCTGAGTCACCCTAAGGATACGAGCCAGTGGCAAGCGTTGAACTTTGAAGACGCAGAATTTGGGAACGATCCAAGGAACATCGTGCTGGGCGCGAGCACCGATGGAGTCGATCCGTTTGCCAGCCACAGAAGCACACATAGCACCTGGCATGTGTTTGTGTGGATGTACAACCTCCCCATGGTTGTGCATGAAGAGGAAGTACATTCACATGAGTATGCTAATTGAAGGACCGAAACAACCAGGGAACGACATCAATCTGTATCTGGGGCCGCTGAAAGAGGAGCTAGACACGCTGTGGAAAACGCCAGCCAATACGTGTGACGCCGCAGAGAAAGAATATTTCCCTATGAGAGCCTCACTGCTCACGACGGTGCACGACTATCTCGGTTACGGATATGTCGCGGGGCAGGTGGTCCACTGATTTTCTGGATGCGTCAGGTGCATGGATGACACAACGTATCGCCAGCTAGATCGAGATCCCGGGTCTTCGAAAACCGTGTTCATGGGACATCAAAGGTGGCTTCACGACGATGACCTGTGGAGAAAACGAAAGGATCTGTTCGATGGTGAAACCGAACCCCGAAGACGCCCGCGTACGAGGAGCGGTCAGGAAATAGACGAGCTGTTGAAAAATTGGAAAGATTGCCCACTGCCGGGAAAGAAGCAAAAGGCACCAGAGTCGGGAAAGAAGCGAAAGGCGCCAGAGCCATTGCCGAAGGTATGGAAAACGAGGTCTGTTTTCTAGGACTTGCCATACTGGAAGATCCACCGTGTGCCTCACAGCCTTGATGTCATGCATATCACGAAGAACGTGTGCGAGAGTCTGGTTGGTACCCTGCTCAACATGCCAAAGAGGACCAAAGATGGGCCAAAAGCAAGGGCAGACTTGAAATCAATGGGCATCAGGGAGGAGCTTCATGCTAGTGATGATGATGATGAGGCGAAGCAGGACACAGAAAGTCGTCGCAAAGGCAAAAAGGCCAAGAAGACCGGAAATGACTATCCTCCCGCGTGCTTCACTCTAAGCCATGAGGAGATCGAGCAGTTTTTCACCTGCCTCATAGGAGTAAAACTTCCTTACGGTTACGCGGGGAAGATAAGTAGATACATAGACCCAGCGAAGCAGAAGTTCAGCGGGATGAAATCTCACGACTGTCACGTGCTGATGACGCAGATACTTCAAGTTGCAATACGTGGGATCATGGACGCGCACGTCCGTGAAATGCTATTTGGCCTATGCAACTTTTTCGACGTCATCTCTCAGAAGTCGGTTGGCGTGAGGCAACTCAAAAGGCTACAGGAAGAGATCGTGGTGATACTATGCGAGCTTGAGATGTACTTCCCGCCTGCATTCTTCGATGTTATGGTGCATCTGTTGGTCCATATCGTGGATGATATCATCCAACTCGGACCGACGTTCCTGCACAGCATGATGCCGTTCGAAAGGATGAATGGTGTCATCAAAGGATACGTTCGCAACATGTCACGTCCAGAGGGAAGCATAGCCAGGGGCTTTCTGACCGAAGAGTGCATCTCCTACTGCACGAATTATCTAGGCATCGAGAACCCCGTTGGTCTGCCCGTCAACAGGCACCTCGGCACGCTCGCTGGATGGGGTCACCGTGAGGGTCGCCACAAAATGCATGTCGACTTCGAGGGTCGACTCGCCGACTTTGAAAGAGAAAATCTAGTCACGCTACAACACATACATGTGGTCGATCCTTGGGTGGTAGAGCACAAAACCTTTATTGAGAAGACGTACAATGACCGAGGCCAACAGAGGATGGACGGAGATATAATCAAAGAGCACAACTCATGTTTCACGCGTTGGTTCAAGCAGAAGCTTCGGTCGTACCCATTACATGAGTATTCTTCCGCGGAAGAACAACTCATATTTGCCTTGTCACAGGGCGCCGAGCACAACCTGATGACCTATGAGGCGTACGATATCAACGGCTACACATTCTACACCGAGGACAAGGACATGAAGAGCGATGGTTATCAGAACTCTGGGGTAACGATGAAATCCTACACCGGTAACGACAAGGACAGATACTACGGAAGGATCGAGGAGATCTGGGAGCTGAGCTACGCTGGAGAGAAGGTCCCGATGTTCCGTGTCAGATGGGCCAAGAGCGTCCTAAAAGAAGACCGGTATTTCACCACCATTGTTATACCCGAAGCCAAATCCAAGACCGCGGGCGCAAACATCATCGTGAAAAATGAGCCATGGGTACTGGCTTCCCAAGTTGACCAATGCTTCTTCATTACCGACCCATCAAAGCCCAGTCGTGTTGTCGTGAGGAGAGGCAAAAGAAAGATCATCGGAATGGATGGAGTAGCCAATGAGCAAGACTTCGACAAGTACGGCGACCCGAAGATCAAACATGACGACGATGATGAAGTAGCAGCATACACCTCAACAAGAAGCAGTACCACCCTACCTAAAGGATGTCCGTTCCACAGAAGAACTCCATTTGCGAGAAAGAAAGGCAAGAAGATTGTGAACAGATCGCTAGCTAAGATCGATTGTATTTAAATCGTAGCCTTCATTTCTCGATTGTATTTCATGGACACTTTTGAACTCTTGAATGTTTTTAAATTTCATGGACACTCGATCTCGACCCACCTCCATCTCGATCGCTATCCCACCTCGCCAGATCCGGTCCCCCTCGCCGCCGAGCACCCCCTGCTCCATCGGCCACCGCCGCCGACCCCCCACACCATCCCCTACTCCACCGCC
>LR738712.1:389567275-389661227 GCA_902687465.1 Secale cereale
CCCCGAGCGCCGCCACCGGCCCATCAAGGAAGAGGCCGCCGCCCCATCAAGGAAGGAGGAAGGGGCCGCCACTCCATCAAGGAAGGAGGAAGGAGGAAGAGGCCGCCGCCCCTTCAAGGAAGGAGGAAGAGGCCTCCCCCCAAGCCCTAGCTCGTCGGCGGCTCCCCCCGAGGCCGCACATCCTCTCCACCCCGCCTCGCTCCTCCACCGCTCCGCCAAGGTAAGCCACCGCCCCGACCCCCTACCTCTGCTGCAGTTTTTTCAAGGTTTCTCGAATCATATAGATCTTCATATAGTTCAGCATCATATAGTTCTTACCTTGGCGGATTTGGGCTATTAATGGATTTATGTATAGTAGAAGTGGAGCCTTATTTGGGCTATTAATGCGCATCCCAAGTGATAAATAAGGCCTGATCAAATTGTTGGGACTAAATTTACAAAGGTTGACTGTGAGCCATCTCAAAGTCAGAGCTGATCTTGAGGGTTCTATTCCCAAAAATTAACTCGCTATTTTTCTTATTTGTATGAAGGATGATGTGTACATGTTGAAAGAAAAAATAGCCTAGCTAAGTCATGAGTGAACATTCATAACAAAATTTCCTTAGATAATGTTTCTCAATGGTCCCCACCTTTTGAGGTAGTGGCCGCATTTGATAATTGGATTCATGAAGTTGGAAGGCCTTGTGTGTGCACTTAACTCACTTTAACTTGTATACAAAACATAAAAAACTATGTCGCTTGTAGAAGCAAAAAATCCTAGAAACGGTACAGGTCAAAAAATAACAATTCTAAAAACGGTAATCATTTAGCATTCGCATTGTTTTAGGATGTTTCAGCCATTTTAAAAAGGAGTTCGTGCTGGTTCATCTTTACAATAAGAGAAAACTGGCAAAAGGAAAATTGGTAATGGAAGAGATACTCTCCACGAGAAACCTTGAAAGTAACTTGTTCTACCCTTTTTCATGCATATTCTGCATCATATAGTTCTTCCATTTTTTTGAAAAAAAATTGATGCAGTGATCAAGTTTTAATGTAAATTGTATTTATCGATGGTCTACTGTCACGCATAGCTTTTGCTCATGAAGAAACTTGCATCGAGTTATATCGTGGTCTTCTTGAGGTATTTTGATGTGGACTTGTGCTGTCTTGGTGTTAAAAGCCAAAAACCATGGGTTCATTTTGCATAGTAAAAATGGAAGAACTGCTAACTGTTCGCAAGGATTCTTTTCAAACATAAATATGGTGTTCGCAAGGATTCTATTCAACTCTGCATTACATGATTTAAAACGTGGTTGCTTATATGAAGAAGATTTTGGTCAATAAAAAAAAGAGCAGTCATAATTGTCAATGCGCTGGGTTTTGTTTTGTTTTATTAGATGATCAATTAATCTTTAGTTGCATCTAAAAAAAAGAACTTTAGTTTGACACAGTGTCATCGGGTTGCAACTAAACATGACAAGAAAGAAGAAACTGTTGTTCAAGGTGTTAATGATCTTCTGTGAGTTTTGTATATTAACAGATTTGCTTGTTAAAAACTTGTCAAGTTTCTTTGTGACAGTTACAGTTTAGCACATTTCCAAATATATTCTCTTGATTGAAAAGCATACAAAAAAACTTGCTAAGATATTTAGCTCTCTGTGCATTTTTTTAGCAGTCTTGTGCAACTGTCTGAAATAGTGTATCACCTGAAAAGGATATTTAGCTCTCTATGCATTTATTTATTGCAGATTTGCTCACAGTGCATTTCTTCTATCATAAATGTATAACTCAGAAATGTTTTTTCGCACTGGAGGAGGTGAAAGCACAACCATATACAATACTTGCTAGGATGGCAAGGCTGGTGCAACTCTGTATAAGTTTCACACTTGTACAGTTGTGCTTGCATCTAAAAGATTTTTTGCCACTTATATCCTAGTTGTCTCCTGAAGATTTGTACTGTACTACATCCTCCTAGTTGTCTCCGACCATCGTGTCATGATGATTTTGCAGGTACCCCCAGAGGCCCTTGAGTTTGCTGGAATGTCACCGTGGGGGTACTCCATATGTCCTATTTTCAGCAAAGGTCATGCTGAAATTTTCCGTGAATTTTAGCATGACTTTGCTAAAAATAGGACATATGGGGTACTTGTGGCTAATGCATGGGCTGGGGTATCTTAGTAATTAATTAAGTAGGATCAACTGCCCCTTTATTCTTGCTGCATTAAACCATAGGCGGCAATAGAGCCAAGTGATTAGGACCAACTTAGAATTCTCCTTCCCAGCTTAGCTTTTAGGATGCCTCGGTGTCGACAAACCATAAATTATAAAACCTTGGCTTTTAGGGTGCCTCGGTGTCGATAAGAACCTAAATGATGAAATCTTAGGCTTTTCGGGTGCCTCGGCGTCGAAAAACCCTAAATGATAAAATCTTAGCTTTTAGGATGCCTCGGTGTCGACAGACCCTAAATGATGTGACCATGATCTTGTTCCTTGACAATAACCAACTTTTGACCAAACATTTTTCCTATTTAGAGAGAAACATGGCCCACAATGATGAGGCCGGCGGTTCGGGCGGCAAGGCATTCTGGGAGCTGTCCCAGGAGATGGAGGAACAACCTCACTTCTATGAGGACGCCGCGAAAGACACCGATCCTGACACCACTGATGGTGCCGCCGAGGATGACCCCACTGATGGTGCCGTCGGGGATGATACCACTGATGGTGCCGCCGAGGATGCCACCACTGATGATGGCGGAGCACGCACAGATGGCAGCCAACCGAAGAGGCAACGGAAGGACCGGCGCCCAACCGTGCTCCGCACCGTCAAGGAGGAATTTATTGAAGTGGACTCCGACGGGAATCCAACGGCGCCCAAACAAATAGTCAAGGGGTACTCACTTCAGCTCGGGTGCATTCTCCGGAGCACCGTCTTGATCAACACCGAGAACCTAAGGCATAAGGACCGAGGGAATTTGCGCAACCTCCTCTTCACGAAGCTGCACGAACGATACAAGTTCCCCGCTGAATTTGAAAACACACGCCTCACAGGGAATAAAGTGAACAATGCCGCCCTCACGAGGATGAGCACGGCCCTGTATACTTGGAGAAGCTCGGTGAATAGAATGATTGACAAAGGTTTTAGTTATGAAAAGATCAAGGAGAATAATCCTTCGATCACTGAAGATGACTACAACGAGTTCAAGATCAAGTGTGAGAGCACCGCAACCTCCGAATCAAGTCAGTGGGGGAAAGAAATGCGGGAGTTGAACTTAGGGGAACACACACTCGGTCCCGGCAGTTACAGAGTGGCGGAGCCTATATGGGACAAGGAGGATGCGGAGCGTGCCGAGCAAGGCCTACCGCCCCTCTTCGATAAATACGGTGACAAGCAGACCAGGAACTTTGCCAGGGCCCGGTACAAGAAGGACCCAAAAACCAAGGAGCTTACCACGGATCCGAACACCAGGGCGCTTGAGCTTGTCCTGGTAAGGAATACACCCCCGTGTAATTAGATCCATATGGTTGCATTCTAATTAATGAAGCCAAATTTCTAAATGGTTAACATTCATTCCGCAGGCGACTGAAAGCAGTAGCGCAGGGTCGACTCAGAACACCCCTTGGGACATCACTCTAAATAGGGCGTTGACTGTAATGAAAAAAAGGATAAGCTCAGTAAGCCGTCGTCAGCTGGTCGTGTGGCCGGCAAAGGCTTGTCCACAAAATGGTCGTCATACTATAACGCTGGTGGGCGAAAGGAGAAAAAGACCAGTTCGGAAAGCCAGTCGCGCGAGGTTCAAGAACTCAAGGCACAAGTGGCGCGGATTCGTGAGATTGTCCAAGAGCAAGTGCAACAACAACTGGGATCGACGCTCACCGTCATTATGCCTACCTTGATTCAGGGGCTGACGACGTGGATTGCGGGCGGCCAACAGGGGCCGCCTCCGATTCCCAGCTTCATGGCCAGCAACTCGCAGAACGCGCAGGCGGGGCCATTGGTGTCTCTGGCGGAGGCGGCATTGGTGTCTCCGACGCCGGCACGGGCATTGGAGCTTAATGCACCCGGGTGTATGCCGGCCGGCACCTCTGCAGTAAGCGGCCCCTCCGTCAATTGCACGCCCGCCGTTGGCGGTGCCTCGACATTAGCCGAGCTCGACACCATCATCACGATAACTAATTAAGCTTCTCGGCCGAGGACTTCATCTCCTTGCCTTTGACTGGGCATCCCTGACGCCCAACATGTTTTCGCAGGGCGCCGCCGACGATGTTCCGTGCACTCTCCTGCACTTCGTGAACAACGAGTTGGTCGATGTCGCCAAGGGCAAAATCGTTCAACCGGGCAACCCCATGTTCCACGGTACTCCAATGCCACCCACCTTGTATAGGGTTCAGCTAGTTCGGGTGCTGCCAGGCTGCGACGAGTTGTTACCTCCGATTCGACCCGTCGGGACCGACGAAGATGATGTGATGACCCTCAGCGACTGCTAAGCTGGCCCCTGCTTTGGCCGAAGAGCCAGATTCGTTTGGGGGCGGGGGACACCGCCAGTCGTGCCGGTGCCAAGCAATGGCAAGACCGCCGCAACGGTGCCGGACATCCCTATGGCACTGGATCCGAACATGCATATGGCACAGGATCCGAACGACGACGACAACAACGACGATGATACATTTGCCAACGTCGATAAGTACTTTGCCGATCGTGCGTATGATGGCGAATTCATGGGGCCTCCTTCTCAAGAACCCAACCCTACAAAAGACGTGC
The DNA here is from genome assembly GCA_902687465.1 of Secale cereale. Lineage (NCBI taxonomy): Eukaryota > Viridiplantae > Streptophyta > Magnoliopsida > Poales > Poaceae > Secale > Secale cereale. Next base: position 389,572,014 of record LR738712.1, read on the forward strand.
GCGATCTAGCTGGTACCGTGGAGAAACCAAGTTGCAACAGGCGTCCTCTGGCGTTCAGTTCTCAGGAGACGCCTCCAGCTACCGACTTCTCCGAGCCTCAGATAGCCGAGGCGCGAAATATGATCAGCCCCAACACACTCAAGAAGGCGGTCTGTGAGCAGAACTCGGTCCCATTACAGGAGAAGAAGAAGGCACGGAAAAGAAAGAGTGACAAGGGTGCGAGCTAGCCGGCACTGAGTACGATCCATGCTCAGGACGGGCCACCTTCACCTAAGGATATAATGAGGAGGGTGCATGTGGCGGGTAGGCCGATGCAACCTACTAATATGCTCAATGCTGCAACCGGTGCTATGCGGAGTCTGCATGACAGTGTTCTTTCTTTGGAGAAGCGGCGTCTCAGAGAGAAGGATGTGGCATACCCGGTTTTCGCGGCCAAGGTTCCAGAGGGCAAGGGCTTTGTGGATAACTCCATCGGGGGTACGATCGTCCTGTGGTTTGACAACATCTTCGCTATGTTTAACCTTCATCCGCTGCACTACACCTTCGTTCGGCTATTTTCGCTGAGTATGGAGATGCGGATCATTAGAGACAAGACCCCGGACATCGTGATAGTCAACCCCTTTTACATGCGTGCCAAGATCTTGGTCAGCGCTGGGGACCGGCAAGTCGCGAGTTCTTACCTCGAAGGCGTCATTCTGGCAAACCGAGATAAGGATAACTTCCTTGTGCCTTAGTTTCCCGAGTAAGTCGTCCCCTCAACCGCCCCGTAAGATACGATTTCTTAGATTTCGATCGCTTTTCTTTTAACATTCCATGTTTTGTGCAGTGACACACATTGCACACTCATCCTCCTAAGCCCGAAATATTCCATGGCCATGTATTTCGACTCGGACTGTCAGTCGAAGGTAGACTACACAAATGTCAAGAAAGTTCTTGATGATGTTCTCCCCGGCTATGCCAAATCTGGAGGCACCTTCACCAAGATAGTTCGTAAGAACGGCTAGCACGTGTTCGCCCACAATACGATGTTCTGCTGCGTCAAGCAGCCGCCTGGCGGTCAGAAGGGTGCCTACTACGCCATCCATCACATGCGGGCGATCGTACGGGACCATCATCACCTTCTGCTACCAGATAAACTCAAAGATTGGGCCGCGAGTGTGTCGGCAATCCAGGACGCGGACATCAGACAAAAATTCTTTCGCATCCAGTCGGAGTTTGCAGAAATCATCCATCAAGATGTCCTTCGTACCTCGGGGCAGTTCTACCTCAGAAATCAACCGTCCAACAGTGACATTGACACAATGCTACAAATGCAGGCTGACAACGCCCGCGATTTCATGACTCCCACGATAGACGGCGGCATCATCCACGCTCCGGTCCCTTGAGTCGAGTCGAAAGTAGTGATGCTGTGTCTAGTTCTGAAACATCGATTGGCTCATGTTGTAATTAAACTTTAATGAACTTGTAGTATGTCTCTTTGGTTTCGACAGTCGTTCAACTTAGATGTAATCGATGCTATTAATGTCTTGCTTTTCTCTTCCGATCGTTTTGTTGCATACTTATATATTGCTTATGTATTGTCTGTGAATTGGTACTAACGTTTCGTTTGGCTAGTGCATAGCGATGCCGTCGTATGTCGTATACAAGGGTAAGGTTCCCGGAGTCTATTACGACTGGGAGGAGTGTCGGAGACAGGTTCACCGGTACAGTGGTAACAGTGACAAAGGATACACCACTAGGGCGGAGGCGGAATATAGATACGCGCGCTATCTAGCGGGAGAGGGGAGGGAGCATTGGAGGAACCGGATGAATACGAGTTTCATCGCGATGATGCTCATCGTGATGACCGCAGCTCTCTTCTATGTGATGGTAGTTTAGATGATCGATATCGACTTGTAATGTGAAGACAAACTCGCTACTCGCGGTCTCGAGACTTGTAATATAATGTTCTATCTTTGTTCGGTCTTTTGAATTCGGAGACTAATATGATGAATTGTATTCGGAGACTAATATGATGAATTGTATTCAGAGACTAATCTTCTATGGTATTCGATGAATCTGATGTTGCTGTGTGCTGCTGTCTATATTCTGTCCAATAATACATTTTGTAACCTGTGCAAAAATCAGAAAAGTCAAAAATAAATAAAAAACCTAATATTCATACTAATGGCGCATCACACCACAGTGCGCCATTAGTATGCCAAAGGATACTAATGGCGCATCACCCCACAGTGCGCCATTAGTATGCCAAAGTTACTAATGGCGCATCACACAAGAGTGCGCCATTAGTATGCCAAAGCACGTGGGTATATATGGCCCCCTGGGAGACATACTAATGGCGCACCGTGGCCTATACTAATGGCGCACCTGTGGTGCGCCATTAGTAAAAAATACTAGTGGCGTGGTACTAATGGCGCACCAGTAGTGCGCCATTAGTAGGCAAAACTGGTGCACCATTAGTAGGCCTTTTCCTAGTAGTGATCCCACTCTCTGAAGAGGAAGCTAGTCTTGGGGAAGACGATTTCATCATTCCCGAAGACCCTCTCGAGCAAGAATGGTTCAAACTGAGGCTTTTAGCCACCGCCCGCAACCTGAAGAAACAGAAACGCAAAATTAAGGCCGAACAGGACACCCTCAATGACCGATGGACTAAACTACTAGCTCTCGAAGAGGGGTATGGCCGCAATTAGCCAACCAAGTGTTATCCCAAGCGAAGGCTATTGCCTCAGTTCGACGATGAGGCTGCAACACATCCGATGTACACAAAATCCGAACAGTCGGACCGCCCTCTAGAGGGCGGGACAGGGAAGCTGTCGAGGTCGAACACCCAGCCGCCCCTTCTCGCCGCCACAACAAGGATCAAGTGTGGTCCACTTACAAATACGACCTCCCCCATGACTTAGATACTCGTGGAGGCCATACCAGGTTCATCTATGGACACACAGAAGACTTTCTCGCATGCCAATAAGGATACTATGATCGATTAAACCGAAATGATAGAGTCTGGGAGCAGCAGCTGATTAGGAGGGCCGAAGAACTCCGACGCGACATGGCCCAAGATCGGGGCACCGCACACCCCTTTTTCTTCACAGAGTGGGTCATGCAACATCAATTCCCAAAAGGCTTCAAGCCTGTGAACATCAAATCATATGAAGAAACTATAGATCCAGCTGCATGGATAGAGGATTCCACCTCCATATCCATGGCACGAGGATGACCTCCATGCCATCAAATATTTTCCGCTCAAGCTTAAAGGCCCAGCTAGACACTGGTTGAACAACCTTCCCAAAGACTCCATAGGTTGTTGAGAAGAGCTTGAGGACGCTTTTCGAGCAAACTTCCAGGCCACCTATGTCTGACCTCCGGATGCTAATGACCTATATCGCATCACACAATAACCCAGAGAATCTGCCCGACATTTTTGGAACCGATTCCTGACCAAGAATAATTAGATCGTTGACTGTCCGGATGTCGAGGCCTTGGCTACCTTTAAGCATAGTGTCAAGGATGAATGGCTCGTATGGTAGCTTGGCCAGGATAAACCAAGAACTATGGCAGCCCTTACTTCCCTCATGACCCGCTTTTGCACGGGCGAAGATAGTTGGCTCGGTCACAAAAACACAAACCCGGACACACCGGGTACCTCTGAGGTTCAGGAAGGAAATGGAAAGCCCAACAGAGCAAGAAAAAACGCCACCATAATGATGGTGAGGTCGAGGACACGGTAGTGAATGCCTGGTTCTGAAACTAAAAGTACAGTCACCAAAAGAAAGCCCCTAAAGGCAACAGAGACAGGCCTTGCTAGATCTGTTGCACATCAGAGAAGCCCGACAACCACTGCAATCGAAATTGTTGGGTGATCAAAGAGGCCAGCAAACTCACAGCCGAAGACTCGGGCAAAAGCCCATGAAACAAGGACGATGACGAGACCCGTAGGCCGAATAGTGGAGGCCAGAAACCCTTCCCTTCCAAGGTCAAGATGGTAAACATGATCTATGCAACCCACATACTAAAGAAGGAGAGAAAGCGAGCGCTACCGGTGAGGGAGTCCTAGATTTGGGGGTCCTTGGGTGTGCGGACTACTTGTTATGGGCTAGACTGATGGGCCATGAATATAAAGCAGAAGACCGTACCCCATGTCCGGGTAGGACTGCTATGTATGTAGAAAGGTAAGTTTGATGTACGGGTGTAATGTTTCCTTCCTCTGCAAGTCAAATCTGTACAACCTTAGGCCCCCTCCGGTGTGTATATAAATGTGAGTCTGTAGTTTACGGAGTCTAATAGAAAAATCATAGGCTAGACGGCTAGGGTTTAGCCATCACAATCTCGAGGTAGATCAACTCTTGTTACCCTTATATTCATCAAGAACAATCAAGCAGGAAGTAGGGTTTTTACCTCCATTAAGACGGCTCCAACCTGGGTAAACATCATGTCCCCTTTGTCCCTTGTTACCATAGATCCTCAGACTCACAACTTGGCACCCCTACCCGAGATCTGCTGGTTTTGACATCGACAATGGTGCTTTCACTAAGAGATCTGTTGTGCAGCCGCGAAAAGCGATCTATGGCTCACCTTCTCATCAATGACGGTATCACTTCTGGAAAGAGCCTGACTTTTGGTCAGGTCCTCCAGCTCAGCAGATTTACCATATGTGCCGGCATGGCCATTAAGCCGACTGCATCCCCTGCGATCGCTAAGCATCACCCCTACATTGGTATGAAATACTCAGAAAAGACGGATCCGGTGGACACCTCATCCTTAAAAGAGCTACTAGATCGCATCACCACCCTGGGGCTTTCAACGGCCAATGATCGGATCGGGCTTAAAACCGGCTAGGGGAAGACAATTCCTCGCTGATCACCCATCTGGCGGCGGTCGTCGAAGAACGAGCCGAAAACGCTTCTCCTACCGAACTAGAGAGCCACTATGTTTGGATCTCCGATCCCTTTGAGACGGATACCCTTCCATTGGGCGGGAATCCACATCTTCGGACCTCAGGGTCGGACACATAGCGCATGGAGCGCTCGGATCCTCCCAGGCCCGGACTGACAACCACAGAGATTTTGCGGACTTCAGATACTATATTGGGTCGGGATTCAAGTTTTACCACACCCACCCACCACAATCAATACTCTCCAAGTAATTGTGGCCCTCCAGACATATATGACTTGATGTATGTACGGAAGGAACCTCAGGACACAGTCCATCACTTCTGGGCTAGGTTCCTACTTGTTAAAAACAAGATTAATGATTGCTGCGACAACGATGTGGTTCTGATGTTTCATCGCAATTGTACCGACGAGGGAATTTTGTACGCCCTCGACCGCTGTCGCATACAGAGTTTCACGGAGTTGTCGCACTTAGTACAGAAGTATTATGCGATGGAAGGCACATGGAAGGCCTAGAACACCCATTTGGAACTCACTGTCTTTGGGCAAGGTACTGCGAGAGCAAACTGGACACACCCTAATGGGTCATCCGATCATAAGTCCACTGGCAAAGAAAAATAAACCATTTGCGGGATATAGGTCTGTTCTCGACAAAATCCTAGACAAGCCCTACCCAATACATGCGATCTCTGGCACGGTCCCAGCTCATAGCCTTCAAGCGTGTTGGGTGGTCCGGCAGGTAGCTAAAAGTGGTGAAGCCATCCTCACCAACGGAACTCCAGAAAAACACCCTCCGGAAGATGACGAATTTAATGTCCTCACGGTCTTCGGGACATTCTCTTCAAATATTCGGCATAAGAGGGCACTTCGTGAACTCATCGAGGCCCACCAAGTAGCCGCAGTGAGCCCATGGAACGATGCGGCAATTACCTTCACTGCTGATGATGAACCAAGGGTCCGATCAGTCCGAGCACCCACCGCTCTAGTACTAAACCCAATCGTCGACGGCTTTCGTCTTACCAAAGTGCTCATGGACGGTGGAAGTGGACTTAACCTCATATATAAGGACACGCTCATGGACGGTCGATAGAGCCCGCATTTAGCAAAGTAATGCAACCTTTCGAGGAATTATCCCCAGCCGGGAGGCCCGATGTTCGGGAAGCATTAAACTTGATGTAGTATTCGGCACGCCTCAAAATTACAGGCCAGAAGAGCTGCCCTTCCACATTGTTCCCTTCAACAGCGGATACCACGCCCTTCTAGGGCGGGACACTTTCTCACACTTCCAAGCCATACCCCATTATAGGTATATGAAGCGTAAAATGCCAGGGCCCAATGGAATAATCACAGTCACGAGTGATCCGGACAGAGCACTCCGTGCGGGAAATAAAACCGCAATGTTGGCTCCTAACGCACTATTCAAAGCCTTGGCGGTTGAAGAATTAACCACCCTGCGATCCACGGTGGTAAGGATGATGTGGTCCTGTGACGCCCGAAGACCGACGTCCCAGAAGATTCCAGAAGATTCTAGAAGATTCCAGATGTTCCGGGTTCTCCCGTGTGTTCTTTGTGCTTGTCTTATTTATTTTTCGCATTGCATCATGTCATTATGCCATCATGTCATATTTATTTTTTGCATCTCAATTCAAATAAATCGTGTGGACCTTCGGTCCATTTAAATCGAGGGAAGAATGTCTTCTCTTTAAAACATATAAAAGCCTCTCAATATTATTAGGGAGCTATATTAAAATATTCCATTTGTTTGGAATTAACCAACACACGTGCATAATTTCCCCATGCTTTTCCTACTTCGAGTTTCTCCTTCAAAAACCTTGTCAATATTTCTTTTCTCGTTTATCGAGGATCCTCCGAAAACCTCATCATTTTTGGACACTTCAATAATCAAGTCTTAGTTCAATCCATTTGAATTAAATTCAAATGGGTTTGAATTTATATTCTTTTGATCTTGCCACTTATAATTTTCTTGGTGCAAACTCATTTTTATGAGTTCAGGAAAATTATCCCCGTGCAGTATTTTTTTTCCAAGCCTTCTTTTCTTTTCCTCTTTCCTCTTTCTTTTCTGTTAAAGAAAAAGAAGAAGTGCAGCCAGCCAGGCTCTCAGCCTCTTGGCCCTCCACCCCAGGCCTCCTGGCCATCAGGTCTCTCGCAGCCAGGCCCAAACCTTCCTCCCCGCGGCCCATCTACTCCTTTCCTCCCTAGGCCCACTCCAGGCGAACCCTAGCGCTAGGATCGCCCGCACCATCTCCCACTCTCGCTCCCCGTTTTTCCCTTCGTCCGCCGCAACTCTCGTCCCTCTGTCACCCGAGCCTTTTTTTCCCTCGATCTTTCTTTCCCTCGGCCGCAGCTTCTCCCTTCCCTCGATCCTCCTCCCCGACGATCTCCTCTACAGCCTGCGCACCCCTTCCCTCCTCGCCTCGCGCCGAGCGCATCGCCAGGCCAGCTCCCGCTCTGCTCCTCTGCGCCAGGGAGCCCGAGCCCCAGCATTCGCCTCCAGGCCGCGCGCCCGCGCCCCTCCACTCTGGCGCCCAGCAAGGCCGGCCGGGATCGCGCCCCAGGCGCCTGCGCCGTGGCCTCCCTTCTCCAGGCCGCCAGCGACGGCCCCGCCTTCAAGCCGTCCCTCCGTCGCCATAGGAGCCGCCCCGCAGCCGCGTTCCCCCTCTCCTTCCTTCGCGTCAGGCCGGCCTCTGCCTCGCCCTCCTGCTCCGACCTCGTCCCTGCGTCCTCCCGCGCCAGGATCCTCCTTCCCCGACGCAGCAGCAGCGCCCTCGAGACTCCTCCGCGGCCATCCAGTGCGAGCCAGCGTGCTCCTCGCGCATCCCCAGCGCCCGAGGCGTGCCTCCTCATCCGCGCTGAGTGCCCTGCCTCCTCTCCATCTTCAGACTGCAGCAGCACCGCAGCGCGAGCCGCCCGCCGCTCCTCCTCGCTGCTCCGTGCCGTGCCGTGCCGTGCTTGTTCTTGTTACTGTTGTTTTTTTTCTGCAAGTCCAAGAATCTCCGTCGCCGGTGCCTAGTACAACTACATAACGTCGATCCGAGACCGAGACCGGCAAGACCGAAGAACCGTATACGAGACCGACGCCGAGTACCCCTCCGTGACAAGTACAACAACGGACGAGAACGAATAGACATCCGGCGAAGCGACAAGTACCCCACGCACAAGTACCACGACGACCGAACGACTACGATGACGAGTACCTCTACGAACGGAACGACTACTTCGTTGACGACCCGTGTACCGCTACTTCAGCTACCGTCGCCCGAGTACAACTACCGCCTCGTGAACGGCTACTTCCTCTTCGGAAACGTGAACCACTACTTCCTCTACGACCCGCGAGAACGCCTACTTCCACTACGTCCCTCTATGATCTCGAACCGCCCCATGATCGTTTGTTCTGAAGGTATAACCCCGAGACGTGACCCGTGTGATGCTTGTGTTGTATTAGTTGTTACCCTTGTGTGCATCGTGCCCGTTCCATCTTTTATCGCGCTCCTCGGTTGCCGCGTCGCTGACCCGTGGGAACCCGGCAACGGGATCACCCCACCTTCATCTTTTTTCACTCGCTCTCCGTCATCTTTTGCACCGGTCTCTCAACGAGTTACCGGAACCGATATGTTGCGTGGCATCATTTCGGATCGTTTCCGTGGCACCCTTTCTTTCCACCACGGTGACTAATTCTCCTTATCATCTATATCTCTTTTAAGTCAACCTTTTAATAAAAATTGCTTAAACTTGATCATGTCATCCGCATCATGTTAACAACATTAATATGCTTAAATGTTGTTGCTTAATAATTGCTAAACATGCTCATGGGGATTTTTCCGGATATGTTGTTGTTGTTTTCCGGCCTCACTTAAAATGTCTAAATAGTGTAATTTCTTTATGCTTCACCTCTTGCCATGTTAAAAACACTTAATCTTGTCTTGTAAATAAACAAGAGTCAATTAAATAATTAAAATGTGGTGTTTCGTCAATATGCAACTCGTTGCATATTGAGCTCCACTTAACTTGTAGTGTTGTTTGTGCACTTTGCCATGCCATGCATATTTAAACCGGACATGCATCATACTTGGATGTGCATCGTATGCCATGTTTATGCTTTTGTGTTTACCGTGTTGTTTCTTTCTTTCCGGTTGCTTCTCTTGTTAGCTTCGGTTTCGTTCCGGAGTTGTGAGGATTCTCTCGTCTGTGTTGCTCCACCTACTTCTTGGATCCGTTCTTCTCCCTTGTGGAATTCCAGGCAAGATGACCGAACCCCGATAACATTACTATCTTTGCCTATTGCTAGTAGATCCGCTCTATAGTTTTGCCTCGATGCCCATGATCTTCTTGTCAGCCTCCTACTTGTAACCATTGCCATGTTTAACCAACCTACCTATGCAAACCGTTGCTTGGCTAAGTACGCTTCGCTCAGCCCTTCTTATAGCATTGCTAGTTGCAGGTGAAGATCGAAGATGCTTGCTTCATGTTGAAGTTTGGTTGGGTTTTATCACACTATATAAATGCTTAAAATGAAATCATCTATATATTGGCAAGGGTGGAAGGCTAAGCCTTTTGCTTGGTGATTTGTTCCACTCATGCCGTTAGGAACCGTATAAACCGGTGTTATGTTCCTTGATTATGCGTTCCTAACACGGTTGGGGTGTATGGGACCCCCTCGATAAACCGCTAAGTGCTAAGTCTTTTCCAGCAAGTCCCAACATTGGTACTATTCGCCTAATAACTAATAAAACTTGCATGTGGACTAGCTATCCCTTTTATTTTAATTCAACAACCCCGGGCCAGTGCTCCACATGAGTGTTGGTCTGAAACGGGGAGCCTGTGGGGCCGCCTTGGGGCAACCCGAGGTATCTGGCATACACCCGTAGCTTCGCCCATCCGGTCGTGTCCTGAGACTTAGATACGCGCGGCTACTATCAGGGTGTCGACACGCCGGGAGGATTTGCTGGATTAGCCTTACCTTAGTTCGGTTTAACTTGAGCACGGGATTCCGAGAATACTCGGGTCTTCCCACCTATGGAGTTGCGACTCCGCGGATCGTGGGCTTGTGATGGGCCAAGTTGGAACACCCCTGCAGGGTTTGAACTTTCGAAAGCCGTGCCCGCGGTTATGTTGCAGATGGGAGCTTGTTAATATCCGGTTGTAGATAACTTGACACAATGTTCCAATACACTACCAGCGTGCGTACCGTGACTGTCAATTTCCGAATAGGGATTCTGGAGTTGAACACGGTGGGGTTATGTTTGTGGAGCTTTTAGCTAGGATCACTTCGTGATCATCTCTCGACCGAGGCACCTTCTCTTCTCGCTCTCGTATACGGAAGCTAGTGCTAGTTGCTGCTGCAGACTCTTGTTGTTCCTTCACCTCTTATTCTTTCTTCAGCCTTATCCACACCCAAGGCTTAAATAGTCGTGTTACCCGGGAACGGGATTGCTGAGTCCTCCGTGGCTCACAGTTACTTCACCACACCAGATGCAGGTTCAGCCGAGTTTGATGCAGGAGATGGATCAGTTCTTCACCGGGAGTTCGATGAAGAGCGTGGCCGTTTGCTTGTGACGTTTCGACGATCAGTAGTGGTTTCTACTAGGATTCGATCCTGACCTGTGGCTTTATGTTGTTTTGGTATCTTTCTTTTGATCTTCGCCCGTAGTCGGGTTGTGATGTTTTGGATGATGTATTGCTTATGTATTGTATTGTGTGAAGTGGCGAGTGTAAGCCAACTATTTCATTTTGCAGTTTCATCCCTCTTTTACATGAGTCGTGCAAAAATACCAAACTTGAGATCATTCTAGGATGGGCTTATATCTTTAAGTCGTGCCTCGACACGTAGGAGATATAGTCCCATCCTGGGCATTACAAGTTGGTATTCAGAGCCTTCTCCGACCTAGGAGCCCCCAATGTTTGATCGAATCGTTGACGGTCGAGTCTAGGCACACACTGAAAACATTTTGAGTCCTATATTATATCGGAGAGTAGGATTTCTTTGCTTCTCATCCCCTTTCTCTCTGGTGAGGACTCCTGACGACCACTCTTGTCTCTCCTATCTTCAAAAATTGCACCAAATTTTTTTTAGGAATCCCGCGAGTATTCTGGGATTGTTTCGATGTTCTTGTGACGAGGATATTGTTCTCGATGCCTCCTGACATTAGGGGTTGTGGCAGTGTCCCGGGGAGTTGAGCTTCGGGGTATTGTCGTCACAAGCATATCGCGGCAGTACTAAATACTTAAGACGACCGACATCGAAAATCACTCCTATACGGCCAGTGGCAAGATAACCCCGACATCACCCAGTACTGGGGAGGTAGTTCGGGAGTATTGCCATAGCTTGTTATAGTGGATGCTTTTCGAAGGACCGAGGTACACAGTTTCTGAGAAAGACTGGTTATGTGTTGAAGGATGGATACACCTGGATGTAGGTTTAGAGTTGATTGCGCGGTGCTTCCCGTGTATCCCCAACACCTGATTGCATAACAGGAAACTTTCGGAAATCTATAGGTGGGTTCATCTAGTAGTTCTAGGCATTCTTCCAACGAGTGCATGATATGAAGTTCGGGGTTCTACATTGAGTGAAGTGGTTTTATGGACTTGTTCTGATCGGGAGTTGCATTTTAAAGGGTCCATGGCTATGCTGATCCGGGGATGACAAAACCCTTTTGTAACACGTTCCATGAGCTTTCAGCACGAATATGTCGGGCGAAGCTTCTATCTTGTATTTGTTCTATCTGTTCCTTGTTCCTTTTTATTTATTTACTTTTTGTTCTCCAAGTGGCTTCTCGACAAGCTGATGTACCTGCGGAATTCATTCGTTCAATTCTCTGTTCGAATGATATTGTGAAGATTAGGCTGCTACACATCTATCCTTTTTTTTGTTTTGATTCTGGTATTCGAGTTGCTTCGATGTCAAATGTTGATTCCATACCTTTCCTAATCGTTGTTCTCATATTTCTATGGGAGTGCTAATTCTTTTTGACCATCAAGATGGTCATGTTAATTTTTTTCTACCGGTGTGCCTTCTCTTCAAGTTATTCCATACAGACGCCGTTGAGAAATCTGATGATTGTCTGTTTCAATCTTGTCAAGTTGTCTTTGTTTTCCCCACCCTCCCACCCTTCTTCTTCTCGGAGCAAGAAATTCTCAAATGAAATATCCATTTTATTCATGTGATATTTCTTCATTCTTTTCCTTCAATGTTCTTATCCGGTGATTTATCGCGAAGATGCTCAAGAGCTTCAAGTTCATCATTCTTTTGTTCTCTATTCTGCCAGTGGATGTAATTCAAGATTTCGGTGTTCATCTTATCCTTTTCCTCATTTCACAATGCTTTCTTATTCCGGTGCACCAATTAATCATTCCCCTCTTGCTATCCATATCCGGAGTGCTGAAAATTCGTGTTTCCATTCTTAATTCGTTCAAATTATTTTGAGGATTCTCATCTTATTCAGTCATTTAATTCAACCGGTGCAATATCTCTTAAGCAATCTTTTTCAACGGTGATTTCTTTTCAGTGGGCCCTAACCCACAGGTCTTTTCCAAGATCTTACCTGACTCTTCTAATTTTTTCTAGAGTTATACTCAAATTCTTTTCAAAGTGTGACGTAAGAATGATTTCCATCAGTCAAATGCCTTCTCCAAGCTTGTTTTCAATTATTTCCATCTTTAGCTCCACCTTCCTCTTGTCATTCGTCCGGAGTATCTCGAAATTCTTCATGGCATTTCTCGTCTTCATTCTCTACATTTGGAGACCGAAGAAGTGTTTCTCTTAATTCTTGGCCCTTCTCTTGAAGATTCGTGGCTCTAGCTTCATGTTGTTGTTTTCATCATGTATCACTCGATCTTCTCAATATTCATGGTTCTAGATTCATGCCATCCTCATTATTGTTCGGATTGTGAGGAATTCTTTTCATACCCATCCGAAGCATTTCATGAATTCTTTTCTTTGTGTTCCTTCGAAGGCCATCATTTCAGAATATTTCTTCGTTCTCAGTTTTCAACTTCGTCCTCCAAATATTCTTCATTGATGCCTCTTCGTTCGTCTCCATATTCTTACGGTGGTTCGTTCAAGTTTACCCTTCCGTCGTTATCGTTTTAATTCATTTGTTCTTTTCTTATTCCTACCGGTGCTTTGTTGAAGATTTACCCAAGCTTGTGCGAGATCTCTCTTAATTCTTTCCTACGAGAATAAGTAGTATGCCAAATCCTTTAGTTGTCATCAATTTAAATTGGTGAAGGAGATGCATAACATAATTCTTATTCTTATTCCTTCAAGGTGATTTAATTATTTTGTCTGGAGCATGTTCATCATATCACATTCTCGGTCCTAAGTTGTTCATCTTGTTTTCCGGAGCTCCAAGTTATTTAAATTATATCATTCCGAAGCTCCATATAATTCATCGCGGGCTTGAATCTTATTCTTTTCATCTTTCACTTCTCATGCTTTCATTACCAGAGTTCTACATGTTTCACCATGTTTTTAATTCATCCTCGAAGTCTTCATCAAGATTCTTGTTGGAGCTCAAGAATTCTTCATCATGCTTTCCAAGTGCAATTCTTGCTCCCTTATCTTTTGAGATGGTGTTATGTCATTCTTGACAATTCCTTCATGCTTCATGATTCACGAGTTGTCAGGAATGAGATATTTAAACCCATCATTTTCCTTGTTCAGGAGATCTTTTCAACCCTTCAGTCTCTATGTTGGAGCGATTTGGGTTGTATTTCACCTAAAAGCTTTCCCTAAGGATTGTTGTTATTATGGTTCTTATAAATGACCCAAGTTCTTCATTTATCATTCTGGTGAAATAAAATTTTCATCTCCTTGTTGATATCAATCCAATCAAATTGTTTTCCATTAGTGGCTGGTTGTCACCTCTTAATTTTGAGATGTTTTCCATAAGCCCACATCAAGCTTATTCGTTTTTGTTGTTGATCTTTCCAACAATTCTGTTCAACCCTTCTTCGTAAGGATGCTCTTTCAAATTCATTCGTGGGAGAAGTTGTCTTTTTCTTCTCCGTTCTTTTCTTTCCAACGATCTTGCATCTATTCTTTCGTTCCGGAGGCTTTGTGATATTGCTCTCTTTGACCATCATCTCGTTTTTATCAAGATCATATTCTTCCCTTGCTTGTCTATTTATCAGGAGTGTCGTGACCTCCATTCTAATTCTCTCATCTTATCTAGTTTTGCCTCTCTTTTCAACCGGAGTGCTGTCTGAATCTTTCTTACCCCTTGTGCCATTCTTTTAATTGTTCCGGAGGCAGTGTTTTGTTGATTTCATCAAGTATCATTCCATCTCCTCAAGTTCTTGTTAATTCCTTCCATTTTCAGACGGAGTGCTGTCCAAATTATGTCATTCTTATTCCTTGGCTATATCGTTGCGATTTCATATTCTTTTGGTTCGTAAGCTCTTGTTTCATGCCTTCCAACCTTCAAGGTTCTCATAATGTTCCTTGTTCCCCCTGCTTACCGGAGTGCTCTTAACTTCGTTCATCTCCGTTGCATTCTTTCTTTCAACTTGTTTAACCTCTCAAGGTTCTTTGGTTTCACTCGTCTGTCAAAGAAGCAACTTTCTTTACCTCTTCCTCTTCCATTTCTACCCGGTGATATCTCTAGGATCTCGGGTCGAGATCCTCTGTTAGTGTGGGAGAGTTGTGACGCCCGAAGACCGACGTCCCAGAAGATTCCAGAAGATTCCAGAAGATTCCAGAAGATTCCAGATGTTCCGGGTTCTCCCGTTTGTTCTTTGTGCTTGTGTTATTTATTTTTTGCATTGCATCATGTCATCATGCCATCATGTCATATTTATTTTTTGCATCTCAACTCAAATAAATCGTGTGGACCTTCGGTCCATTTAAATCGAGGGAAGAATGTCTTCTATTTAAAACATATAAAAGCCTCTCAATATTATTAGGGAGCTATATTAAAATATTCCATTTGTTTGGAATTAACCAACACACGTGCATAATTTCCCCATACTTTTCCTACTTCGAGTTTCTCCTTCAAAAACCTTGTCAATATTTCTTTTCTCGTTTATCGAGGATCCTCCGAAAACCTCATCATTTTTGGACACTTCAATAATCAAGTCTTAGTTCAATCCATTTGAATTAAATTCAAATGGGTTTGAATTTATATTCTTTTGATCTTGCCACTTATAATTTTCTTGGTGCAAACTCATTTTTATGAGTTCAGGAAAATTATCCCCGTGCAGTATTTTTTTTCCAAGCCTTCTTTTCTTTTCCTCTTTCCTCTTTCTTTTCTATTAAAGAAAAAGAAGAAGTGCAGCCAGCCAGGCTCTCAGCCTCTTGGCCCTCCACCCCAGGCCTCCTGGCCATCAGGTCTCTCGCAGCCAGGCCCAAACCTTCCTCCCCGCGGCCCATCTACTCCTTTCCTCCCTAGGCCCACTCCAGGCGAACCCTAGCGCTAGGATCGCCCGCACCATCTCCCTCTCTCGCTCCCCGTTTTTCCCTTCGTCCGCCGCAACTCTTGTCCCTCTGTCGCTCGAGCCTTTTTTTCCCTCGATCTTTCTCTCCCTCAGCCGCAGCTTCTCCCTTCCCTCGATCCTCCTCCCCGACGATCTCCTCTACAGCCTGCGCACCCCTTCCCTCCTCGCCTCGCGCCGAGCGCATCGCCAGGCCAGCTCCCGCTCAGCTCCTCTGCGCCAGGGAGCCCGAGCCCCAGCGTTCGCCTCCAGGCCGCGCGCCCGCGCCCCTCCCCTCTGGCGCCCAGCAAAGCCGGCCGGGAGCGCGCCCCAGGCGCCTGCGCCGTGGCCTCCCTTCTCCAGGCCGCCAGCGACGGCCCCGCCTTTAAGCCGTCCCTCCGTCGCCATAGGAGCCGCCCCGCAGCCGCGTTCCCCCTCTCCTTCCTTCGCGTCGGGCCGGCCTCTGCCTCGCCCTCCTGCTCCGACCTCGTCCCTGCGTCCTCCCGCGCCAGGATCCTCCTTCCCCGACGCAGCAGCAGCGCCGTCGAGACTCCTCCACGGCCATCAAGCGCGAGCCAGCGTGCTCCTCGCGCATCCCCAGCGCCCGAGGCCTGCCTCCTCATCCGCGCTGAGTGCCCTGCCTCCTCTCCATCTTCAGACTGCAGCAGCACCGCAGCGCGAGCCGCCCGCCGCTCCTCCTCGCCGCTCCGTGCCGTGCCGTGCCGTGCTTGTTCTTGTTACTGTTGTTTTTTTTCTGCAAGTCCAAGAATCTCCGTCGCTGGTGCATAGTACAACTACATAACGTCGATCCGAGACCGAGACCGGCAAGACCGAAGAATCGTGTACGAGACCGACGCCGAGTACCCCTCCATGACAAGTACAACTACGGACGAGAACGACTACACATCCGGCGAAGCGACAAGTACCCCACGCACAAGTACCACGACGACCGAACGGCTACGATGACGAGTACCTCTACGAACGGAACGACTACTTCGTTGACGACCCGTGTACCGCTACTTCATCTACCGTCGCCCGAGTACAACTACCGCCTCGTGAACGGCTACTTCCTCTTCGGAAACGTGAACCACTACTTCCTCTACGACCCGCGAGAACGCCTACTTCCACTACGTCCCTCTACGATCTCGAACCGCCCCGTGATCGTTTGTTCCGAAGGTATAACCCCGAGACGTGACCCGTGTGATGCTTGTGTTGTATGAGTTGTTACCCTTGTGTGCATCGTGCTCGTTCCATCTTTTGTCGCGCTCCTCGGTTGCCGCGTCGCCGACCCGTGGGAACCCGGCAATGGGATCACCCCACCTTCATCTTGTTTCACTCGCTCTCCGTCATCTTTTGCACCGGTCTCTCAACGAGTTACCGGAACCGATATGTTGCGTGGCATCATTTCGGATCGTTGCCGTGGCACCCTTTCTTTCCACCACGGTGACTAATTCTCCTTATCATCTATATCTCTTTTAAGTGAACCTTTTAATAAAAATTGCTTAAACTTGATCATGTCATCCGCATCATGTTAACAACATTAATATGCTTAAATGTTGTTGCTTAATAATTGCTAAACATGTTCA
The DNA here is from genome assembly GCA_902687465.1 of Secale cereale. Taxonomy (NCBI): domain Eukaryota; kingdom Viridiplantae; phylum Streptophyta; class Magnoliopsida; order Poales; family Poaceae; genus Secale; species Secale cereale. The sequence goes on from LR738712.1 coordinate 389,588,917, forward strand.
TGGGGATTTTTCCGGATATGTTGTTGTTGTTTTCCGGCCTCATTTAAAATGTCTAAATAGTGTAATTTCTTTATGCTTCACCTCTTGCCATGTTAAAAACACTTAATCTTGTCTTGTAAATAAACGAGAGTCAATTAAATAATTAAAATGTGGTGTTTCGTCAATATGCAACTCGTTGCATATTGAGCTCCACTTAACTTGTAGTGTTGTTTGTGCACTTTGCCATGCCATGCATATTTAAACCGGACATGCATCATACTTGGATGTGCATCGTATGCCATGTTTATGCTTGTGTGTTTACCGTGTTGTTTCTTTCTTTCCGGTTGCTTCTCTTGTTAGCTTCGGTTTCGTTCCGGAGTTGAGAGGATTCTCTCGTCTATGTTGCTCCGCCTACTTCATGGATCTGTTCTTCTCCCTTGTGGAATTCCAGGCAAGATGACCGAACCCCGATAACATTACTATCTTTGCCTATTGCTAGTAGATCCGCTCTATAGTTTTGCCTCGATGCCCATGATCTTCTTGTCAGCCTCCTACTTGTAACCATTGCCATGTTTAACCAACCTACCTATGCAAACCGTTGCTTGGCTAAGTACGCTTCGCTCAGCCCTTCTTATAGCATTGCTAGTTGCAGGTGAAGATCGAAGATGCTTGCTTCATGTTGAAGTTTGGTTGGGTTTTATCACACTATATAAATGCTTAAAATGAAATCATCTATATATTGGCAAGGGTGGAAGGCTAAGCCTTTTGCTTGGTGATTTGTTCCACTCATGCCGTTAGGAACCGTATAAACCGGTGTTATGTTCCTTGATTATGCGTTCCTAACACGGTTGGGGTGTATGGGACCCCCTCGATAAACCGCTAAGTGCTAAGTCTTTTCCAGCAAGTCCCAACATTGGTACTATTCGCCTAATAACTCATAAAACTTGCATGTGGACTAGCTATCCCTTTTATTTTAATTCAACAACCCCGGGCCAGTGCTCCACATGAGTGTTGGTCCGAAACGGGGAGCCTGCGGGGCCGCCTTGGGGCAACCCGAGGTATCTGGCATACACTCGTAGCTTCGCCCATCCGGTCGTGTCCGGAGACTTAGATACGCGCGGCTACTAACAGGGTGTCGACACGCCGGGAGGATTTGCTGGATTAGCCTTACCTTAGTTCGGTTTAACTTGAGCACGGGATTCCGAGAATACTCGGGTCTTCCCACCTATGGAGTTGCGACTCCGCGGATCGTGGGCTTGTGATGGGCCAATTTGGAACACCCCTGCAGGGTTTGAACTTTCGAAAGCCGTGCCCGCGGTTATGTGGCAGATGGGAGCTTGTTAATATCCGGTTGTAGATAACTTGACACAATGTTCCAATACACTACCAGCGTGCGTACCGTGACTGCCAATTTCTGAATAGGGATTCGGGAGTTGAACACGGTGGGGTTATGTTTGTGGAGCTTTTAGCTAGGATCACTTCGTGATCATCTCTCGACCGAGGCACCTTCTTTTCTCGCTCTCGTATACGTAAGCTAGTGCTAGTTGCTGCTGCAGACTCTTGTTGTTCCTTCACCTCTTATTCTTTCTTCAGCCTTATCCACACCCAAGGCTTAAATAGCCGTGTTACCCAGGAACGGGATTGCTGAGTCCTCCGTGGCTCACAGTTACTTCACCACACCAGATGCAGGTTCAGCCGAGTTTGATGCAGGAGATGGATCAGTTCCTCACCGGGAGTTCGATGAAGAGCGTGGCCGTTTGCTTGTGATGTTTCGACGATCAGTAGTGGTTTCTACTAGGATTCGATCCTGACCTGTGGCTTTATGTTGTTTTGGTATCTTTCTTTTGATCTTCGCCCGTAGTCGGGTTGTGATGTTTTGGATGATGTATTGCTTATGTATTGTATTGTGTGAAGTGGCGAGTGTAAGCCAACTATTTCATTTTGCAGTTTCATCCCTCTTTTACATGAGTCGTGCAAAGATACCAAACTTGAGATCATTCTAGGATGGTCTTATATCTTTAAGTCGTGCCTCGACACGTAGGAGATATAGTCCCATCCTGGGCATTACAGGTCCTTGATAAGAGGTCTAAATCTACCTCTTTTAAGCCAGCAGATGATATTGTTAAATTTCAGGTGCACCCAACGGACCATAATAAAACAGCATCCATTGGAGCACAACTGGACCTGACGGTAGACACCGCCTTATGCGCATTCCTGTGCAAAAACTGGGATATCTTCCCCTGGCACACTTTAGACATGCCTATGATCCCACGCAGATTGGACGAACACAGCCTCAACATCATCCAAGGATTCAAATCGGTAAAGCAATCACTGCGACAATTTTCGAACCCAAAAGACAAGCCATGGGGGAGGAGCTAGCCAAATTACTCGAAGCCGGGTTCATCAGAGAAATTAAACACCCGAATTGGCTAGCTAACATGGTCATGGTGCCGAAGAAGGATAAATCCTGGCGCCTCTGTGTTGATTTCAAAGACCTCAACAAAGCTTGCCCTAAGGATCCTTTTTGGTTGCCCCGCATTGACCAGATGATTGATGCGACTGCAGGACATGACTCACTATGATTCCTCGATGCTTACTCCGGATACCATCAGATTAAAATGAAGGAATTCGACCATGCCGCAACAAAGTTTATCACCCGGTACCGGCCTTTTTGTTTCAACACCATGCCTTTTGGGCTTAAAAACATTGACACCACTTATCAACGGATGATTCAAACATGCTTGTAGAAACAAATTGGCAAGACAGTAGATGCATATCTGGACGACGTAGTCATTAAGACTAAACACGTCGAATCATTGGTGGACGATCTTCGCCTCACATTCAATAACCTCCGAACATACAACAGACGGCTCAATCCGAAAAATGCGTCTTCGGCATTCCAGCCGGAAAGCTACTGGGGTTCATTGTCTCCCATAGAGGAATTGAAGCAAACCCAGCTAAAATCTGAGCCTTGTCACAATTGGCTACGCCAACCGACCTAAAGTAGGTTCAAAAACTAGCAGGGTGCATTGCAGCCTTAAGCCGCTTCATCCTCAGACTAGGACAAAAAGCATTATTACTTTACATACTGCTCAAATGCACAGATAACTTTGAATGGACGGAAGCGGCTGCAACCGGATTGGAAGAAATAAAAGCCTTATTAGTAGGTAAACCAACCGTAGCCGCTACAAGTGTCGGCGAGCCGATGTTGCTTTACATCTCAGCAACTCACCAGGTTGTGAGCATTGTGCTCGTTGTCGAACAAGATGAAGAGGGACATAAATTCCTCGTCCAAAAAACTAGTCTATTACGTACCGAAGGTCCTCACACCATGCAAATCGCGATACCGTCACTATCAAAAAATAGCGTACGTGGTCTTTATGGCATCCCGGAAGCTCCGGCACTACTTTCAAGAGTGTTCAATCACAATGGCATCCGAAGTACCACTTAATGATATTACAAAAAAACAAGGACGCCACCAGCCGCATAGCCAAATGGGCCATCAAGCTCTTACCGTTCTAAATAACATACAAGCCATGCCGAGCTATTAAATCTCAGGTGCTGGCCGACTTCGTTGCAGATTGGACGGAAGCCGAGCTCCCTAAAGAGTACAACTCATACGCCAACTGGACCATGTACTTCGATCGCTCTAAAATGCTTGCCGAACTAGGGGCTCGCATTATCCTGTCATCCTCTATAGGGGATATAGTCCGTTAAGTGTTGCAAATCATGTATACGGACTCGAATAATGCTACCGACTATGAGGCACTACTACATGGTCTCCGGATGGCTGTGTCCATGGGCATACAACGCCTAGAGGTGCGTGGAGACTCAAACCTTGCAATATCTCAGGTAAACGCAGAGTTTGATGTAAAAGATCCAAAAATGGTGACTTATCGAAACGCCATAGTGAAAACACTGGCTCGGTTTGAGGGGCTCGAATTTCATCATGTCACTCGAGACAGTAATCAGGCCGCAGACATACTCGTTCACATGGGCGCCAAGCGTACCCAGTCCCACCTAACACCTTTGTGGAAAGGCTCTTCAAGCCATCCGTAGTATGGCAGGATGAGAGCAAATATGCTAGTTCAGACCTGATGACACCCCCAGCAGCCGAACACAATGCACACATCACCGGGGATCCGGATATGGAAATAACACTTTCGGCTCATGAGATCATGGCCGTCATTGCTCCTAAGACTGAACCCTTCCTGGCCTACCTTAATAGGCAAGAGCTTCTCGATGATCAAAATAAGGCCCGTCGCATAGTTCGGCATTCTAAAGCCTACAAAGTTCACGAAGGTGAACTGTACAAGAAAAGCACTACTGGTGTTCTCCAAAGGTGCTTCTCCGAAGAGGAGGGACGACAACTTTTGGCCGAAATACATGCTGGTCTGGGCGGCCATCACGGTGCAGCTCGGTCTCTCGTAAGCATAGGTTTCGGAACATGCTTTTTCTGGCCAACATCCCGAGCAGATGCACAAGCCCTCATCCAACGTTGTGTTGGGTGTCATCTTTTTGCCAATCAAAGTCATATGCCTCCCACTACCCTAAAAACAATCCCCATCACTTGGCCTTTCGCAGTCTGGGGGCTGGATACGGTCAGAGACCTTAAAGGGGGAAGTCAGAAAAAGAAATATTTGCTAGTTATGGTGGATAAATTCACTAACTGGATAGAGGCCAAACCAGTAAAAACGGCTAAAGCAGGACCAGTGATTGAATTTATATCTGGCGTGGTACACCGCTACGGTGTCCTGCACATCATCATCACAAATAGTGGCTCCAATTTTACGGCCGATGAGGTGAAAAACTGGTGTGCTAAGTTGGGCATCATACTTCACTATGCATCTGTCTACCATCCTCAAACAAACGGACAAGTCGAACGGGCCAATGGCCTTATAATGAGTGGCATTAAACCCCGACTAGTGCGCTCCCTATGGGAGTCAGATAAATATTAGGTTGAGGAACTCGATTCCATGTTTTGGGGGTTGCGACCACACTTAACTCAAAAACCGGATACAAACATTTATTTATGGTGTAAGGCGCAGAAGCTATTCTACCCCGCGACATTATTCATGACGCATCTATAGTGCGCATGTACGAAGAGCGAGACGCCGAGCTTGATAGGCAGGATGACCTGGACGACCTTGAAGAGGAGCGTGATATCGCGCAAGCTCGTTCTGCATTCTATCAACATAAGGCCAGGCGGTACCAAAGCAGAGAAGTGCAGGCTAAAACATACAACGTTGTCTTACGTCTCCTAGAGAAGAAAAAGGATAAGCTCAAACCACTATGGGAAGGTCCCCCCATGGTAGATGAAGTTCTCATAGGAGGAGCATGTCGCCTTCGATGTGCATCAGATAATCGCCTTGAGCCGAATCCATGGAACGCTCCTCGGCTCCGACAATTCTACGGATAGTACGGTAGCACCTTTTCTTTTATTTCGATAAGGTTCCTTTTTTCCTCTCTTCCCTTTTATTTTTTTCTTTAATATCCCAAGATGTATTTAGATCTACCAAACTATGAGGGGTACACATCTTTAAATGTAAATACCCCATGATACCCGGGGGCTTCTTTGACGAAGCTTACTAATAAAGCTTATTGCTTACATGCGTTCATGTCGTTGTTCCTCCTTTTGCCATTATATGCACCTCTATGACTTAAGTTTTTGCCAAGCTGGGTTACATCGCTCCTGTATTTATAACCTACTATCTTGATTTTTCAGCTAGGGTGTAAAGGGAGCATCCCTACGATTGTTACAACTGGGTAATCCGGATCTATACCTCAGACAGGTGAAGCGGAAAGCTAGCATTCTTAAGGGAATGATTGGTCGGCAAGGAAGGATAAGATATCTATGTTTACATGATTCTAAGGGACAGGTTGCCTGTAATTCCATCTTCTGGATCAAAAGCATACGCATGCATTGTCCAGCATGCTGACCCAGGGAATGGAACCCTTAACGAAACTATTTTCCCTTGAAGATGTTTCTTACGTTAAATAGTAATATAACATAACTCCCCGAACAAATTTTGCCAAGTTCGTTCGAAGATAAGTTTGATGATAAACTACATTGATACATCGAATCAAATGCCTACTCTTTATCTATGCCAATCATAAGATATCTAAGCTATAGTCTTCTTGCGAATATTTCGTAGCTACCATCACTTGGTCATATACCAAGCTCACGGGAATTTCTTGCCCGTCTGGTCCCCGAGGTCCGACTCAGGCTATACGATTCGGCTCAAGCCCGGTATAGCGTGTTTTCACCGTGGCCCATGCCTCTCGCGCAACTTCCCTACATGCGGACGCCCTCCATAGCTCAAAGCGGTGTCGGGCACCTTTGAACAGGTTCGCCAAATCCTCCATACTTTTTAGATGAGCATCGGATGACCATAAGGCTTTGACCATACTCTTCATGGATTTTTGGGCCCGCTCATGCACTATGGACAACTCTTTTAGCATGCCGCCTCGGAATCCGGATACCTATTCTTCAGGACGCCCGGTTCATAGACCTGCAAGAACAACGTTATAATACTCCAAACTACCGAACAATATGATTTGTTTGGATGGTTTAAAGATCATACCGAATATGCCACCTTTCATCTTTTTATTCTCCTTCAGTGCATCTGATAACGGAGCCTTTAGTCTCTCTATCTCTTCGGCTTGCTTATTCTTTTCTTCTTCTAGCTTGTTCTTTTGGTCAATGGCTCGTGATAGTACTCGGCGACTGGCTTCTTCTTGCTTCTCAGCATGTTTCTGGGCTTTCTTGGGAGCTTTCATGCTTTCTTCCAGTCGATCTGTAGAATCCGCTACTAAAATACATCAATGTTAGCTTAAAATATCATTGCGGCAGAACATATTTTTCAGATATTATTTTTCCTCACCATGAGATCCCCTCGTGGATTTCCTCATTTCCTCTAGCTCGGTGGTGGCGGCATTTATCTTTGTCCGGCTCGTTTCAAGCTCCTGGGACAACATGTTGTTCTTCTCTTTGAGAACCTATGGACATAACAATCCTTAAATCGGTTGGATTAACCGCTTCAAGTCTCAAGGGCTACTGGCATATACTTATTTAATTTACACACACTTTTACCTGCATATCCTTTGAGAACAGGTGAGTGACCCCCGCATGTCCGTCTCGAGCAGCTCGGATATATGCATCCATGGAGCTGAGGGCATCGAACTCCTGCTCAGTGAAAGCTGGAGCATGCATGGCCTCTTTTTGTGGCCGATGATTCATCGCGCTCTCCATTTCAGAATTTGTGACGGATACGTCATCTGAATCATCATGTGGTGGCCAATTCGGCGCCGCATCCGTATTGTTTCTCGTCCTTGTTGACGAGTCCGGGGCTGGATTAGATGGTGATCAGCCGACTCGGTCCTTGGACGCGGTTCAATGTACGCTTCTTCCGAAATAAGACATGACGTGAAGCATAACAATCTGGTCTTGTACCTAAGCACATATCAAAGATTATACCTCTTCGATGAAGGAGGGGGCTCAACAATGCTCCCCATTTCTTTTCGCTTTGAAAGCTCGCCCTGCGTAGGCACTGTCTTCTTAGAAGCCGCCCTCGATGCAGTACGGCGTGCCGAGCGCCGACCCTTTTGAGCACGAGTTAGTGCAGTGGGTGAGGCGCAAGGGGAGAGCTCCTTTTGTGAGGATGTTTTCTGGGTACTTACATCGGAGGAAGGGAGAAGGTCGGGATAATCGGCCATAATAGCCACCTCCGAGCCATCAAGGCTCGCTTGATGAAAGACTCCATCAATAAGCTCTATAAATATATCCGGATCCTCATTAAATCCAGGATCTTCGTCGCGAGCATGGTCCTCTGGTTGTGGAGTGGGGCAATGAATCCCTTCGACCACCTTCCTCCTTATCTATTTTAAAATGACCGGAATAATTTGATTAGCATGTCTCAATAAAGAGGTTGGATAATGCTGATAACCGAAAAGCTTACAAAGTCGATGGGGTTATACATGGAAAAACCTTCCCGACAATTTAAATGGGCAAACTCTTCTTTCTCCCCCTTATAAAGATCTGCCAAAATGGCGGCCAGGGCGGTCAGGGTATCCAGACCCTCGCGCTCCTAACAAGACGCGTCGTCCATCCCATTGTAATGCCACAAAGGGAACCCCCTGGATTGATGTGGCTGAATGCATCACTTTATCGCAATGGCCATGACTTCGATTATCGAAAGTTTAGAATGGGCAAGTGCCCTGACATTGTTGACTAGACTCTTAACTTCCTTGCTATCCCCTTGCTTGGGGCTCCGGAGGCGCCAATCGAAGCATTTCTTCAAAGGAGCGCTGGAGAATTCAGGAAGTCTGCGCCGAACTGGGTCCGGAAGGGGAACGTCTTCAATATAGAACCATTCCGAAGTCAACTCTTTGGGTTCCTTCTTGGGAGTGCCGACTAGGTAACCTGTTTTGGCTATGCGCCATACTTCGGTGCACCCCACATCAAATATGGAACCCTTTTGGGAACGAGGGAGGAGGCAAAAGAAGTTTCTCCATAGTTCAAAATGAGCCTCGCAGCCCAAGAATAGCTCGTAGAGAGCAACAAAACCCGCGATATGCAAGACAAAACATGGCGTGAGGTTGTGTAGTTGGAGCCCGTAAAATTCCAATAAGCCTCTGAGCAAGGGATGGATTGGAAAGCCTAAACCCCTCAGAAGAAACAAAACAAAACACACCCGCTCCTCCTTACTTGCGTTGGGGAAATTTTCTGCTAGCGCCTCATTGCCGATTGAAGCTAATCCAGCCCGCACTAAGACGAGATCTACGGGAGGGAGATATCCCTCCGTTTGGAGTTTATTCAGCTGGAGGTGAGATAACGAGAAGCTTCCCCAGTCACCCTCTTGAGGGCAATGGGGGCGCGTGGAAGAGCTAGGGGCGTTTGCCATGCTTTGAGGCTTTTCGTGGTTTGATGATCTTTGCGCGATGTGGAAGGGCATGTGATATCCGATCTCCTTAAATAGACGCCGTCCTTGCATACCTAGGGGTTTATTTTTAAAAAGTACGTGGACTGTTCGCATTCGCCTGACGTGTGGAAATCGAGGCGACGATGGGAAGGAATCATCAAGGCAGAGTACAAAGGTCAAGATCGGACTGTCATTGCTCCGAAGTATAACAAAAAACCCGCCTTGCAAAGCCAAAGACATAAAGCCAGATACTACATCGTCATTGAAGGTAAGTTCGGGGGCTACTGTGGGAGTCCTGGATTTGGGGGTCCTCGAGTGTTCGAACTACTCGTTATGGGCCGGACTGATAGGCCACGAAGATAAAGCAGAAGACCATCCCCCGTGTCTGGGTAGGACTCCTATGTATGCAGAAAGGCAAGTTTGATGTCTGGGTGTAATGTTTCCTTCCTCTGCAAGTCAACTCTATACAACCCTAGGCCCCCTCCGGTGTGTTTATAAACCCGAGGGTTTAGGTGGATGCTAACAAAAAAATCATAGGCTAGATGGCCAGGTTTTAGCCATCACGATCTTGAGGTAGATCAACTCTTGTAACCCCTATATTCATCAAGAACAATCAAGTAGGAAGTAGGGTTTTACCTCCATTAAGAGGGCCCGAACCTGGGTAAACATCGTGTCCCCTTTGTCCCTTGTAACCATAGATCCTTAGACTCATAGCTTGGCCCCCCTACCCGAGATCTGCTGGTTTTGACACCGGCAATGGGACGTATACTCCGTCAAGCAAGTAGCACCAAAATTCAACCCATGGTCGGCTTGCCCAATCATGTTCGATCGCAGGGAACATCCCACCAGCATAAGCCATGGAGGGTCTACAGCCCTAGTGCTAGACCCCATCATCGATGGATTCCACCTCACTAGAGTCCTTATGGATGGAAGGAGTAGCCTCAACCTGATATATGAGAATACAGTGAGGAAAATAGGGATCAATCCATCAAGGATTAAGCCTAGTAAGACCACCTTCAATGGAGTCATTCCAGGAGTGGAGGTCCGCTGTACGGGCACTATAACACTCGATGTAGTGTTCTGATCTCCGGATAATTTCCAAAGCGAAAACTTGATCTACGATATTGCACCTTTTCGCAGAGGCTATCACGCCCTCCTCGGCCGAACATCGTTCACAAAATTCAATGTTGTTCCACATTACGCGTACCTCAAGCTGAAGATGTCTGGTCCTTCGAGCATCATAACTATCAATGGCACCATGGAACGCTCTCTTCGAACCGAAGAGCACACTGCGGCCCTAGCGGACAAAGAGCACACCAGCCCGTACATGCCAAGATGCCGAACCACCGTACAGGCTGGTGACAATAGTTAACGGGATCAAACCCGTTCCTCGTCAAGGGAACCCACATGCGTTCGCCACAAATAGGGATACACGCCCCACGGCACGCCCACACTCTTCACGCTCCATGTGCCTCGTTAGCACAACTTCACACTCAAAATACCGTGGGCAGCCGTGAGGCATGCACTCATCATAGGTACAGGTTCGGCTAAACCAAACTTCAGCATTATCTCATCTTTGGATGACTCAGGAACCTTTTTCGGATAAACCTAAAGCATAAAGCTCCACCGGCAGGGCCCTCGCCGATAAATTCATCATCGAAAGCCCCTAACCCCACTCATCCGAAGCAAAGGCGCAGACGTGCAGCAGGGCATAGTGAAGGCTTCAACACATGCGTCAAGGCCCCACGTTAGCCTTTACCTATGTAAATTTTCTTTTTCTCTTCTCACAAGTACAGCTTCGTAGTTCGAAATATACAGTTAGACGTCCTGAGCTCATGGGAAATAATAAAAATACCCTTTATTGTGTTCGGATATCCGCATCTTGTAATTCCCTATATTTCTCTCCGGATTCCCCACTCGCTCTTCGAACTGCTCGACATCAAAGTACATTAATTAGTCAAGAGTTCTATTTATACATCCTCTCAATATCTTCTAGTCCGGCCTCGCTTTCCGCTAGGTGTTCGGCATCTCAAATATTGGACTATATGCATCTGTTCCGAACTATGTCTGGGGTCAATGGTTGGGTTGCCCGGCTCCTATGCTTGCCTCTTATGTTCCTCATGTTCGGCTAAGAAGGCAAAGGGAGAACCCCTGCTATTGTACTTCTAGTTCGCCTGGTCAAGTACCTTAGGAGGAAAAAGCCAAAAACTGACCATCATAGTAAGTGCAAACGGATCCGCGATCCGATGACGAGGTTTGAGTCCAGAAATCGTTGGCGGTTTCGCCGTGTCACACTAATGATTCATCTAAACACAAACCATGTGATTGGAAAGGGCACGCTTCGGCCCCCAATTACATCACAAATACACTGGGGCCTAGTCCCTAGTCCCCACCGTCAAGCTCCTAAGGCTAAGTGAAAGTAGTAAAACTGAATAGTATGATTGCCTGGTTTTGTTCCGGCACTACCACCTCCGGGCAACAAGACATTGGCTAAGGGTAATAGTGCGTAAATAGAACACCTTTTATGATATTCACTCGGGACTGAAGTCGACGACTGGTAGCTTTCAAAACTCAATATACGGCCACACATGAGTCAACATTTAATCACTACAATATTAAACATGTTCACCGGGCGCATAATAAAGCATAAATCCCACTTGATACAAACTTGCAATTACTACTCAAGAATTATATTTTTCGAACGATGGCTCTCTACCGCCCGTGCTCCGGTCATCACCCACGTGAAGTACTGCTGACTTAGTCTAGATGATGAAAAGGTCAGGACAACACGTCCTAAAAATGTTCATGCTAACTCTATGAAAACTATGGCTGATTTTCTCGAAGAAGTGGAAAAGAGAGCAAAGGCCAAGGCCAAGCGTGAAGCCAAGGCCTCAAAGAAAAATCAAGTGGAATAGAGAAATGTTGAGCTAACCCAACAAGATGTTCTAGAGAAAAAGGAACGGGCCTCTGCCCGAAAGGAAATTAAGTTAAGGAATTTTGTTTCTCCTCGAGCCTCTAGTAAGAAACCTATTGCCAGAAAATCCAAAGAAGGCAGCATATATTTCTGATTCATCCGATGAAAATGCTCCCAAAGAAATACCAATGTATGATCAATGAGCTCTTCTTGAGAAGCCCTACCAAACTCCCTCTCCAGCAAAAGTTTCGCCTCCGTTGTAAATGTCACCAAGGCTTGCACCTGCTCCAGTCTTAGATAAACCTTCGGGTTCTGTTGCACCCTCTACGAAGAGAAAGTTGTTGCCTGAAGAGAAAGGTGTTGTTGCTGCCAACAAGGCCGAAACAAGTGTTCCTGCTCGCATAGAGGAACATGAGTATGACTTTGATCTTAGGATTGATATCATTGAAAGTGCTAACTATGATGTTAAATCAACTGATCTGAGTAGTATGGGCCTTCCTGATGATGTTACCAAGCTAGTAGCAAAACACTTTGCTGATCTGGGAGAAATTACAAAGGAGCTAAACTGTAGGAATGAAGTATGTCTACTAGAAGGGGTGAATGGCAGTTTTAAATTTTCTTCAGAAAAAATTAAGACTCTCAGAACCTAGCGATGGAAATAATGGAAAACAGACAACAACGAACTAAAACCAAGTACCAAAAGGAAACTAAGTTAAACATCAAAGCTATTCATACGAGCAAGATGCATCTAAGATAAACAAGGGTGATAGAGATGATCGGTGATGCTCGATGGCGACAAGGTATTTGTTCGACCAGTTCGTCCTTCTGCATAAGGACTACGTCTGGTTGGAGGGGCTGTGACTTAACACGGAAGATAAACTCTCTTCACCCTATTCTCCTCGACAGTCGATTCGTCAACCGATGCCGATCATTCGTGGGATATCATTGAAGGCTATCTCCGAACCTCTACATACTTCTTCTTTGAGAACCACAGACACTCTTGGTCTCTATAGAAATTGACACCTAACAGTCTAGAGAATTTGCAGCTCTCAAGAGTAGTAGCGAGCGTACTAAACTTAGATTCCAGTGATGCCGAACCACTATCTAATTCCTCGGCTCTAGTATTTTTTCTCTCGTTGGATTTTAAACTCAAATCGCTCAGAGAGTGAGTTGCTCAACAATCTTGTCAGAATCAACACAGATCAGCCACCGGACAAAGCCGACGCGGGTTGGCTATTTCTATCCTCAGCCTTCCCAGAAGGGAAATGACCATTTTGGACACGCGGTCCAGCCAATGGCCAACCGACACGTTCACAACGATCAAATTTTAGAGCAGCGATAAAATTACTTGAAGAACAAGTAATGCTAACTCCTTGGTCTGAGAGAAATCTCTCGCAGCGAAGAAGATCACAGTCTCTTGCTGGCAAGTATTTGCTCGGAACACAAAGAGATTTCTCGCGCAACTTCCATATGATTTGGGTTTAGCATCAGAGAATCAAAGTTTCGAAACGCTGCACCCCTCTTAATAGTACAATGGTCCTATGACTCATAGAAAGAAGAAGAACAACGAAATAAATGTTACGTATTCACTCCATCTTCATTCTCCTCGAATACAGTCATTTTCTTTGGACAGACCCCGAACCAATTGCTTCACTTCAAGAATTTTTAGGGGTCACTCTTGTTCAACACCATCTTCGATGATAACCTTCCCTACATTGCAGGGAGATTATCTCCATTGTATTCATCAAACTCCTTGATATCATTAGGGACCTATTACTCTATGTGCACTAGCAAACACATAAGTCACATACTCTTTATATCAACACACTCCAAAACATAAGGGGCCTATCATTACCCCAACAATCCCGCTCTTTTTAGACGGTTGTTGAAAAAACAGATAATCATCGAAGTGAAGTTAGATGAGAGAAAAGTAAATTGAACAAGAGTGAATTTTCGTTACTGAGCTAGATGATGAAATATACTCTCCCTAAATGTATACATGGTTAGAAACAAGGTATGAAATTTACAGTAATTCATTGAAGTGTATTGAGGATTTTTCATTCAATCGAGGTAATGACTCGCACTGATGATATACAATCTATCAAGAATTTAGTGCAATCAACCATAACTTCTCATAATAATTCCACCTGCAAAACAGATTGTTCGAGAGAAATAGTGCAATGGTTGGGGTTATTAATATTACATCATAGATCAGAAGTTTAGGTTATACGTCAGACCACAAAGTCATAAAGCACGAAGGTCTCATAAAACCAAACCAAATCCATCATAGGAAATCTAAAACCACCGGAGTAAATCAATCAAAACTCAATGTAATTCTCCCCCTTTTTATCAACTAATGTCAATAGGGTGACAAAGAACATGAGTGAGGACGGATGTGAATATGATTCATTCCGAGGCGTCACCAGAGGAACTGGGTGAGGTGGTTTAAGATTCGGAAGTATCTGGAGTGACTTTATCATCGGCAGCAACATATGTTTCTTCGAGACTTGCTTGAGGCTAAGAGGATAAGGAACATTTGGATGAACATGTAGATTCCTGCAAGAAAGAACATTTCCTTCAGCTGGTTTCTCAGTTGGATAGGTTGCTTCTGATTCGTTGAGCAATTTGCACAGTTGAAATGAAAGTAAATCAGTTGTTGGTTCATGAGCTGGTAAAGGTGGAGTGATGCGATCTTGAAAGTCTTTAGCAGAGAAACCTTGATCAATGTACTCATAGAGTTCCTTTAGATCTGAGTTGCTGAGATGTTTCTTGGAGAAGAACTTTCGAAGCAATTTCCATAGATGTTTCATGTTCTCAGCCGTGATCATGTGCACAATTATCGTATGGTTGTTGATGTCATTTAATTCGGCAGCCAGATGTTCTTTTTCTCGGCGATCTTCAGTCATATGCTTCAACAACAGTTGTTGTGGATGCAAACTAACTTCAAGGTGGGAAGGAGATTGGGTAATGGGTTGTCGTTCACGCTGAGGTAGCCGTGGCCCTTCAAATGTGTGATAATCAGGAGGGCTTGGCAAAGGTGCTTTGCTTGAAGAAATATCTTCCATCACACACAATGTATCGTGGACCGATAGAATGAAGCTTTTGGGACTACTTTTAGCTATGTATTCGGTGTTCAAAGTAGAATCCACCACATTTTGAATCCAAGGTTCAAAGATTTTGATGGTTTTGGGAGGCTATGTAGAATCCTTCAGAATATGCAGAAACATGTCTTCAACATCAAAGAACATCAGATATAGCATTATCAACATTCATTTTGGCCATAGGACAGATGGTGTAAGTGAGCATATGATAAAGAGTATGATTATCGAAGGTCAAATGCTCGGGCAAAGGAGGACCATTGTAGTCACAAATTTTATCTTGGTCCATGGTGCAACGGAAATATTCATCGGAGATGGCATCAATGTTGTGAACTCGAATTTCATACTTGCCATACTCAAAGAAAGGGAAATAAAAATAAGCGACAAAGACCATTGTTGAGCATTCTATGCATTTCCCTTCACTCATCCATTCCATGTTCCATTTGTTGCTATCAGAGGCATCACCAGAGATATATAGTGTAGCACAGAACAGAAGAACAATCTCTCTATTCCACAGATGCTGATATGCAAAGACATGCGTGAGGCCAAAGTCTTTGATTGCTTGCAATATTTGATTGAAAGAGCCAATGCTCTTCATAGGAGAGATTTCCGGGACCCCGTGAGGGAAAATCTTGCGACTATCATATAGGACCCTAGTATAATAAATGGCATGTTCCTTAGTCTAGAAGAGATGAGATTCAGAAGTTCTAGGCATTCTGTATGGACTCTCTTGAAAGAGAAGAGGATGAGTGTTCCGATTGAAAAGTGGCCCTTTCACGCCAGCACCTTTAGAGAATAAAGGCGGACACTCTCGAGGATAAGGATATTTGAGCTCATCTTCAATGGAAAGCACTTCATCACCATAAATCACAAAGTCTGAATTATTAAGAGTAACTGACGTTGCTGTAGAAGGTCCAACATCTGAAATTCTTCGTGGATTATTGATGGAAATTTGCAATGGCGAGGGATCAGACACTATTTCAACAACAAGTTTGTCAAGTACTAGAGACTCATGGGGATGATCTTAGGTCGGATGTTGACGTGCAGATGTAGGAACCGAATTATTTGGTGCAACATGATCTTAGAGATGCATTTTGCTCAGATTGATGAATTTCACCTTCTTCATATACATTTTGCTGAGAAGGAGTTTCTTCAATGTGTGGAGAAGCCACATGCACTTCTTTAGTTGGCATTGGCGAAGGAGGAGCATCTGTAGTTGGTTCTTGTAAGGAAATTATAGGCTCCGGAGAGTTCTCCTTCTGTGACACTTCCTCGGGTGTTTTTTCTTTCGTGGGCGGAGGAGGAGCATTCTTCTTAGAAATTTTCTTCTTCTTCCTTTGCTTCGAGGGATCGATATGCCCTTTTATAAGATCACTATAGCCAGTGACTTGAGCTTGATGATCGAGGAAAATCTTGCGGAAATTTTGATCTAGATAAGAGGAAATCCTAAACTCCCATTCTGAAGGATAGTCAGAGCTTTATTAACATCCACATATGATTCTTCAAGTTGTTGATGACAAACTTGGATGTTGCAGCCTTCATATGACTATTAAGCTCCTAAATCTGGCAAGTGAAACTATTGATTTCAATAGAATCATCTCTCGTATCTTGAACTAGATAAGTGGCTTGAGCAATTACTTCACGGGGAATGGGCAAAGATGCCACTTCTCCGTCAAATAGGTTCTCAACAAATTTTTCAACTTGCTCCATGATGAATACTTGATTGTACTCCATCCGTTCCGATTTACTCGCCGTGGTTTTAGTTCAAATTTGAACTAAAACCACGATGACTAAATCTGAACGGAGGGAGTAGTATTGAGGTACATCAGAGGGATTATCAATATGTGCAGCAGGAGCTATTTGAACTATATTCTTCTCGGTCGGAGGCAACGAAGCCAATGGTAGAGCCAACTTAGGAGAAAATTGAGGAGCCTTTTCTTTCACATTATTTGCTTGAGGAGCATTTTGCTCGGTAGAAGGAGAAGTGATTTGCTTCACCTTAGGATTTGGAATTTGCTCTCTTGTCTTAGCTGTCCTTACATGATTTTCAACAACTAGGTCTTGCAAAATTATAGCCTCCGGATGAGGGGTTGTATTCACCTGATCTACCATAGTGACAGTGGTACAAGGCATTTTCCTTTTCAGGGTAATTTTCTTCGAGAGAGTTGTTTGAGCTGCAATTGCTCGAAGATCGGGAAGAGTTAAGGAAGTAGTGTTCTTTACTTACTCGGAGATAGCTGCATGAACTTCTTCCCTTGTGAGTGGGTGATCATCTTGATCATAGGAATCACTTTCAACTTGCTTCTCAACTAGTTTAGCGAGCCTTCTCTTTGGCGCACTCTACTTATTCTAAGAAGCGGAACTAGGATCATGCTTGTGCTTTGTATGGCATTCAGATTTTCCTTTAGCCTTTCGCTTGTCAACATCTGACTTGATAAGGCGATGGTTTTCTTCTTCACGAGCTCTTTCCTTTTCTGTTTTTTGCTCTCTTTTCGCCCTTCTTGAGGCGCTTGGCCAATTCATCGGGATATGATGCAGGAGTCTTAAGAGATGACTCGTTAGCATCCGGTGGTGATGGCGGTCTTTGTTGTGGATCACTTGCACGAATATGGCCAATTTCATGACAGTCACCCCATGGTGAATGGAAAGCAAAGTTCTTGGCAAACCGAGGATGAACCATCTTATAGTGAAACCACTTGCGCACCCAGAGGCGTCGAATCCTTTGCAGTTGCTTCTTCCTTGGAGATGAATCTTCTCCTAGTACGATGTTGTAATCATTATGGGAGATGTACTGAGCTGAATTTGTGAAAGGCTCCCTCCCACCTCTCCTTTCTTCGGTGCATCTGCTTCTTGTTCATTGGCATTTGGTTCGGATCTCTTCCTTTTGCTGGTAGATGGGCCTAATGTTGGGCCCTTGGCATCTGGAGCTTTTTATTTGTCAGCTGTGCCCATGACTACCTCTTCTTCATCGGCCATACTCACTGGTCAAGCGGAATCCTCAACATGATGCATACACCTCTGAATGAGAATAGATACAAGGGAAAAGGGGACATGGTGACAAATGCTCATAGTGAATATTTTTCCAACGAAAATCAAATGTCTAGAATAAGCTAGTAGATTCGAAGATAATTCTAGACAACGTGTGATGCATTTCATTCGAGTGAAGCATTACACAAACCCTGGATCTGAAGTGATTCGGATGCGACTGAATACCACAAACCACATCCACACTAGCAAAGGTAAAAACCTAGATCTAGGATATATGGTAAAATCCGATGAAATTAACCGCAGTCAAACTCGAATCATGAAGGATGGAGGTCCGAGTTCGAACCACACAAACCCTAGCTTGGTGACGTGCAGCAGCTACGACGGCACGGAGAGGAAGATGTCCCGCGGTGGCAAAGAAGCACTCCGATGACCACTTTCGGCAGTGAGGCGACGAAGAGGTCGTCGGCGTCGAGCTATAGGTGGAGCGCTTCGGTGAGGGTCTCGGAGGAGTAGAGGCGAGGCGAAGGAGTAGTGAAAGAGGAACAGGGAAGGATGTGCACTTTTTATATGTGAGGGCAAATAACCGCACACTGAGAATTTATATCAAACAACCTCCATACAAAGAATATTTTGATTCAATGGACACGATGGAGTCGCTGTATATGAACCACACGTGGCAACGGTAAAAAAGATCGTGGTCAAAACTTGGACGGAAAATCCAATTTTGGGACAACTTTCGCCAAAACAGATTAAAAGTTCGGACCAAATATTGATTGTGGTCAAGGACACCAGATAAAGTTTTGTTCCTGATCAAATTGAGCATACCATAGACTGGAAGAGATAGAGTAGAGAGAAAATAGGGTCCTAGGCATTTCACTCAGACAAAAAGGCACACACACATAACAAATAGTGATGAGAGAAATGCATTTGGACAAACGCAAATACTTTCGAATCAGAGAAAGAAAATAGCGGTGGCATCACCCACCTTATAAGAAATGTATTACCCCAAGCATCACACTATTATCGTGGCACCCGTTTAGTCTAGTTCTTCCTTAATGTTTTCACTCTCAATGAAAATTTCACTTTGTCAAAATTTTGAAACTCTTTGAGTGCTATGCACCTATTCCTTCAAAGATGTGAAAGTATTAGAATGGGTGCCGAGTCCTGCTTACTACACATTTGCCAAGTCCAGACCGTAATGCACAAAATCTTTTCTCATCAAGAGGCTTTGTAAAGATATCAGCAAGATTGTCTTCGGTCTCAACGAGATTGATGACAATATCCTCTCCAGCAACATGATCACGAATGAAATGGTGTATGATGGCAATATGCTTCATGCGAGACTGCTACACATGATTATGTGCAATTTTGATGGCACTCTCATTGTCACAATATAGAGGAATAAGCTTGTCCTTGATGCCATAATCCTTCGGTGTTCGATTCATCCACAATAATTGAGTGCAACAAGCGCCATCACCAATATATTCGGCCACCTCCGTGCAGAGAGATACACAATTTTGCTTCCTTGATGACCAACAGACCAAAGATCTACCAAGGAAATGGCATGCCTCCGAAGAAGATTTCCTGTCAACCAAGTTGCCAGCCCAATCTGAGTCTGAATATCCAAAGAGATCAAATTGTACTCCCTTAGGATACCATAAACCTATGGTGGGGGGTGTGAGCCAAATATCTCAGAATGCGCTTGACCGCTAGGTGATTCGATTCTTTCGATGCAGCTTGATAGCGGGCAGATATGCGAACACTCAACATAAGGTTAGGTCTTGATGCACATAGATAAAGAAGAGAACCAATCATAGATCAAAAAGCCTTCTGATCATAATCCTTACCATACAAATCTACATCCAGCTTACCATTCATGGGTATAGATGTTTTATAGCCCTTCATTTTGGAATCTTGCATTTTGAACTTCTTTAGGCATGCCTTTAGATATTTGTCTTGAGATATGAAAGTTTCATTTGCCTGTTGACGAATTTGCAGTCCGAGAAATAATTAGACTTCACCCATCACAGATATTGATATTTGTCGGACACCATTTTCCCGAACTCTAAGCTGCAAGCATTGTTAGTACACCCGAAAATAATATCATCCACATACATTTGGCATGCAAATAGATCATTATCAACAGCACAAGTGAAAAGTGTGGGATTAGTGTATCCTGGCTTGAACCCCTTAGCGAGTAAGAACTTCTTCAAGGTGTCATACCGGGCTCGAGGGGCTTGATTCAGCCCATAGAGAGTCTTTTTCAACCTCTAAACTTTGTTCGGAAACTCGGGATGTTCAAAGCCAGGTGGCTATCTAACATAAACTTCCTCATCAATTTCACCATTGAGTAAAGCACTTTTCACACCCATTTGATAAAGCAAGATATCATTGTAATTGGCATACGCGAGAAGAATGTGAATTTCCTCAAGGCGTGCAACAGGAGCATATGTTTCACCGAAATCAATACCTTCTACCTAAGTGTACCCTTGAGCAACAAGATGTGCCTTTTTTATCAAAACGATGCCATTTTCATCTTGCTTATTACGGAAAATCCATTTAGTGCCGATTATATTGTGCTTCTTGGGATTCAGTTTGTTAAGCAATTCCCACACATCATTTAATTCGAAATGCACCAACTCCTCTTGCATGGCATTCATCCAATTTGGACCGTTCATGGCTTCTTCATACTTGCTAGGTTCTTGCAATAATACAAAAGAGAAACTGCCATAGTAGTTAGCCAATCGAGTGCGTGAACAAGTTGTTGGTCGATAACCTGGATTCCTGATCTCATCAAGGATTACTGAAGGATCAACTCGATTTGGCACTCGAGGATGACCATTTTCATCGTGATGAGCATTGTCATTTTCATCATCATTTGTCTCATCATTCTCTACAAGATTGCCATTTTGATCGGCGTTTGGATTTTGATTGCCATTATCATTCAAAGGAGCATTTGCATCGGCGGTTGCTTGACGAGTTCTGCTTCGAGTCATAGGAGCATCATCATCAGAGGACTAAGGTGCATTTCCTTTAACATGCTTGACACTCCCAATAGTCATTTGCCGAATAGCATCCGATATCAGTGGTTCATCTATCACATTTGGCAGGAGCTCCTATTGGGAGCCATTAGATTCATCAAACCACACATCTATCGTTTCTATAACTTTCATGTGGTGAGAGTTATAGACACGATACGTGTGCGAGTTTGTGCCATAACCGAAGAAAACCTGCATGTGCCTTAGGTGCAAACTTGGAAGAATGATTCATATCAAGAATGTAACAAGGTGCACCAAAAGCACGTAGATAATAAAAATTTGGTTTCTTGCCAGTGATAAGCTCATATGAAGATTTCTTAAGGAACTTGTGAAGATAAACACGATTGACAACATGACAAGCAGTGTTAATAGCATCAACATAGAAGCGAATAGAAGTATTGTACTCACTGAACATAGTACTCGCCATTTCAATGAGAGTTCTATTCTTTCATTCAACAACTCCATTATGTTGAGGAGTGTATGTGGCAGAGAACTCATACCATGATCATCGAGACATTCAACAATTTTAGTATTTTGTAATTCACTTCCATTGTCGCTTCTAACATGCTTAATTCGTACTTCATATTCATTCTGGGCCTTCTTAGCGAAACATTTCAAGGTCTCTTGGGTGTAGGTCTTGTCTTCAAGAATGAATACCCAAGTGTATCGAGAGACATCATCAAGAATGACCAAATCATAGTGACTTCCACCTAAGCTTACATAATTTTGAGGACCGAATAAATCCATATGAAGAATTTCGATGAGTGATCGTGACTGTCTTGGATGAGTGTGTAATGCCCAGTATGAGATTATACCTCCCACATGTCGACGCACGACTTAAAGGCATAATATCATACTAGAATGATCTCAAGAATGGTATCTTTGCACAACTCATGTAAAAGAGGGATGAAATTGCAAAAGAGTAGTTGGCTTACACTCGCCACGTCACACAATACATAACATAAACATTCATCATCCAAATAATATCAGAGTCCGACTACGGATGAAGATCCAAATGAAAGATACCATAAATAAAAATAACACAAGGTCCCGATCATCCTAGTAAGAGCCCTACTGATCCTCTGGATAAGACACGTAGTATCGCCCACGTTCTTCGTCGAACTCCCAGTACAACTCTGACCCACCAGCTGTGTAGTTCTCAACAGTACCTGCATCTGGTGTTGTGTATAATCTGTGAGCCACGGCGGACTCAGCAATCCCGTTCTTGGGTAGCAATACTATCAAAGCCTTGGGTGTGGAACAAGGCTGAAACACAAGGTTGCAGCTGCACTAGCACTAGCTTATGTGTTTAGAGCGAGAAGAGAAAGGCCAATGATCGTCAAAGTGATCATGAAGTGATCCTATCTAAGCACGTCAAACATAACCCCATCGTGTTCACTTCCTGAAGCCCTTCGGAAAGCAACCGTCACGGTTACTCACGCTGGTAGTGCATTATGATCATGGTGTCAACTTTTCTACAACCAGATGTTAACAAATTCCCATCTGCCACAGAAACGCGGGCATGGCTTTCGAAAGATCAAAACTTTGCAGGGGTGTCCCAACTTAGCCCATCACAAGCTCACGATCTGTGGAGTCGCAACTCCAAGGTGGGAAGACTCGAGTATTCACGGAATCCCGTGCTCAAGATATTCCGACTAAGGTAAAACTAATCCAGCAAGACCTCCAGGAGTGCCGACACCCTGATAGTAGCCGCGTGTATCTCGTCTCAGGCCACGACCGGATGGGCGATGCTACAGGTTTTTACCAGCCCTCGGGTTTCCCCAAGGTGGCTTCGCAGGCTCCCCAGTTTGGACCAACACTCATGTGGAGCACTGGCCCGGGTTGTTGATTAATAAAAAAGGGTTTATAACTCCCTATGCAAGTTTTAGTTGTTAGGCAAATGTAAAACCAAAGTTGGGCCTTGCTGGAAAAGCTTTAGCACTAAGCGGGTTATCGAGGGGGGCCCATAAACCCCAACCGTGTTAGGGACGCAAAATCAAGGAACATAACACCGGTTTAAACGGTTCCTAGGGAGGCATGAGTGGAACAAAACACCAAGCAAGAGGCTCAGCCTTCCACCCATTGCCAAGTATATAGATGATTTAGTTTAACAGATTATATATTGTGTTATCCCAACAATAACTTCATCATGAAGCACGAATCTTCAAATCTTCTCCTGCAACTAACAATGCTATAAGAGGGGCTGAGCGAAGCTTACGTAGTCAATCAAAGGTTTGATAGGTTGGGTGGTTAGAGAGGTTCATGGCAACAATAGGAGGCTGACAAACAGACATAGGAATCGAGGCAATAAGCTAAAGAACGAGACATCTAGCATAGCAAAGATAGTAATGATATCTGGTTCAGGTCATCTTGCCTGTTGAATCCTCGGAGGGAACGTAACCATGCTCCTCACACCCAACCTTGGTAGAAACCGCGTACTCCGTATCGTCACCATGCTCTAACCAAACACAACAATGCAACAACGGAACAGAATCAATCAACATGTAGTGCTCAATCACATGATGCATGCTCATGGAGCATATGAACATGGAAGAAAAGATGCATGGCCTAGGGGGTCACAAGAGTGCAATATCATCACAACGAAACAGATCATCCACACACTTGAAATAAGTAAAGGAACAACTTAGCAAGTTTATGTAGTTTTCCAAACAAGCAACCAACATGTTTTAAAGAGGTTGGTTAACATAGCAAGGGTGCAACTAACATAACAACAACATGCTAGCACATTTAAATGGGCTGGAAATAAATACAACAATATTCAGAAACTCCTATATTCATTTATTTGCATTTGGGACAGATTTGAGAAACTTCTGTGATAGAGTTGTCAAACATGCTAAACAACAGCACCAAAATATTGTACACATTTTTCTACCCCAAATGCATATAAAGTTTGTTAAAATTGGAGTTGTAGATATTTAGTTATGATTTTTGCAAGTTTAAGCATATTTAAAACAAGTTTAAATTAAAGCAGCATTTTAAATGTTTTTAAAGATGGCAGCAAGTGGCATATACATATTCTACACAAAATTCTAAGCACTTTTCATATAGGGCTCATATTCATCAGAAACTTAAATATGCAGATATTAATTAAACAAGAAAAACAGAAAAGAAAAAGAAAAATAGAAAAAGAAATAAAACAATATAAGCGCCAGGGTCTAAAACAACCCAGGCTCAGCTGGCCACACCCGCTGACAGAGGGGGCCCGGCGGAGCTGAGCTGGCGAAGCAGGTGCACGCAGGGGCTGGGGCGATGCTTTGAGGCTGGCAGGTGGGGCCTACCTGTCAGCCTCAGGCGAAAACTAAAAATGGGCGAATTCCACTGCGCCAGCGAGGGATCGAATCCACGCCCTCATGCTGACACTGACGGAGACAAACCACTATGCTACTGAATCGATCTCGACAAATAGTAGGCACTAAGTCTGAAGAATATGCAGCAACAGGGAGAACAGGGGAGGCACTGGCCCTCGTCGGAGCCGCTCCTGTGACCAATTGACACGGCGGAGGGGTGCGAGAGACTCCTTGAGGAGTTCCGCATCCAACCCGCACACTAGCAGCGCCTACGGGGCACTACAGCGCCGGCGGCGAGCAACTACAGCACGGCGACGACAGAGCAATAACGAGGCGAAGCAAGGCCCTAGGCGGCACGGCGACGGCACAGAGAGATCCTACACGACTAGGAGAAGCGAACGGGCAGCACAGCAAGAGCTAGAGGGGTCGGAACACTCGCCGGCGACGAGGTCCGACGGCGACGCGATCGGGCGCTCGAGGAACTAGGGCCTAGAGTACTCGCTGAAAGGGGAAAAGGGCACGGGGAGAGAGAGGAGCTCACCACGAGCACGGCAGAGTGCTCGGCTAGCCCCGGCGTGGACGGAGTCGACGACGGCGCGCCTCGAACACCTACGACCACTATAGAGGAAGGAGAGGAAGAAGAGCTCGACGCGGAGGCGATCGGGTCCGGGTAGTTGACGTAGAGGAAGAAGACGACGTCGTGGAAGCAGGTAGACAGCTTTGGCGAGGCTGAAGATGACGCAGGGCTCGCCGGCGACGAGAGGCTGCTCTCAGATGCGCTCAGGTGTCGATGGGGGCGGCGGATGTGGAGGATCTCGGCTCTCCAGACGGCGAGAGGGGGAAGAGGAGACCTAGAGAGGAGCGGAGGACAAGGCTTGGGTTTAAAAGGGGGCTCGGCGCACGGCTTCGACGTCCGTGAAGTGACGGCGTGACGGTGAGCGCGGCGCTGCTCTGCTTTTCTGATGGAGGAAGACGGAGACGCAGGGCTGAGCCACACACAGGTGGGGCCACACCCTCGGAATGCCCACGGCGCGACTGGGAGCGCTGTGGTTGGGCCTGCGTTGGAGTTGGGCTGCGCTGCGGTGGAGAGAAGCTGGGCCTGGGGGGAGAGAGAGAAGGAGGAGGGCCCAGTTTGCACTGCACGCTGCTGCTTTCTCTTTTTCATTTATTTCTTCAGGCAGAAAAGAAAAAGAAAAACACAGAATACAATAGGAAGAGTTAGCAGAAAAGAAAAATATCCCCATGCTCAATGAATTATGCCCTATTTAAATAAATTGACTTGGACATTTCTAGAGGCAGACAAATAAAAGGAGTTTGAATATGGATCAAACTCTTGATATTTTAAAACCCAACCAATTGATTTTCAAGTAGGTTGATATTTGGTGGAGAGGTTGCTCACATGGTGCAAGATTTAAAGGAGAAGAAAGAACACTATGGCACTTGGCTAGGTGACTTACATAATAGAGCAAAGGAAAGGCCAGAAGAAAAGAAAGAAGAAGAAGAAGAAGAAGAAGAAGAGGGGGTAGGTTTTAGCTAGGCTTATCTTAACCCACACACAACAACATCACAAGGTCTCACACATGCACAAAAATAAAGTAAACTATGATGCCATGATGATATGATGGTGAGCAATGCAAGGATGCAAAATAATAAAAGGTATGGCAATGCAATTAAAATAGATGACAAGAACCCCCAAGGATAATGACAAGGATCAAAGAGGAAGTTTTATTACCATTATAGGGAAGTGTTACATATGGGGCATTACAAACTCTCCTACACTACAAAAAGATCTCGTCTCGAGATCTAGGACTGGAAGAAGGAAGGATACTCGGAACGAAGGTGATCTTCTCGTTCCCACGTAGCTTCTTGGTCGGTATGGTGTGACCACTTAACTTTCAAGAACTTGATTGACTTGTTGCGGGTTTTGCGCTCAGTTTCCTCAAGAATAGCAACAGGGTGCTCATGATAAGATAAGTCTTGTTGAAGATCAATCTCCTCGAACAGAATGGTGCGTTCCGGTGTCTTGAAGCACTTGTGGAGTTGAGACACGTGAAACACATCATGAACATTTGCAAAGTTGGAGGGGAGCTCAAGTTGATAGGCTAGATCGCCTCTTTTGCCAAGAATCTTGAAAGGGCCCACGTATCTAGGAGCAAGCTTTCCTTTGATACCGAATCTGTGGGTTCCTTTCATAGGAGAAACACGGAGATAGACATGATCCCCAATGTCGAAGGCCAAATCACAATGCTTGCCGTCATAGTAACTCTTTTGATGCGATTGAGCGGCTTTGAGATTCTCACGTATGACTTTGCACATTTCTTCGGCTTTGAGATCAAGTCATTGCCAAGAAGTTGACGTTCACCAGTCTCAGACCAGTTGAGAGGGGTACGACACTTTCTGCCATAGAGGATTTCAAAAGGAGCTTTGCCGGCACTTGCTTGGAAACTGTTGTTGTAAGAGAACTCGGCAAACGGGAGACAATCTTCCCACTTCATGCCAAAAGAGATGACACAAGCTCTGAGCATGTCTTCGAGGATCTGGTTCACTCTTTTGACTTGACCACTAGTCTGAGGGTGAAACACAGTGCTAAAACGAATCTTAGTGCCCATGGCTGACTGAAAGGAGTCCCAGAACTTGGATGTGAACAAACTTCCACGGTCTGAGGAGATGACTTGAGGAATGCCATGCAATGAAACAATTCTGGAGGTGTACAACTCTGCCAACTGAGCTGCATTGATGGATTCTTTGACGGGAAGGAAGTGAGCTACTTTGGTTAGCTTGTCAATGACTACAAAGATAGCATCATTCCCCTTCTTGGACTTAGGAAACCCAGTGACGAAATCCATTTCAATGTGGTCGAATTTCCACTAGGGAATAGGTAGAGGTTGGAGGAGACCGGCTAGATGTTGATGCTCTGCCTTCACTCTTCTGCAGACATCACATTCTTTCACGAATTGGGCAATCTCCCTTTTCATGCGAGTCCACCAGTAAGATTGCTTGAGGTCTTGGTACATCTTGGAACTTCCGAGATGAATCGAGAGGAGGG
Organism: Secale cereale; assembly: GCA_902687465.1. Lineage (NCBI taxonomy): Eukaryota > Viridiplantae > Streptophyta > Magnoliopsida > Poales > Poaceae > Secale > Secale cereale. The sequence goes on from LR738712.1 coordinate 389,616,209, forward strand.
AGTCATCTGCATTGTTCATTATGAGCTTCCTGAGATCACCCTTGGGAACTACAGTTCTGTCCTCAAAGAACAAGGTGTCTTTCTCATCAACACGATAGCACTTGTATTTGGGAGTACCCTTAGTAATAGCATGTTTCACTTTCTGCACCATAGCATCACTGAGCTGGGCCTCACGGATCTGATCTTCCAAGGTAGGAGCAACTTGAAGGTTTGCAAGGAAGCCTTGCAGAACAACTTGGAGGTTCAGCTTCCTGAATGATTCACAAAGCTCGGGCTGGAACGGTTTGAGAAGGAGACTGTTGCAATATGCCTTTCTGCTGAAGGCATCTGCAATGACATTGGCCTTGCCAGGTGTGTATTCAATGCTTGGATCATACTCTTGGATCATCTCAACCCAACGAGTCTGGCGAAGGTTCAGGTTAGGCTGTGTGAAGATGTACTTCAAGCTCTTGTGATCGGTGAAGATGTCCACTTTTTTTCCCAACAGAAGGTGTCTCCACGTGATCAAGGTATGTACCACTGCTCCTAGCTAGAGATCATGTGTGGGGTAATTATTCTCATTTGGTTTCAATTGACGAGAAGTGTATGCCACAATCTTCTTGTCTTGCATGAGAACACCACCAAGTCCTTGTAAAGAAGCATCACAAAAGACTTCATAGGGCTTGGACTCATCCGGAGGAGTAAGAACCGGAGCAGAAATGAGCTTCTCTTTGAGTGTTTTGAATGCCACATCACAATCAGGAGTCCAGGAGTACTTGACATTCTTCTGCAACAGGTTGGAAAGAGGCTTGGCAATCCTGGAGAAGTTCTCAACGAACCTTCTGCAATAGCTAGCGAGACCAAGGAAGCTTCGGAGTTGCTTGACATTCTGCGGGGGTTCCCAGTTGACAATAGCTTCAACTTTCTCGGGGTTGACAGAAATACCCTCAGCAGAGATGATATGGCCAAGATATAAGACTTTATCTTGCTAGAATTCACATCTGGAGAACTTCTCATAGAACTTGTGTTCACGGAGCCTGTCCAGAACCAAACGGAGGTGCTTGGCATGGTCTTCTTCATTCTTCGAGAATACCAAGATGTCATCCAGATAGACGACAACAAATTCAATGGTGTAGGGGTTGAATATGAAGTGCATCATCCTCGAGAAAGTGGGTGGAGCATTTGCGAGGCCAAAAGACATGACCGTGTATTCATAAGAGCCAAAACTCGTTCTGAATGCGGTCTTGGGAATATCTTCTTCATGAATATGAATATGGTGATAACCCATCCGGACATCGAGCTTTGAGAACACCTTTGCTCCTTTGAGCTGCTCGAACAATTCATTGATATTGGGGAACATATACTTGTTCTTTATTGTCTTCTTGTTCAATGGCCGGTAATCAACGCAGAGGCGTTCTGTGCCATCCTTCTTCTTGACAAATAGAACACCACAGCCCCAAGGAGAAGTGCTAGGCCTAATTAGACCCATACGCTCTTGCTCATCAAGTTGTTTCTTCAACTCCTTCAACTCATCAGGTGAGAGCTTGTACGGACACCGGCATGCTGGCTCGGTACCGGGCTCGAGTTCAATGACGAATTCAACTTGACGATGCGTAGGCATGCCTGGAAGCTCTTTAGGGAAAACATCTTCATACTCATTGACCACCGGAATCTAAGAGATGGCATTAATCTCGCCCTTGTCATTGAGAGAGAATAGCCTGATTGTGTTATCTCGAGAGGCGAAGATAATCACGTCTTCGTCAGGATGAGTAAGCTTGACTTCCTTATTTGCACAATCAATGTTTGCATCATGCTTGGAAAGACAATCCATTCCAAGAATAAGATCAATGTCGGAGTTACCGAGAATAATCGGAGAAACCAGAAAACTGTAATCACCCATGTGAATAGATATATCCGGAGCAAAAACACTAGAAGTCATTCGTTTCCTCGGAGAAGTAACTTGCAACTTTTGGGGTAATGCCACTGTGCTCACATTGTTTTTGGATGAAAATGGATATGACATGAAAGAACATGATGCACCTGAATGCAACAAAACTTTAGCAGGTTTAAGATTGACTGGAAGGTTACCAAGTATCACATCTGAAGAGTTCTCTGCTTGAGCTGCATTCATCAGATTCACTCTTGTTTTCTTGGGATTGTGCTTGAGAATAGCAGTGCAGACAGGTGGAGGAGGCGGAAGGCGCCTTGGGTTGGGACACTTGTTAGCATAATGACCCTTCTGAGTGCACTTGTTGCAAACCACTTCTGAGAGAGGACGGTGATAAGGAGCACTTGACTTCGAAGCTTGAAAGTGATTCTTGGAATGATTGCCTGGGTTGGGTGGGTGGGAGAAACCACGGCCACCAGAGTGCTTGTTGTTGTTGTTGTTGGGAGGGCGGAGCACTGGAGGAGGTGGAAGCCAAAACTTCTGCTGCTTTGCGACCACTTGGGAAGAAGAAGAGGAGTTGACAATATCTCTGATCCTCTTTTTGGAAGCTTCAACCTTGAGCTGGGCTGCCTCTTGCTTAAGGGTCATGTTATAGAATTGATCAAATTCAGCCGGCTCAAACAAGGTGAGAGCTAGTTGGAGTTCATCCTTCAGACCACCACGAAACTGATAAATCTTGCTCTTGACATCTGGGATGTCTTGCTTGGCATAGCGGGAAAGGTTCTGGAACTTGACATTGCATTGATAAACGGACATGGTGCCTTGCTTCAGGTTGTGGAATTCCTCACGCATCCCTTCGGTGACACTAGTTGGAATGTGGTGAGAGCGGAAATCCTTGCAGAAGTTAGTCCACGAGATCTCACGTCCTTCTCTGGAATCTTTGTACCATTGCCACCAACCAACGGCTTGATCCTTGAGTTGGAAGGCGGCAAACTTGAAATAATCCTCAGGTCTCACGTTACTGCACTCGAAATGCTTTTTGATGTCTGTTATCCAGTCTTCAGCATCTAGCGGATCCACACAGTGACTGAACGCCTTCGGTTGGTTTCCAGGAATTGGTTGAGGGATGCAAAGTGAGGTTGGCTGAACAAATTGCCCTAGCCTTGGTTCCCGTGACCACCTTGATTTGCTTGGTTGGCTTGAATGTTCTGCATCATTTGCATAAGCATCTGGGTGTTGTGGTTGGTTGCTTGCATAATTGCTCTCCAGGCCTCAGACGGAGGAGGAGGGGATGGAGGACAATCAGGAACTTCTTCACCCTCTGGGTTAGCATTGGGAACCTTCTTAGGAGCCATCCTGAATGAGATGACAACTATTAGCCATTCATTGAAAGATATAAGCTAAATCAACGGCTAGAATTGCAACATAAGTCTTCACAAGAACATCCGAAGAAAATGAACAAATGTAATCCATATTTCAATGGTACAACAATCTTCTTGAAAAGCCACTTGGGAGAACAAAAGGTAAATAAAATAACAAGGAGCTGATAGAACAAATACAAGATAGAAGCTTTGTCCCACATGTTCGTGCTGAAAGCTCAAGGAACGTGTTACAAAAGGGTTTTGCAATCCCCAGATCAGCATAGCCAAGGACCCTTTAAGATGCAACTCCCGATCGGAACAAACGCCCATAGAACCTCGAACTCCATATCATGCATTCGTTGGAAGAATGCCTACGAGCTACTAGATGAACCCACCTATTAATCTCCGAAAGTTTCCAGTTATGTAATCAAATGTTGGGGATACAGGGGAAGCACCGCGCACTCAACTCTAATCCTACATCCAGCTGTATCCATCCTTCAACACATAACCAGTTATTTTCGAAAACCGTTTACCTCGGACCTTCGAAACGCATCTGCTATACAAGCTATGGCAATACTCTCGAACTACCTCCCCAATACTGGGTGATGTCGGGGTTATCTTGCCACCAACCGCATAGAAGATTTTTCGATGTCGGCCGTCTTAAGTATTCCAGAACAGCTGCGATAGATTTGTGACGACAATACCTCGGAGCTCAACTCCCTGGGACACTGCCACAACCCCTAAATGACAGTAGGCATCGAGAACAATGTTCTCGGAACAAAGACATCGGAATAATCCAAACAATACTCGCGTGATCCTAAATAAAGATTTAGTGAATTTTTTTGAGAGTACAAGAGATAGAGTAATCGTCTGGAATCCTCACCAGAGTGATAAAGGGATGAGGAGTAAAAGAAATCCTACTCTCCGATATATATAGGACTCAAAACATTTTCATGTGTGTGCCTAGACTCAACCATCAACGATTCGATCAATCAGTCGGGGCTCCTAGGTCGGAGAATGCTCTGATTACCAACTTGTAAAGCCCAGTATGAGATTATACCTCCCACGTGTCGAGGCACGACTTGAAGGCATACTATCATACTAGAATGATCTCAAGAATGGTATCTTTGCACAACTCATGTAAAAGAGGGATGAAATTGCAAAAGAGTAGTTTGCTTACACTCGCCACGTCACACAATACATAACATAAACATTCATCATCCAAATAATATCAGAGTCCGACTACGAACGAAGATCCAAATGAAAGATACCATAAATAAAAATAACACAAGGTCCCGATCATCCTAGTAAGAGCCCTACTGATCAACTGGATAAGACACGTAGTATCGCCCACGTTCTTCGTCGAACTCCCAGTACAACTCTGACCCACCAGCTGTGTAGTTCTCAACGGTACCTGCATGTGGTGTTGTGTAGAATCTGTGAGCCACTGAGGACTCAGCAATCCTGTTCCCGGGTAGAAATACTATCAAAGCCTTGGGTGTGGAACAAGGCTGAAAGACAAGGTTGCAGCTGCACTAGCACTAGCTTATGTGTTTAGAGCGAGAAGAGAAAGGCCAACGATCGTCAAAGTGATCACGAAGTGATCCTATCTAAGCACGTCAAACATAACCCCACCGTGTTCACTTCCCGAACCCCTTCGGAAAGCGACCGTCATGGTTACTCACGCTGGTAGTAGATTATGATCATGGTGTCAAGTTTTCTACAACCAGATATTAACAAATTCCCATCTGCCACCTAACCACAGGCACGGCTTTCGAAAGATCAAAACCCTGCAGGGGTGTCCCAACTTAGCCCATCACAAGCTCACGATCTGTGGAGTCGCAACTCCAAGGTGGGAAGACCCGAGTATTCTCGGAATCCCGTGCTCAAGATATTCCGACTAAGGTAAAACTAATCCAGCAAGACCTCCTGGCGTGCCGACACCCTGATAGTAGTCGCGCGCATCTCGTCTCAGGCCACGACCGGATGGGCGATGCTATAGGTTTTTACCAGCCCTCGGGTTTCCCCAAGGTGGTCCCGCAGGGTCCCCAGTTTGGACCAACACTCATGTGGAGCACTGGCCCAGGTTGTTGATTAAGAAAAAAGGGTTTATAACTCCCTATGCAAGTTTTAGTTGTTAGGCAAATGTAAAACCAAAGTTGGGCCTTGCTGGAGAAGCTTTAGCGCTAAGCGGGTTATCGAGGGGGGCCCATAAACTCCAACCGTGTTAGGGACGCAAAATCAAGGAACATAACACTGGTTTAAATGATTCCTAGGGAGGCATGAGTGGAACAAAACACCAAGCAAGAGGCACAGCCTTCCACCCATTGCCAAGTATATAGATGATTTAGTTTAACAGATTATATATTGTGTTATCCCAACAATAATTTCATCATGAAGCACAAATCTTCAAATCTTCTCCTGCAACTAACAATGCTATAAGAGGGGCTGAGCGAAGCTTACATAGCCAATCAAAGGTTTGCTAGGTTGGGTGGTTAGAGAGGTTCATGGCAACAATAGGAGGCTGACAAACAGACATTGGCATCGAGGCAATAAGCTAAAGAGCGAGACATCTAGCATAGCAAATATAGTAATGATATCTGGGTCAGGTCATCTTGCATGTTGAATCCTCGAAGGGAACGTAACCTTGCTCTTCACACTCAACCTCGGTAGAAACCTCGTACTCCGTATCGTCACCAGGCTCTAACCAAACACAACAATGCAACAACGGAACAAAATCAATCAACATGCAGTGCTCAATCACATGATGCATGCACATGGAGCATATGAACATGGAAGAAAATATGCATGGCCTAGGGGGTCACAAGAGTGCAATATCATCACAACCAAACCAGATCAACCACACACTTGAAACAAGTAAAGGAACATCTTAGCAAGTTTATGTAGTTTTCCAAACAAGCAACCAACATGTTTCAAAGAGGTTGGTTAACATAGCAAGGGTGCAACTAACATCACAGCAACATGCTAGCACACTTAAATGGGCTGGAAATAAATACAACAATATCCAGAAACTCCCATATTCATTTATTTGCATTTGGGACAGATTTGAAAAACTTCTATGATAGAGTTGTCAAACATGATAAACAACAGCACCAAAATATTCTACACATTTTTCTACCCCAAATGCATATAAAGTTTGTTAAAATTGGAGTTGTAGATATTTAGTTATGATTTTTGCAAGTTTAAGCATATTTAAAACAAGTTTAAATTCAAACAACATTTTAAATGTTTTTAAACATGGCAGTAAGTAGCATATACATATTCTACACAAAATTCTAAGCACTTTTCATATAGGGCTCATATTCATCAGAAACTTAAATATGCAGATATTAATTAAACAAGAAAAACAGAAAAGAAAAAGAAAAACAGAAAAAGAAATAAAACAATATAAGCGCCAGGGTCTAAAACGACCCAGGTTCAGCTAGCCACACCCACTGACAGAGGTGGCCCGGCGGAGCTGAGCTGGCGAAGCGGGTGCGCGCAGGGGCTGGGGCGACGCTGTGAGGCTGGCAGGTGGGGCCTACCTGTCAGCCTGAGGCGAAAACTAAAAATGGGCGAATTCCACTGCGCCGGCGAGGGATCGAACCCACGCCCTCATGCTGAAACTGACGGAGACAGACCACTGCGCTACTGAATCGATCTCGACAGATAGTAGGCGCTAAGTCTGAAGAATATGCAGCAACAGGCAGAATAGGGGAGGCACTGGCCCTCGTCGGAGTCGCTCCGGTGACCAATTGACATGGCGGTGGGGTGCGAGAGACTCCTTGAGGAGTTCCGCATCCAACCCGCACACTAGCAGCGCCTACGGGGCACTACAGCGCCGGCGGCGAGCAACTACAGCACGGCGGCGACGGAGCAACAGCGAGGCGAAGCAAGGCCCTAGGTGGCATGGTGACGGCACAGAGAGATCCTACACGACTAGGCGAAGCAAACGGGCAACATGGCAAGAGCTAGAGGGGTCGGAACACTCGCCAGCGACGAGGTCCGACGGCGACGCAATCGAGCGCTCAAGGAACTAGGGCCTAGAGTACTCGCAAAAAGGGGAAAAGGGCACGGGGAGAGAGAGGAGCTCACCACGAGCACGACGGAGTGCTCGGCTGGCCCCGACGTGGATGGAGTCGACGACGGCGCGCCTCTAACACCTACGGCCACCGTAGAGGAAGGAGAGGAAGAAGAGCTCGACGCGAAGGCGATCGGTTCGCGTAGTTGACGTAGGGGAAGAAGACGACGTCGTGGAAGAAGGTAGACAGCTTTGGCGAGGCTAAAGACGACGCGGCGCTCGCCGGCGACGAGTGGCTTCTCTCAGATGCGCTCGGGTGTCGATGGGGGCGGCGGATCTGGAGGATCTCGGCTCTCCAGACGGCGAGAGGGGGAAGAGGAGACCTAGAGAGGACTGGAGGACAAGGCTTGGTTTTAAAAGGGGGGCTCGACGCACGGCCTCGACGTCCGTGAACTGACGGCGGGATGGTGAGCACGACGCTGCTCTACTTTCCTGACGGAGGAAGACGGAGACGCGGGGCTGAGCCATAGACAGGTGGGGCCACGCGCTTGGTATGCCCACAGCGCGACTGCGAGCGTTGTGGCTGGGCCTGCGTTGGAGTTGGGCTGCGCTGCGGTGGAGAGAAGCTGGGCCTGGGGGGAGAGAGAGAAGGAGGAGGGCCTAGTTTGCACTGCAAGCTGCTGCTTTTCTCTTTTTCTTTTATTTCTTCAGGCAGAAAAGAAAAAGAAAAACACAGAAAAAATAAGAAGAGTTAGGAGAAAAGAAAAACATCCCCATGCTCAGTGAATTATGCCCTATTTAAATTGACTTGGACATTTCTAGAGGTAGAAAAATAAAAGGAGTTTGAATATGGATCAAACTCTTGATATTTTAAAACCCAACCAAATCATTTTTAAATTGGTTGATATTTGGTGGAGAGGTTGCTCACATGGTGCAAGATTTAAAGGAGAAGAAAGAACACTATGGCACTTGGCTAGGTGACTTACATAATAGGGCAAAGAAAACGCCAGAAGAAAAGAAAGAAGAAGAAGAAGAAGAAGAAGAAGAAGAAGAAGAAGAAGAAGAAGAAGAAGAAGAAGAAGAAGAAGAAGAAGAAGAAGAAGAGGGGGGTAGGGTTTAGCTAGGCTTAGCTTAACCCACACACAACAACATCACAAGGTCTCACACATGCTCAAAACTAAAGTAAACTGTGATGCCATGATGATATGATGGTGAGCAATGCAAGGATGCAAAATAATAAAAGGTATGGCATGCAATTAAAATAGATGACAAGAACCCCCAAGGATAATGACAAGGATCAAAGAGGAAGTTTTATTGCCATTATAGCAAAGTTTTACATATGGGGCATTACAGACTGATGCTTCTTAGCCAATTTCCCGGCCTCACAAGCAGAACAGAGACGATTCTTGTCGAATTTTACATCCGGAATAGCATGAAGATGATTTTTCTTCACCAGAGTCAGCAAATTCCTCATACCTACATGAGCAAGTCTTCGGTACCACAGCCAACCTTCGGTTTCTTTTGCAAGAAAATAGGTTTGTACTGAGGGACCCTTAGAGAAATCCACAATATACAGATTACCTTTACTAGTTCCCTCAAACACGAAGGAATTGCCAGATACCAAGAAAACAATGCATTTGGATCAAGAAAATAGAACTAGCATGCCTAGATCACATAGCCCGCCAACTGATATAAGATTAAACCCAAGAGACCGAACAAGTAAAACATCACCAATGGACATGTCCTTGGATTTAGAAATTTTACCTAGTCCAATTACCTTTCCTTTGTTGTTGTCGCCAAAAGTGATATACTTTAGAGGAGAAGCTGTTAAATTGGGGTCGAAAAACAACGACTTGTCTCCGGTCATGTGACTAGTGCATCCAATATCCAATATTCATTCTGTACACCCGGAGACATATTCATGTAGAAGAATTCGGATTTCTTAGCCACCCACATTTTTGCAGGTGGCTTCGAAAGAGTTGAGCAAGCATGATATGATTTCTTTTGATAGGCATTATTGTTGTTCGACGAGGTATGGGCATAATTGAATGAATAAGCATTAAAATTCCTTCCAGAAGCATGAGTAAAATGATTGAATGAAGTATGCATGTAATCATTTTGTCGAGCCTTTTCTACCTGCAGGGTTAGTCCAACAGTAATGGGAAAGGCATCAACAATTTTCTTAGAGACCCAAATGGTTTTCTTTGGAGGGCCATTTCTGCTGTTTGGCCCAACATAGCGAGCACCGGTCTCACCATGTTGATCTTTGAACAACTTATAGTTGTTCAGAGAATCATCATCTGACACACTGAACTATCGAGTAGTCATCAGATCAAGCTTGCCAGAAGTTCATAACATCTGCATCAGCTCCTTGAGTAGGTCCATCACCTAGAGGTGCATCAAGGACATAATTCTTCTGTGCAGCGATGAGTATAATTCTCAAGTTATGGACCCAGTCCGTGTAGTTTCTACCATCATCTTTAAACTTCGCTTTCTCTAGAAACGCAGTAAAATTCAAGGGAATGGTAGCACAGGCCATTGACCTACAACGTAGATATGCAAAACTATTAAGACTAAATTCATGATAAATTTAAGTTCAGTTAATCAAATTACTAATGAACTCCCACTTAAATCAACATCCCTAAAGATTTCTAAGTGATACATGATCGAAATCAACTAACCATGTCCGGTCATCATGTGAGATGTGTTAGCATCAATGGTGAAACATCTCCCTGTTGATCATATCTACTATATGACTCATGTTTGTACTTTCGGTCTCCAATGTTCCGAGACCAATTACGTAGATGCTAGGCTCATCAAGCTTAACCAAAGTAGTATCTGTGTGTCAAACTGGCTTACATCCGTTGTATGCGAACATAGAATCTACCACACCCAATCATCACGAGGTGCTTCAAAACAAAGAACTTTGGCATCAGTGCATACTCAGGGTGAAAACTTTTAACTTGAAATTAAGTTAAGGGATCATCTTATAATGCTACCATCGTTCTAAGAAAAATAAGATGCATAAAGGATAAACACCACATGCAATCAAAATATGTGACATGATATGGCCATCATCGTCTTGTTCTTTTGATCTCCATCTACAAAGAATCGGTATGATCTCCATCGTCACCGGCATGAGACATTGATCTCTATCGTAGCATCGGGTTCGTCTCGCCAACTATTGCTTTTGCAACTATTGCTAATGCATAGCGATTAACTAAAGCGATTACATGGCGCTGAAGTGATTTACATGTAGGTCATACAATAATTAAAGACAACCCTAAGGCTTCTGCCTATTGTCGTACTCAACGGCATGCAAGTCGTGAACTTATTACAATACATGACCATCTCATACATCAATATATATCAAATCATATCTTGGCCATATTACATCAAAACATGCCCTGCAAAAACAAGTTAGACATCCTCTACTTTGTTGTTGCAAGTTTTACGTTGCTGCTACGGGCATCTAGTAAGAACCGTACTTACCTACGCAAAACCTCAATGGTGATTATCAAGTTTAATGTTTTAACCTTCTGCAAGGACCGGCCATAGTCAAATTTTATTCAACTAAAGGAGGAGAAATAGACACCCGCCAACCACATTTATGCAAAAGAAGTTGCATGTCAGTCGATGGAACTAGTATCATGTACGTGGACACGGAAGGTTGGTCCGGGCAGCTTTATCCCACAATGCCATGGAATCAAAATAAGACGTTGGTGGTAAGCAGTATGAAAATCACTGGACACAACTTCTATGTGTTCTACTTGTGCATATCATCTACGCATAGACTTGGCTTTCATGCCACTATTGGGGAACGTTGCATGGAAAACAAAACAAAATTCTGCACACACGCAAGATCTATCCATGGAGATGCATAGCTACGAGAGGGGGAGAGCATCTACATACCCTTGTGGATCGCTAACTGGAGGCGTTTATCAACGCGGTTGATGTAGTTGCACACCTTCACGATCCGCCCCGATCAAGTACCGAACGTACTGGACCTCTGCATTCAGCACACGTTAATCTCGATGACGTGCTTGCCTTCTCGGTCCAGCAAGAGAGGCACAGTAGTAGATGAGTTCTGGTAGCACGACGGTGCGGTGACGGTGGTGGTGAATCTATCCGCAGGGCTTCGCTAACCATAAGGGACATGGACGAAGGAGGAAATAGAACTTGAGGGAGACGGCGCACCGCAACCGGCCTGGGGATCGTGCTGTGTGTTGCCCCTCTCCATCCCCACATATATATAGGTGGAGGGGGAGAGGAGGCAGCCCTAGGCGTTCCCCCTCTTCCCTTAGGCGTGGAGGAAAAGGGCAGGAGGGGGCCGAGGGCTGCCCTGCCTCGGGCGCCTTCCCCCTTCCATGTATGGAGCATGGGGGGGAGGAAAAGGGGGCCGGCTGCCCTAGGGTACCCCTCATTCCTTCTAGCACATAGGTTAGGAGAGGTCGAGAGTGCCCAGTCCACAAGTGCCTCCCTCCTTGGCCCATGAGGCCCACCAAGTAGGTATAACCTACCAGTAGCCTCCCGGAACCCCTTCCGACACTCCGAATCATTCCGAACCCCGAATACCTTCATCCCATATATTAATCTTTACCTATGGACCATTGTGGAGCTCCTCGTCATATCCATGATCTCATCCGGGACTCTGAACAACATTGGGTCACCAACTCATATAACTCATATAATACTATATCCTCAACGAATGTTAAGCATGCAGACCCTATAGGTACCCGAATGATGTAGACATGACCAAGACTACTCTCCGGTCAATAACCAATAGTGGGACCTGGATGCCCATATTGGTTCCTACATATTCTACGAAGATCTTTGTCGGTTGAACATTTATGACAACTTACATAGTTCCCTTTGTTTGTCGATGTGCTACTTGCCCGAGATTCGATCATCGGTATCTCCATACCTAGTTCAATCTCATAACCGACAAGTATCTTTACTCCCGTAATACATCATATTGCAACTAACTCCTTAGTCACTTTGCTTGCAAGCTTATTGTGATGCTGTATTACCTAGAGGGCCTAGAGATACCTCTCCATCGCACGGAGTGACAAATCCTAGTCTCGATCCATGCCAACCCAATAGACACCATCAGAGATAAATATAGAGCATCTTTATGATCACCCAGTTACATTGTGACGTTTGAAAGCACACAAGGTATTCCTACGGTATCCGAGAGTTGCATGATCTCATGGTCAAAGAAACATGTATTTGACATTAAGAAAGCAGTAGCAATAAACTGAACGATCATATGCTATGCTAACGGTTGGGTCTTGTCAATCACATCATTCTCCTAATGATGTGAACCCCTCAAGTGCCAACTCATGTCTAAGGATAGGAAACCTTAACCATCTTTGATCAACGAGCTAGTATAGAAGAGGCTCACTAGGGATACAATATTTGTTTATGTATCCACACATGTATTTTAGTTTCTAGTTAATACAATTCTAGCATCAATAATAATCATTTTGTCATGATTATGGAAATTTGGTAATAACAATTTTATTATTGCCTATGGGGCATATTTCCATCACCTAGTGGGCACCTAGGTGGGCCCCTTTGATATGTCTTTTCTCCAATATTTTTTATATATTCAAAATTAATTTTCCGTAAAATTCAGCTCATGTAGAGATGTGTTGAATAGGTATCTCTCACATAGCTTTTTCAGGTTTAGAATTCCAACTTTCGGCAATCTCCCTCGTTGTGTAAACCTTGTATATTATTAGAGAAGAGGAATTAGAATTACTCCACAAGGTGTTATATTAGTTAAAAACAACATAAATAATAGTAGGAAAACATGGTGCAAAATTGACATATCAACTCCCCAAAATTATACCTGTGTTGTCCTCAACTGAAAGCTGATATCACAAACAATGTCCACCTGGTTAGAGAGAGAGAGAGAGAGAGAGAGAGAGAGAGAGAGAGAGAGAGATAGAGAGAGAGAGAGAGAGTCGACAATGCAAATATGGGCATAGTAGCATCTTGATCGACATTATAACAACAATATTTATTATCATATAAGTTCTCATGATCAAGTAATAATTCAGCACAATATCAAAGTGTTAGGCATAAACTTTTTTGAAAGCTAAACAAACTATGTTCTCAGTCAACAATGCAAATTGTAATTCATCATATTTTCAGGAAGGGTCTCATGTTAGAGCTTTGAAGAAAGTCCACATACTCAACATTTCATATTCAGGGCTCCGCATACCCAGGAAGGTTTGAACTCTAGGGCATGTGCGAAGATATTGACCTCTTTAGCTTCGAGCATGTTGCCCCACAACCTAGCCTAGCACGATTCGCCTGAGTGGGGAAGAAGATGGAAACGACAGTCTACCTAGGTTCGAGCCACCTAGCAGTGTGAAATCCTACTCCTTCTTTGTGTTGGATTAGCCTTGCGAGGATGTACGATGATGAAATAGTACAATAGATGAGTGACCCCCCCCCCCCCGAGGGCTCAATGGGGCCGAATCAGTACCCCCGGCCTAGGATAGTGTCTAGCCTATATTTATAGTGGCTCGGTCCTCTTCCCCCCAAACTTAGGCGGGAAGGGATCCCATAACGACCAATTTGAAATGGGACAAGAGGTAAATCTTATCCTGACGAAAGGTGGTCTTCGCATGCAAAGTCTCTGATCGTGATGCAGGGGTGGGCTCGGGAATGACATCCGTCCTGCTGGTCTTGGTCTTGTTGCACGAGAATGGAAATCTTTGGGGGATCTCTCAAGAACACGCGCCTAGACCCGCTCCTTTAGAACCAAAGGGTAAACTGTGCCCTCTGCGCCTGCTGGCGCCCGCCTGGCTTTGGTCATCATCGCTTATGTCACCGTGCCCTCATGAGTAGAGGCACTTGCATAGGAATCTCTAACCCTCAGGAGGCATCTTACGGAGCCATCCTCAGGAGGCCTTGGCGCACCTTGCCTCGCGAGGGCAGGGGCCCCTCGTGAGGGTTCTACTTGTGCAGTCCTGAAGTTGGGCCATGTTGGGCCATTGAGTGAGCCGCATCCTGGGCCGTAGGCAGGCAGATCTGGGCACCCCCGTTCCCAGAACGCCGACATAACCACCATTTAGATTTCTATGATTTCTAACACTCACAACACATATGTGGAGCAAAAAGTTTAAGCCAGAGACATGAAAGATAGGGGCTTATAGTTTCACCTCCCAACATATTCACCTCAAGGGTGATGTCAACAATTATGACATATGATCACTCATATGTTCCTAGATATTTCTCCACCACATGATGCTTGCAAAATTGTACAATAGAAAGGAATAGAGGTGTCGCTGCGACAAACTTGGACGTTCACTGCCCTAACGTATGCACAGACTTGTTGCAACATCACTCCACTGAAAGTATCAAGTTTATGCAATACTCATTGCCCTGACGTACGCACAAACTTGTTGCAACTTCACTCCTCGGCAAGTGTCAAGTTTATACAAGAGCACATTAACAAGACCAAGCAACAACCAATGCAGGGATCTCTAGGAAATCCTCCCCTACCGGGCGGACGATGTTGGCGGGGTCGAAGCTGCGCCTAGGATCAAGGCCTAGTCGTGCCCGGGAAGCTCTCCAAAGCTACCAAGACCAAAGAAACTCCTCTAGGAGAATGTCCGGCAGGCTCCGTGCTGGCAAAATCCCATGAGTCACCACCGCTCCACCTCATCAAGACTCCATTCACTAATCGATGAGGTGTCGAGCCCTGGAGTGGCTAGGTGTATCTTGGTGAGCACGTGGTAATCTGCTGGAGGAGCGGTTACCTATAATGATACCTGTCCCAGAGGCGTGTCAAGCAAATAAGAGGTGGTTAAGTAAGCAGTGGTGGAATGTGACACCCCGAGACCGATGCTCTGGATGCCTTCCATTTATTTTAGTTGTTGCCGTGTGTTTATTGTGTTTGTTGCATCATCATAATTGTTTTCCATATTTCAATCCTATATGTTTATGCCTTGATCATGTTGAGTGCCTTTTCATATCATTGCTTCTTACACGACGCTCATTTCACTTGTTATGCCATGTGTTTGCATTGTGCCTCTTGCCATTATATTGCATTGTGCCCTTTTCATTTTGCATTTCAACATGCTCATCATGTGCATTGCGAGGTTCAGCTTGTTGTTTACTTTCTCTACATGTGTGTTGATTATCAACCCCTTGGTTCCTCTCTCAACCTAGCAATGCACCATCACCTCCTCCTTCCTTCTTCTTTCTTTCATTTTTGTAGGTGACATTTTTCTTCCTCCATAAATGTCCAATCTTTTCCTATATATTTTAGACCATGTCCTCTACCTCTATGCCAAATTTCCTCCCATTTGATGTTGTTTTGGTCAGGTTCAAAAATGATTGAAGTTTGAGAATAATTCAAACTCTAATTATTTTTCTGCCTTCTATAAATGCCAGAGCACTTTATTCAAATCCTACATAAACCCAGTGTTCGAAATTTATTCCTACTTACTTTTAATTAATCCCCTAAACCCCTGGCCATTTCTATCTTCTATTATGTGTATTGTTTATTTGCCAAGAGAATTTAATCAGGAAAATGCCTTACCCGGGCACTGCACTTGGGCCTCCTCCTTCCTGGAGCCCAGCCAGCGCCAGCGTGCCCCTTCTTGCTGGTAAATTCAACATGGATCACCCCTCGACCCCACCTGCAAGATTCTCCCTTCTATCCTTTTTATTCCTCCTCACGACCCCTCTCTCTCACAGTAAAAACATGGGCACAAGCACATGGCCGCGGTAGCAAGCCAGCCGAGCCCGCGCCCCCTATAAAGACACCCCTCGGCTCCCTTGGGTTTCCCCTTCCTCCCCTTTTCCTCCTCCGCGCCGCCAGCCAGGTGAGGGTAGCTCCACCTTGCCCCATCACCGTTGCCTGATGCCGTGGCGGGCTCCTAGTCGAGCTCGCCACCAGCAGAGCTCGCGTTGATGGTCGCCCCTTTGGCGTCCATGAGTATCTACACTCTGTCCTGGTTCTGTTCTGACTTCAACCTCTTCGAGCCACGGATCGCCAAGTCCAGGGCTCCATCCTCAACCTCTTATTCCCCTGCATTCTCTGCATCACGGATGATGTTGATCAACGCTTCCTTCCACCTTCTCCGATCACCGTCGACCTCGTATGACTCCACCAGCATCCCCAAGGTGAGCAGCCGCCCATCATCGCTCTCGATATACGTCGTTTTGCTTCCGTTTAGCCTCGATCTATTCATGTCAGAGACCTGTCGCTGTACCCCCGCCATGTGCATGAAACAGAGCACCTCGCTCTCTGTACATAGCTGTGTCCATGGACACCGCGCCATGCTCGCGTCCTTGCTAGTTTCCTCGCACGAGCACTCACTGCTCTCGCCCACACACACAAGCACAAGCACGCTCGGATCCACGCCCAGCAGCCGCAGCATAGTGGCACTTTGTGCCTCGGCCGGGACGAGCTTCTGCTCCCGCTCCTTTCGTAGCTCTCCGCAAGCACACGTGCACTGTCTTATGTTCCGCACGCCCGCCGCAGGTTCTTAACCCCAACGGCCACCACCTTCGCTCGTCATCGTCGTCCATTGTCGTCGTGCAGCCATGGCCAGGCTCGACTTGTTGATGGGCAACTCAAAAGAACCTGGTAGCTATTTAATCACAAAAACCAAGCTAGCCCACTTGGTATTCCCAGCACCCCCAATTTTACTTCTCATTTTTATTTCTGTTCTGAAGTTGTAGCGCACACGCTGTCATGCTGCCATGCATGCCCTGCCATGGCGGCAGAGCAATCAATCTGTATCTGTCTTTGTTCTTCAGTTTTGTTCAGATATACTCGACTTCATGTGTGATATAGCACCTGAACAATTGTATGCCACAAATACTAGCCCAGATGGCTAGTACTCTGCTAGTCTATCCTGGGGATCTGGGGTTTAAACCCCAGGTATCCCCCTTTTCTTTGTTTTTGTTTTCACGGTTGTTCTTGTCCCAGCACCACAAGACCAGAGTTCATCTAAATCGGATCTCACAAACACCTTCTAGGCGAGCTGGTCAGTGGACTCTGTTTTCTACCGTGAGGTCTTGTGTTTCAATCCTACGCACCGTAGTTTTTGCCATGTTTTCCGTTTCTTTTGCACACAGCCACCTGGGCCGAATCCTCATCTGGGCCTGCACCGTTCTGCTTCAGGACCGTGCTTGTTTTATTTTCTGCCTGTGGGTTTGGTTAATTTCCAGCGCACTACATAATTACATAACTGCCACTGTTTTGCAATGTCATTAACTAAATAACCATGCATCCAAATAAAACATGTCATATATGCATACTACTTAGTTTTTCATCTACTATCATAATATGCAACTTTCATCCTTGAATAAAAAGTTTAAAATGTTGTTTGTATTTGTTTTGTATAAATGACTTGTTAAAAAGGTTTTATTTCATAACTAAATAACCGTAGCTCCAATTTAAATAAACTTTATATGTAAATGGGGAAGAAAATTGCATAGAATAACTTGGTGCACTTTATTTTGCTGTTTAAAAACAATAAAATGTGGTTCTAGGCAGAACAGTGCCAAATCGAATAATTGCACATGGGAATTTTCCGAAATTGTTGTTTGTTGTTTTCGGGCCCATTTAAATTGCTTAGACAGTGTAGTTTAATTGTGTTGCACCTCTTGCCATGTTAAGAACATTTAAACTTGTTGGGTTCATAACGAGAGGGAACTAAATAATTGAATGTAGTGTTTGTCAATATGCAACTCGTTGCATATTGAGCTCCACTTAACTTGTAGTATTGTTTGTGCACTTTGCCATGCCATGAATCATTAAACCGGGCATGCATCATACTTGTTTGTAGATAATGCCATGTTTATGCTTGTGTGTTTAACATGTTGTTTGCCTCTTTCCGGTTGTGCTTGTTCACGTTAGTTCCTGTTCCGTTCCGATCGTGAGGATTCGTTCAACTACGTTTGGTTTGTCTTCGTGGCTTCTTCTACTTCATGGACTAGTTTTTCTTCCTAGCCGGATCTCAGGCAAGATGACCGTCGCCATGGATCTCATTACTATCTTTGCCATGCTAGTTGTCTCGATGCTATCGCTATATGTCGCATTACCCACCACTTGTTTATCAATCCTCCCATTATGCCATGGAACGACCTCTAACCTCTTTCACCATCCCAGCAAACCGTTATTTGGCTATGTTACCGCTTTTTCTCACCCCCTCTTATAGCGTTGTTAGTTGCAGGTGAAGATGTAGTTTGCTCCATGTCGGAACATGAATATGTTGGAATATCACAATATCTCTTACTTTAATTAAGGCACGTATATACTTGTAATGGGTGGAAGGCTTGGCCTTTTGCTTGGTGTTTTGTTCCACTCATGCCGCCTTAGGTTCCGATAAACTGGTGTTATGTTCCTTGATTTTGCGTTCCTAACGCGGTTGGGGTTATGGGACCCCCTTGACAGTTCGCTTTGAATAAAACTCCTCCAGCAAGGCCCAACATTGGTTTTACCATTTGCCTAATAACAACTAAAACTTGCATAGGGAGTTAGCACTACCCGAGGATTCTTAATTCAACCCCCCGGGCCAGTGCTCGACATGGGTGTCGGTCCAAACTAGAGCACTGTGCGAGGCTGCCCCTTGGCAACTTGGGGTATTTTGGCACCTGTACATTTCGCTCATCCGCCGTGGCCTAAGACGAGATACGTGCGGCTACTATTTGGGTGTCGGCATGTCGGGAGGTCTTGCTGGACTTGTTTTACCATTGTTGGAATGTCTTGTGCACCGGGATTCCAAGTCTGATCGGGTTGTCCCCATGATGGAGGTTTTACCTCTGCTGATCGTGAGAGCTTGTGATGGGCTAAGTTGGGACACCCTTGCAGGGTTATGATCTTTCTAAAGCCAACCCCGCGGTTATGAGGCCGATTGCAATTTGTTAATATCCGGTTGTAGAGAACTTGATAGAGGATCCGAAATAAAGTACACCAACCACGAGAGTAATCGTGATTGTCTCTTTTTGAGTAAGTTCAGAAAGAGAACATGGTGGGGTTATGTTTAACTCGTAGGTAGTTCAGGATCACTTATTGATCATTACTAGTTTGCGACCGTTTGCGTAGCTTCTCATCTTTCTCTGGAATCATAAGTTAGCCACCATACAAATGCTTAGCCGCTGCTGCAACCTCACCATTTATCCTTTCCATACACATTAAGCTTTGCTAGTCTTGATACCCATGGTTATGGGATTGCTGAGTCCTCGTGGCTCACGGATACTACAACAACAGTTGCAGGTACGGGTTTCCGTTAACTTGACATGAGAGCGATGTTCACTTGTGTTGGAGTTCTTTCTTCTTCTTCTTCGTCGATCTTGGGATAGGTTCCTAGTCGACAGCCTGGGATAGCAGGATGGATGTCGTTGTGCTTTTCATGTGTTTCATCCGTAGTTGGATGTCTTGTGTATGATGTTGTTGTATTCATGTGGCAATTGTTGCCTATTGTTGTTTCCCCATCTATGTATGTAATGGTACGATGTAATCATATCCATCTTCATAAGCGCCCGAAATGTGGTTGTGCCCCAATCACGAGTTTATCACGTGTTCGGGATAGAATCGCATCTTGGGCGTGACAAGGAACCCTGCCGGGGCAGCTTCTCCACACGACACCTAAGCAAGCATTTATGGCCTTTTGTCCTAAACTGCCAGAGTTAGGTATGATAGCACTGTTAGTTGTCTAATCATCACACAATGACTATTTCACCACTATGTTATGCCCTTAAGATATAAAAGGAGGCCCGAGGCAACCTAGCAAAGGATTCGATCTTTAGACCCTCTAGCACTGGTACACATTTAGCTGTTCTCCCCGGGGCACCATTGTCGGGCTTGAGCGCTTTGCGTCTTCGTGCTCCTTCCAATAAATCCACCCAAGCAGGAGTAGGGTTTTATGCTACATAGCGGCTTGAACATGGGTAAAAATGATCCTCCTGGATGCGTTGTCCTTTTGCTTCTGCTCTTTGTGCAATGTGATCATCCACTGTCGAACCACAAAGGGGCCAGTGGCCCATAGGTGATAGTGGTCATCCACCATGACATCTTTGGCGTGCCAGGTAGGGGATTCAATTGTGCAAATGTGAGGTGACGACAAACGGATCGATCTTCATTGTCGTCAATTTCATCGATGGATCCAAAGAAGAAGAGTGGTACGGCGGTGCATCCCTCCACTTCCAAAGCTCTTTCGCTCGCGGTCTTAGGCGACGCAGACACCACAGCCGTCGTGGGTGGAGCAGGCACCGCGGGTGGCGCGACCAGCTTCCCCAACCCTCTTACGAGCATGACCATGCTGGTGAGGGTGGTGTGAGCACCCAGCATCCACCTCCCTGTCGTACCAGCAAACGCAACCAGTGCAGCAATGACGTCCGCTCAGGCGCAAACGTCAAGGCATGCGTCCCGCCACACACGGGGCGAGTATGGCATGACCTCGAGCGGTGCCGATGACCCACATCGACAACGTCCTCATGGCAAGAATCCGGTCGGTCAAGAGCACGGCCCGCAAGAGCAGCCCCAGGTACGCTAGACCGCCCTTGCGATTGGTCCAAGACAATAGGAACACCACGGCACTCCTTCTGGCTCTGCCAGGAGTCGAGCGACATTGTGTTCTGCTTCCCATGCCACACCAAGTACGGGAGCTGAAGCGATGAAATTAGCTCAGTTACTCTTGGATTTTCCTCCGACAGCTGACAAGAAGAGCGAGTGGAGGACCACTATCCAAAGCCTTATTGGGTTTGTTGAAGCCAACAAATTGCATGAATAGGAACCCTCGTGGCACCTGCAAGTGACGCCCGTAGCCTATGATGGTGGCCATGTCGAGAAGACTACAATCACGGTGAAGTCTCCTCCACAGCAACCAGATAAGAGACAGCCGCAGTGAGCCCAACGTTTCGATGAGCTTGATAATGTGTTGATGGCCTCGTCCGACCCAAAAATCCAGCAAGATCAGCATAGTGTGTTGAGGGACAGGTAGAAGGAGGATGCTCATGTCACCATCGAGAGGCATCTCGAGACACATCGTTAATCTGATAGGCGTAATGGCCCAAGCGTCGACGAGCCCGCGCCCAGTGTTGGTGGGTATCTTCCTTACGATGTAGGTTTTCCTGCCTTCACTCGTGATCTACAGCAAGTCTGCTATTCATCGTCCCCTGCCTTCAAGACTCAGCAACAGTGAAATACGACTAGAAGCTGAACACCATCCAATCTGCCGGGGGAAGAGATGAGAAGGTGCTCACCAATTCTTGCCCATTGGTGCTCAAGCCCAATGTAAGATCTTGGTTGATGAACCTACGTGAGAACTCCATTTCCTCGTGGTCCGAATTGTGCAATGAGTTTCTTGGTGCCTTCACGGGCCACCATTAGGAGCCCGGGCAGCCCAGCGACTTGCAAGTTCTCTAGCAAAAGGAAGGTCAAAGTTTATGTATGCATCTGCAAAGGTTGAGATGAGTACACTGCAACATCCCCCAGACACATCTGGTAGGAGTGATTGTTGTGTTCCATACTAACGTGCGCAATCAAAGGATGCATGCCAAGATGAATGTTCGGCTGCCAAATACTGTCAATGAGGTTTACACGTTTGCAAACTACTGTGCTCGTGCTAAGGAAGGGAGGCGACTCCCCGATGAGTAGACTGGCGTCGAGGTAGATTCAGAAGACGACTACGCCGCCGCCACCCCAATAAAGAAAGGCTGATGGCGCAATAGGAAATGACAGAACAAACAAGTGATGGACTTTGAGAGCTCCAGTGATCCTAGCGCCAGCAAGAAGGCTAAGACCGAGGCATCCAGCAACGAAGCTTCTACATGCGCTGATTGTCAGGTAGCCGCAGCGGCGGAGAAAACTGGCAAGTACGACGGGCTGTACTACAAAATTCACTGCACCAAGGGCCATAATCTCCATGAATACATTTAGGTTGGCTGAGTACGAGAAGTGTGATAAGGAGAAGGGAGAGGTTGTTGGTGGGAAAGGTCATGGCAGTCGTGGATGATGCCGCGGCAAGCCTCCGGAGCAGAAGGAAAAGCCTACTAGGGGCCTTGTGAAGAAAGAAGAGGAGGATGAAAGTGAAGAAGAGGACGATGATGAATCCAGTGAATGAGAATTCCAGAAGGCTATTGAGGCCATGTGCATTGCGATGATGCATCTTTGCACTCCTCTCACCGAAAACTAAAGTAGTGGGCACGTGAGGTGAATGCAGTGGAGCCGACAATAAGTGATCAGAACCCACTCAAATTGTAACATCCAAAAATTTCAATTTGGAATGTTTTACAATATTAGCTAAGCATATATGCATTTTGTTTATATTGAGTGACATTTGGAAAATTCAGAGACATTTGAGTATTATTTGAATTTGGATTCAAATTGACATCTGAAATTCATTTCAGAAAATCCCTAACAAATACTTGTTCAAGAGTATGAGAGGAGCCAACATGATACTCCAAAACGTCAGAAGAAAATAATGCCAAAAGTTATTGAATTCAAATTAAAATGTTTTTTATAAAGTTTTTATTTTGCCTATGAAAAATAGTTCATATTTTAAAGTTTCTTTTTATGTGCTTTTCTTTTTAAAGTTTTTATTTTCTCTATTTTTTCCCTTTGCCATATTCAAAAGAAAAAAATGCCAGCCAGGCTAGGCGGCCGAGGAGCAAGCTGGCCCAGCCAACTGTGCCACGGCATGGCTCGCCCCGCACCCAGCTAGGCATAGGCCATCCGACCGCCGCCTCCCTCCCCTTGTTCATTGACAGGTGGAGCCCCACCTCATTGCCTTCCCCGCAACTACTGCGTCTATTCCCCGCGCGCACCAAAGCGCAGTCGACGCCGCCGTCGTGTCCGAATCCTGTGGGATCACGCCCCGTGTGTGACGCCCGAAGACTGACGTCCCAAAAGATTCCAGAAGATTCCAGATGTACCGGGTTCTCCCGTGTGTTTTATTTTTGCTTGTGTTATTTATTTTTGCATTGCATCATGTCATCATGCCATCATGTCATATTTATTTTGCATCTCAACCTAAATAAATTGTGTGGACCTTCTGTCCATTTAAATCGAGGGAAGTGTGACTTCTCTTTATAACATATCCTCCAAATATTTATGGAGCTATATTAATAAATATTCCATTTGTGTGGAATTAACCCAACACACTTGCATATATTCTCCATGCCTTTTGTATCTCAATTCTTGCCCTCCAACCTTGCCCATATTTATTTCATCACTTTCCGGAATTCCACCAAATTCTCATTATTTTTGGACTCTCCAAAGCCTCAATCTTGTTCAAATCATTTGAATTAAATTCAAAATCATTTGAATTAAATTCAAATGAATTTGAATTTATACTTTCTTTATTGCCTCTCCTATTTTTTTCGTGGACCGTGGACATTTTGCGAGTCCAGTAAAAATAACCTCTTGCCAAAAATCTTCCCCTAACCTTTCTTTTCTTTCCTCTTCTTTTATTTGTTTCTGCTGCGTTTTTATTTAAAAATCGACGCAGAGGCGCAGCCTCCAGGCCTCCTACCCTCCTCCCTCCTTTGGCCTCAAGCCCTCCAGCCGCAGTGGGCCTTCTCCTCCTCCCCGCAGGCCTTCTGGCCATCTGGGCCCAGGCCTCCTGGCCCATCTGGCCTCCACAGCCGAGCGCTTCCTAACCCTAGCCGCTCGGCATCCCTCTCCCTTCTCCCACTGAGCGCCGCACCCCTCGTTTCCCTCGATCCCCCCTCGCTCATCTCCCTTCGCTCGATTCCCGCTGGAGCCCGATTCCCTCTGGCTCTCTCTCGGTCCCGATCCCTCGATCTCTCGCCCCAGTCTCGCTCTCCCCTCGTCAGACCAAGGCACCCCGCTCCCTCCTCTCCAAGGCCGACCCTGCCTCGTCCTCCCGGCCAGATCACCCGAGCCGCCAGGACGCCCAGAGCTTCCTCGACTAGCGGCTCGCCTCCCCATCGCCTCCAGCGACGAACGGCGCCCTCCAGGCCGAGTGGCCGCCTGCGCCTGGCGCCCCGCGAGCTGGCAGCGCGCCTCCGTCCTCGAGGCTGCCCCGCATCCGTCTCCCTCGCATGGACGAGCCCCTCCGTGTCCAGGCCGCAGCACCGGCGTCCTCCCCGTCCTCAGGCTGTCCGCCAGCGACGACCGGCCAGGCCGTGGCCTCCCTCCATCTCTAGGGCCGCGCCCGCATCGCCGGCTTGCTGCCTTCCTCCTCCGCGCTGAGTGCCCTGCCTCCCTCCTCCGCGCTGGGTGCCCTGCACCCTCCGACCCCAGCCCCTCCGAGGAGCTGCTGCAACCTCCAGCGCCGGCGCCGCCTCACCATCTCCCTCGCCTTGCTGCCGTTCTGCTGTCCTTCGAGGCCCCTTGGCCGTGCTTTGTTTTGGAACGCCAAGTTTGCTGCTACTGCCTTTGCCATGGCCTTTGTTGCCCCTGTGCTGCGTTTTTGTTTGTGTGTCTGTGATGCTGAGTTTTGGACCGTCAAGCCCGTCAAGTTCCACTACATGTGCCTTGTTCAACTACGTCGCCAAGACCGGACCGACAAGTACCACGACGACCGAGTTCAACCGCGAGACCGAGACCCGTGAACGACTTCGTGAACAAGTACCACTTCCGTCGCCCGGAAACGATGGATGCGCCAAGTACGTCTACGAACGGGAACGCCTACACGACGACACATGACGACGCGACAAGTACCTCTTCCAACGGAAACGCCAACGTGAACAACTACCGTCGCCGAGACCCTCAAGTACCTCTACGAACGGAACGACTAATCGTTGGCGACCTCGTGTACGACTACTTCCTCTTCGAACGGAACGTCTACTTCCTCTACGGCGGTGTACAACTACATCCTCTACGATCTCGAGCCCCTCCGAAACGATTGTTCTGAAGGTATAACCCCGAGACGATGACCCGTGAGATGTTTGTTGTGTTGTATGCAATGCTCCACTTGTGTGCTCCGTGCCCGTTTCGTCCTTTTGTCATGTTCCTCGGTTGCCTCGTCGCCGACTCGTGGGAACCCGGTGACGGGATCTCCCCACTTTCTTCTTGCTTGACACGCCTCCCGTCATCTTTTGCACCGGTCTCTCAATGAGTTACCGGAACCGAGATGTTGCCGTTGCATCATTTTCGTATCGTTGCCGTGGCACCTTTTCCTTCCACCACGGTGACAAATACTTCATATCTGTCTTGTCAACTTTTAATATACTTGCATAAAACTTGATCATGTCATCCGCATCATGTTAACAACTTTATAATGTGTGAATTGTTGTTGCTTATAATTACTAAACATGCTCATGGGGATTTTCCGGAATTGTTGTTGTTATTTTCCGGCCTCTTTTAAAATGTCTAAATAGTGTAGTTGTTTTGCTTCACCTCCTGCCATGTGAAAAAACATTTAATCTTGTCTTGTAATTAATGAGAGTCAATTAAATAATTAAAATGTGGTGTTTCGTCAATATGCAACTCGTTGCATATTGAGCTCCACTTAACTTGTAGTTTTGTTTGTGCACTTTGCCATGCCATGCATATTTAAACTGGACATGCATCATACTTGGATGTGCATCGTATGCCATGTTTATGATTGTGTGTTTACCGTGTTGTTTGCTTCTTTCCGGTTGCTTCTCTTGTTAGCTTCGGTTTCGTTCCTTAGTTGTGAGGCTTCTTCTTCGTCTTCTTCATGGACCCGTTCTTCTCCCTTGCGGAATCCCAGGCAAGATGATCATACCCTTGGATACCTTTACTACCATTGCCATGCTTAGTTGTCTCGATGCTATCGTTACATGTCGTGCTACCCATCTTTTATTGTCAGCCTCTCCTTGTTGCCATGAAACCTCTAACTTTTGAAACCTTCCTAGCAAAACCACTGTTTGGCTATGTTACCTGCTTGCTCAGCCCCTCTTATAGCGTTGTTAGTTGCAGGTGAAGATGAAGTTCGTTCCAGGAGGGAACTTGTTGTTGTTATATCACAATATCTATAATTATTATTAACACACCTATATACTGGGCATGGGTGGAAGGCTTGGCCTTTTGCTCGGTGTTTTGTTTCACTCATGCCACCTTAGGCGCCGATAAACCGGCATTATGTTCCTTGATTTTGCGTTCCTTACACGATGGTTGGATGGGGACCCCTTGACAGTTCGACTTTGAATAAAACTCCTCCAGCAAGGCCCAACATTGGTTTTAATTTGCCTCATAATAACAACTTAATTAAATAATTAAATTTTCATAGGGGGTCGCGTCCCCGAGGTTTCTTTCTACATAGCAGGGGGCCAGTCCTGATGGTGTTGGTCCCAAACGGGGGTCCTGCAGGGCCACCACGGGGAAACTCGAGGTTTGGTTTTACCTATAGCATCACCCATCCGGTCGTGGCCTGAGACGAGATACGCGCGGCTACTATCAGGGTGTCGACACACCGGGAGGTCTTGCTGGACTTGTTTTACCATTGTCGAAATGTCTTGTGCTACTGGGATGCCGAGCCTGATCGGATTTCCCTAAGATAAGGAGTGATGATATTATAATTATCGCTTCAGCTAATCGTGAGAGCTTGTGATGGGCTAAGTTGGGACACCCCTGCAGGGTTATGATCTTTCGAAAGCCGTGCCCGCGGTTATGTGGCAGATTGGAATTTGTTAATGTCCGGTTGTAGAAAACTTGACAGAGGATCCGAAGTAAAACACACAACTATGTGAGTAACCGTGACTGTCTCTTTTCACTTTGATAAGAGAACAAGGTGGGGTTATGTTTGATTCGTATGTAGTTCAGGATCTTTAGCGATCACTACTTTAGCGACCGTTTGCGTAGATGCTCCTCTTATTCTGGTACTCGTAAGTTAGCCACCATATTATGCTTAGCCGCTGCTGCAACTTCACCACTTTACCTCTTCCTACCCACAATGCTTTGCTAGTCTTGATACCCATGGTTATGGGATTGCTAAGTCCTCGTGGCTCACAGATACTACAACACCAGATGCAGGTTCAGCCGATCATGAAGCAGGAGCTGGTTCAGAGCTTCCCCGGGAGCTCGATGTAGAGAGTGGCCGTATGCTTGTGACATTTTTGACGATCAGTAGTGGTTTCTACTAGGATTCGATCCGGACTTGTGGCTTTATGTTTTTTTGGTATCTTTCTTTTGTATCTTCACTCGTAGTCGGGTTGTGATGTTTTGAATGATGTTTTGCTTATGTAATGTATTGTGTGAAGTGGCGAGTGTAAGCCAACTATCTCCTTTTGCAATTTAATCCCTCTTTTACATGAGTCGTGCAAAGATACCAAACTTGAGATCATTCTAGGATGGGATTATACCTTTAAGTCATGCCTCGACACGTAGGAGGTATAGTCCCATCCTGGGCATTACAAGTTGGTATTCAGAGCCTTCTCCGACCTAGAAGCCCCCACTGATTGATCGAATCGTTGACGGTTGAGTATAGGCACACACTTGAAAATGTTTTGAGTCCTATATATTATATCAGAGAGTAGGATTTCTTTGCTTCTCATCCCCTTTCTCTCTGGTGAGGACTCCTGACGATTACTCTTGCCTCTTCTACTTTCAAAAATTGCACCAATTTTTTTTTAGGATCTCGCGAGTATTGTTTGGATTGTTCCGATGTCTTTGTGACGAGAACATTGTTCTCGATGCCTCCTGTCATTAGGGGTTGTGGCAGTGTCCCGGGGAGTTGAGCTCTGAGGTGTTGTCGTCACAAATATATCACATCAGTACTAGAATACTTAAGACGGCCGACATCGAAAACTCTCCTATGCGGTTAGTGGCAAGATAACCCCGACATCACCGAGTACTGGGGAGGTAGTTCGGGAGTATTGCCATAGCTTGTATAGTAGATGTGTTTCGAAGGTCCGAGGTAAACGGTTTCCGGAAACAACTGGTTATGTGTTGAAGGATGGATACAGCTGGATGTAGGTTTAGAGTTGATTGCGCGGTGCTTTCCCTGTATCCCCAACACCTGATTGCATAACTGGAAACTTTCGGAAATTAATAGGTGGGTTCATCTAGTAGTTCTAGGCATTCTTCCAACGAATGCATGATATGAAGTTCGGGGTTCTACATTGAGTGAAGTGGTTTTATGGGCTTGTTCCGATCGGGAGTTGCATCTTAAAGGGTCCTTGGCTATGCTGATCCGGGGATTGCAAAACCCTTTTGTAACACGTTCCATGAGCTTTCAGCATGAATTTGTCGAACGAAGCTTCTATCTTGTATTTGTTCTATCTGTTCCTTATTCCTTTTTATTTACCTTTTGTTCTTCAAGTGGCTTCTCGTCAAGTTGATGTACCTGCGGAATTCATTCGTTCAATTCTCTGTTCGGATAGATATGTTGCAACATAATCTTCTTCATAAACATATCTATCCTTTTGTTTTTGTTTTGATTCTGGTATTCGAGTTGCTTCGATGTCAAATGTTGATTCCATACCTTTCTTAAGCGGTATTCTCATATTTCTATGGGAGTGCTACTTCTTCTTGACCATCAAGTTTTTCATGTTAATCCTTTTCAACCGGTGTGCCTTCTCTTCAAGTTATTCCATACGGATGCCGTTGAGAAATCTGACGATTTGTCTGTTTCAATCATCTCAAGTTGTCTTTGTTTCCCCACCCTCCCACCCTTATCCTTCTCGGAGCAAGAAATTCTCAGATGAAGTATCCATTTTATTCTTGTGATGTTTCTTCATTCTTTTCCTTCAATGTTCTTATCCGGTGATTTATCGTGAAGATGCTCAAGAGCTTCAAGTTCATCATTCTTCGTTCTCGTTTCTTCTCTGGTGGATGTAATTCAAGCTTCTGTGTTGATCATATATCTTCCTTTTGTTTCACATGTTTTCACATGTTGAAATTTCTTATCCGAAGGCTTTCTTATTTCTTCACATCTCTTTATTCTTATCCGGAGTGTTGAAGATAACTCAGATGATTCATAATTCCATTCTTAATCCGTTCAAGCTATTTGAGATTGTTATCTTACTCAAGCCATTTAATTCAACCGGTGCAATATATCTCAAGCAATCTTTTTCAACGGTGATTTCTTTTGAGTGGGCCCTAACCCACGGGTCTTTTCCCAGGATCTTACCAGACTCTTCTTTTTCCGGAGAATTCTTTTCAAAGTCTGACGTAAGTATGAATCCCATCAGTCACAGTCCTTCTCCAAGATCGCTTTCAAATTCTTTTTCACCATTGTTTCAACCTTTTTAATTCTTCATTCCGGAGTGCTCAACAATTCTTATGGCTTTTCTCGTCTTCATTCTCAACATTTGGAGACCGGAGAAGTGTTTCTCTTAAATCTTAGCCGTTCTTCCAAGATTTGTGGTTCTAGCTTCATGCCATCCTCATTATTGTTTTGATTGTGAGGAATTATTTTCATAACCATCCGAAGCATTTCATGAATTCTTTTCTTTGTGTTCCTCCAAAGGCCATCATTTCAGAAGATTCTTCGTTCTCAGTTTTCAACTTCGTCCTCCAAATATTCTTCATTGATGTCTCTTCGTTCATCTCCATATTTTTACGGTGGTTCTTTCAGGATTACCCTTCCGTTGTTATCGAATTAATTCATTGGTTCTTTCCGCAATCCTACCGGTCCTTCGTTGCATATTTACCCAAGCTTGTGCGAGATCTCTCTTAATCCTTTCCAACGAGAATAAGTAGTATGCCAATTCCTTTGGTTGTCATCAACTTAAATTGGTGAAGGATATGCATAACATAAATCTTATTCTAGTTTCTTCCAAGAGGTTAATCCCTTCCTTCGGATTTTGTTCAGAAGGAGTATATCCTTGGTTCTAAGTGGTTCATCTTGTTTTTCGGAGCTCCAAGTTATTTCAATTATATCATTTCAAAGCTCTAACCAATTCATCGCATGCCTTGAATCTTATTCTTTTCATCTTTCACTTCTCATGCTTTCATTACCGGAGTTTTCATGGTGGTTCATCAAGATTTAATTCATCCTCGAAGTCTTCATCAAGATTCTTGTTGGAGCTCAAGCATTCTTCATCATGCTTTCCAATTGCAATTCTTGCTACCTTATCTTTGAGATGGTGTTATGTCATTCTTGACAATTCCTTCATGTTTCATGATTCACGAGTTATCAAGAATGAGATATTTAAACCCATCATTTTCTTTGTTCAGGAGATCTTTCCAACCATTCAATTTATTTGTTGGAGTAATCTTGGGTTGTATTTCACCTAAAAGCTTTCCCTAAGGATTGTTGCTATTATGGTGCTTATAAATGACCCAAGTTCTTCATTTATCATTCCGGTGAAATAAGTTTTTCATCTCCTTGTTGATCTCAATCCAATCAAATGTTTTCTTCAGTGGCCGGTTGTCACCTCATAACTTTGAGATGTTTTTTCATAAGCCCACATCGAGCTTATTTGTTTCGTTGTTGATTTTCCATCAACTCCGTTCTACCCTTCTTTGTAAGGATGCTCTTTCCTAATTCATTCGTGGGAGAAGTTGTCTTTTTCTTCTCCGTTCAATTCTTTCTTTCATTTATATGCTATTCTGTCATTCTGGAGGCATTGTGATGTTGCTCTCTCAAAACCATCATATCGTTTTATCGAGATCATGTTCTTTCCTTGTTTATCTATTTATCCGGAGTGTTGTATTCTTCATTCTAATTCTCTCATCTTATCAAGTTTGCCTCTCTTTTCAACCAGAGTGCTGTCTGAATATTTCTTAACCTTGTGCCATTCTTTTAATTGTTTCGGAGGCAATATGCTGTTGATTTCATCAAGTATCATTCCATCTCCTCAAGTTCTTGTTCAATTCCTTCCATTTTCAGACGGAGTGCTGTCCAAATTCTGTCATTCTTATTCCTTGGCTATACCGTTGCAGTTTCATATTCTTTTGGTTCGTAAGCTCTTGCTTCATGTCTTCTAACCTACAAGGTTCTCATAATGCTCCTTGTTCCTCCTTTTACCGGAGTGCTCTTAACTTCGTTCATCTCTGTTGTATTCTTCTTTCATTCTGTTCAACCGCTCAAGGTTCTTTGGTTTCCCTCGTCTGTCAAAGAAGCAACTTTGTTTTACCTCTTCCTCTTCCGTTTTTATCCGGTGCTATCTCTAGGATCTCGGGTCGAGATCCTCTGTTAGTGTGGGAGAGTTGTGACGCCCGAAGACCGACGTCCCAGAAGATTCCAGATGTACCGGGTTCTCCCGTGTGTTTTATTTTTGCTTGTGTTATTTATTTTTGCATTGCATCATGTCATCATGCCATCATGTCATATTTATTTTGCATCTCAACCTAAATAAATTGTGTGGACCTTCGGTCCATTTAAATCGAGGGAAGTGTGACTTCTCTTTATAACATATCCTCCAAATATTTATGGAGCTATATTAATAAATATTCCATTTGTGTGGAATTAACCCAACACACTTGCATATATTCTCCATGCCTTTTGTATCTCAATTCTTGCCCTCCAACCTTGCCCATATTTATTTCATCACTTTCCGGAATTCCACCAAATTCTCATTATTTTTGGACTCTCCAAAGCCTCAATCTTGTTCAAATCATTTGAATTAAATTCAAATGAAGTTGAATTTATACTTTCTTTATTGCCTCTCCTATTTTTTTGGTGGACCGTGGACATTTTGCGAGTCCAGTAAAAATAACCTCTTGCCAAAAATCTACCCCTAACCTTTCTTTTCTTTCCTCTTCTTTTATTTGTTTATGCTGCGTTTTTATTTAAAAATCGTCGCAGAGGCCCAGCCTCCAGGCCTCCTACCCGCCTCCCTCCTTTGGCCTCAAGCCCTCCAGCCGCAGTGGGCCTTCTCCTCCTCCCCGCAGGCCTTCTGGCCATCTAGGCCCAGGCCTCCTGGCCCATCTGGCCTCCACAGCCGAGCGCTTCCTAACCCTAGCCGCTCGGCATCCCTCTCCCTTCTCCCACCGAGCGCTGCACCCCTCGATTCCCTCGATCCCCCCTCGCTCATCTCCCTTCGCTCGATTCCCCCTGGAGCCCGATTCCCTCTGGCTCTCTCTCGGTCCCGATCCCCCGATCTCTCGCGCCAGTCTCGCTCTCCCCTCGTCAGACCGAGGCACCCCGCTCCCTCCTCTCCAAGGCCGACCCTGCCTCGTCCTCCCGGCCAGATCGCTCGAGCCGCCAGGATGCCCAGAGCTTCCTCGACCAGCGGCTCGCCTCCCCATCGCCTCTAGCGACGAACGGCGCCCTCCAGGCCGAGTGGCTGCCTGCGCCTGGCGCCCCGCGAGCTGGCAGCGCCCCTCCGTCCTCGAGGCCGCACCGCATCCGTCTCCCTCGCGTGGACGAGCCCCTCCGTGTCCAGGCCGCAGCACCGGCGTCCTCCCCGTCCTCAGGCCGTCCGCCAGCGACGACCGGCCAGGCCGTGGCCTCCCTCCATCTCCAGGGCCGCGCCCGCATCGCCGGCTTGCTGCCTTCCACCTCCGCGCTGAGTGCCCTGCCTCCCTCCTCCACGCTGGGTGCCCTGCACCCTTCGACCCCAGCCCCTCCGAGGAGCTGCTGCAACCTCCAGCGCCGGCGCCGCCTCACCATCTCCCTCGCCTTGCTGCCATTCTACTGTCCTTCGAGGCCCCTTGGCCGTTCTTCGTTTTGGAACGCCAAGTTTGCTGCTGCTGCCTTTGCCATGGCCTTTGTCGCCCCTGTGCTGCGTTTTTGTTTGTGTGTCTGTGATGCTGAGTTTTGGACCGTCAAGCCCGTCAAGTTCCACTACATGTGCCTTGTTCAACTACGTCGCCAAGACCGGACCGACAAATACCACGACGACCGAGTTCAACCGTGAGACCGAGACCTGTGAACGACTTCATGAACAAGTACCACTACCGTCGCCCGGAAACGATGGATGCGCCAAGTACGTCTACGAACAGGAACGCCTACACGACGACACAAGATGACGCGACAAGTACCTCTTCGAATGGAAACGCCAACGTGAACAACTACCGTCGCCGAGACCCTCAAGTACCTCTACGAACGGAATGGCTACTCGTTGGCGACCTCGTGTACGACTACTTCCTCTTCGAACCGAACGTCTATTTCCTCTACGGCCGTGTACAACTACATCCTCTACGTCCCTCTACGATCTCAAGCCCCTCCGAAACGATTGTTCCGAAGGTATAACCCCGAGACGATGACCCGTGAGATGTTTGTTGTGTTGTATGCAATGATCCACTTGTGTGCTCCATGCCCGTTTCGTCCTTTTGTCATGTTCCTCGGTTGCCTCGTCGCCGAGTCGTGGGAACCCGGTGACGGGATCTCCCCACTTTCTTCTTGCTTGACACGCCTCCCGTCATCTTTTGCACCGGTCTCTCAATGAGTTACCGGAACCGAGATGTTGCCGTTGCATCATTTTCGGATCGTTGCCGTGGCACCTTTTCCTTCCACCACGGTGACAAATACTTCATATCTCTCTTGTCAACTTTTAATATACTTGCATAAAACTTGATCATGTCATCCGCATCATGTTAACAACTTTATAATGTGTGAATTGTTGTTGCTTATAATTACTAAACATGCTCATGGGGATTTTCCGGAATTGTTGTTGTTATTTTCCGGCCTCTTTTAAAATGTCTAAATAGTGTAGTTGTTTTGCTTCACCTCCTGCCATGTTAAAAAACATTTAATCTTGTCTTGTAATTAACGAGAGTCAATTAAATAATTAAAATGTGGTGTTTCGTCAATATGTAACTCATTGCATATTGAGATCCACTTAACTTGTAGTTTTGTTTGTGCACTTTTCCATGCCATGCATATTTAAACTGGACATGCATCATACTTGGATGTGCATCGTATGCCATGTTTATGATTGTGTGTTTACCGTGTTGTTTGCTTCTTTCTGGTTGCTTCTCTTGTTAGCTTCGGTTTCGTTCCGGAGTTGTGAGGCTTCTTCTTCGTCTTCTTCATGGACCCGTTCTTCTCCCTTGCGGAATCCCAGGCAAGATGATCATACCCTTGGATACCTTTACTAACATTGCCATGCTTAGTTGTCTCGATGCTATCGTTACATGTCGCGCTACCCATCTTTTATTGTCAGCCTCTGCTTGTTGCCATGAAACCTCTAACTTTTGAAACCTTCCTAGCAAAACCACTGTTTGGCTATGTTACCCGCTTGCTCAGCCCCTCTTATAGCATTGTTAGTTGCAGGTGAAGATGAAGTTCATTCTAGGAGGGAACTTGTTGTTGTTATATCACAATATCTATAATTATTATTAACACACCTATATACTGGGCATGGGTGGAAGGCTTGGCCTTTTGCTCGGTGTTTTGTTTCACTCATGCCACCTTAGGAGCCGATAAACCGGCATTATGTTCCTTGATTTTGCGTTCCTTACACGATGGGTGGATGGGGACCGCTTGACAGTTCGACCTTGAATAAAACTCCTCCAGCAAGGCCCAACATTGGTTTTAATTTGCCTCATAATAACAACTTAATTAAATAATTAAATTTGCATAGGGGGTCGCGTCCCCAAGGTTTCTTTCTACATAGCAGGGGGGCCAGTGCTCATGGTGTTGGTCCCAAACGGGGGTCCTGCAGGGCCACCACGGGGAAACTCGAGGTTTGGTTTTACCTGTAGCATCACCCATCCGGTCGTGGCCTGAGACGAGATACACGCGGCTACTATCAGGGTGTCGACACACCGGGAGGTCTTGCTGGACTTGTTTTACCATTGTCGAAATGTCTTGTGCTACCGGGATGCTGAGCCTGATCGGATTTCCCTAAGATAAGGAGTGATGATATTATAATTATCGCTTCAGCTAATCGTGAGAGCTTGTGATGGGCTAAGTTGGGACACTCCTGCAGGGTTATGATCTTTTGAAAGCCGTGCCCGTGGTTATGTGGCAGATCGGAATTTGTTAATGTCCGGTTGTAGAAAACTTGACAGAGGATCCGAAGTATAACACACAACTGTGTGAGTAACCGTGACTGTCTCTTTTCACTTTGAGAAGAGAACACGGTGGGGTTATGTTTGATTCGTATGTAGTTCAGGATCTTTAGCGATCACTACTTTTGCGACCGTTTGCGTAGATGCTCCTCTTATTCTGGTACTCGTAAGTTAGCCACCATATTATGCTTAGCCGCTGCTGCAACTTCACCACTTTACCTCTTCCTACCCACAAAGCTTTGCTAGTCTTGATACCCATGGTTATGGGATTGCTGAGTCCTCGTGGCTCACAGATACTACAACACCAGATGCATGTACAGCCGATCATGAAGCAGGAGCTGGTTCAGAGCTTCCCCGGAAGCTCGATGTAGAGAGTGGCCGTATGCTTGTGACATTTTCGACGATCAGTAGTGGTTTCTACTAGGATTCGATTCGGACCTGTGGCTTTATGTTGTTTTGGTATCTTTCTTTTGTATCTTCACCCGTAGTTGGG
Organism: Secale cereale; assembly: GCA_902687465.1. Lineage (NCBI taxonomy): Eukaryota > Viridiplantae > Streptophyta > Magnoliopsida > Poales > Poaceae > Secale > Secale cereale. Next base: position 389,651,762 of record LR738712.1, read on the forward strand.
TTGTGATGTTTTGAATGATGTTTTGCTTATGTAATGTATTGTGTGAAGTGGCGAGTGTAAGCCAACTATCTCCTTTTGCAATTTAATCCCTCTTTTACATGAGTAATGCAAAGATACCAAACTTGAGATCATTCTAGGATGGGCTTGTACCTTTAAGTCGTGCCTAGACACATAGGAGGTATAGTCCCATCCTGGGCACTACACCGTGCTTGCCCCTTCTCCAAGAAGATGTCATATATAAACCCTATATCTTCCTCTCTCGCACCCCTAAAACCCTACCCTCAACAACCAACGTAGCCCGTGCCACCTCCGATTGGATCTCGCCGCTGCCGCCGCAGTTCATTGCCGCTACCACTGCCGGTAAGCCACTCCCTGCCTCCAAATTTCATAAGCCAAACCCCCTCTACTAGGCGCACCCCCCTGACATCCTTCCGCTGCCCAGGAAACCCCGGAGCCGCTGCATCAAGCTTGTCCGCCGCGCCACCAGAGTACAGAGCGCCGGGCTTTGCACCGCCTCACCCTCAGCGTCTCCATCATCTCCGAGGTCCAGCAACTTCACCATCGTCTCCACCTCGCTCTGCCACCTCGCCCCGATGTCTTCGCCGTCTACCCCAATGACCGGAGCCGTCACCCCACCGTTTCCCGAGCCGCCCACTGTCGTCGAACCTTTTGTAGGCCGTCGCTACCCCCTCCACCGATGGATTCTTTATCTACGGTGTAGATTTGATCGTAAATAAGGAGTAAAGTTTTGTTTTATTAGATCAAATTTACTTGGTTTTTTTTTACGGTTTAGATCTAGTATGTCTAGCCGGTCGGTTTCCTTTTATTAAACGCATGCGTTTAGTTATATAACGACCGAGAGTTGTTTAGTTTCAGATAGCGCACACTCTAGGCCCTGTAGCGCCCGTTCTATTTTTTTAGATCTTGTAAAATATTTTGAAATTTGATTTACATGAATTTTGTTCAGATCACTATTTTTGCAATATCTTGAGCTAGGATTAGTATTTTTTTAGTGTTTCTTTTTGCTACCGGTTTCTTATGACATTTTACATCAGTATGTTTAATTCGGGAAATTTTAGAATTAATTAAAATTAGTTTATCATGAAAATAGTACTGTTTTTCTTTTGGGCCATTTGCATTTCTGTCCCTAACTCGAACCACCTAATCAGATATACCCCTAACTCGAAAGCCTGCTCAAATTTGCCCCTCCGCCATTAGGTGCCCTTACAAAAATGTCCTTCTGCGCCGTTACTGTCAGGTCAAACAACTTTGACCATCCTGAAAAAATAGCAAAAAAATCTAAAATTTTGTGAGATCGAAGATACTCATGTGCGCAAGGTGTGTGCAATTTTTTGTGCTATTTGGAAATTCCAGGAGCGCGTGGCGAGGCAAAACAGTTAATCTGCACGCTTGTGAATAGTAAATTTGAAATATAATAGCAAGAAAATTAAAAAAATATGATTTTTTTTGACATCAAAGAGGCTTGGGTGCACAAGGTGCTTGCAAGTTTTTGTGATCAAATGACATGCGAGGAGCACTAGCAAGAAAAAACAAAGTAGTCATTTTTTCCCAGGTTTTTTTCCGAGCCAAATTTTGTTTTTTTCTCCACAAGGCCCTCCAATTTCCAAACACAACAAAAAATTGCACGCAGCTTGCACACCTGAGCCTCTTTGATGCCAATAAAATTCGTATTTTTTTAAATTTCTTGCTATTTTTTTGTATTTACTGTTCACAAGCTTACATATTTATTGTTTTTCCTTTGACACGAGCTCCTGGAATGTCCAAACATCACGAAAATTTGCACGCACCTTGTAAACCTGACTATCTTTGATCCCACCAATTTTCAGATTTTTAAGTTTTTTTTGCTATTTTCTTCAGGACGGTCAAAGCCCTTTGACCGGCTTTGATTGGACGGTAACGGCACAAAAGGGCATTTCTATAAGTGCACATAACGGCAGAGGAGCAAATTTGAGCATGCTTTGAAATTAGGGGTAAATCTGAGAATGGGCGCAAATTAGGGGCATAAATGTAAATGGCCCTTTTCTTTTCAGACCTTTTGTGTTATTTCTTTTATTTCAATTTGCTTTAAAATTATTTTCTTTTTGTTCTTTTGACATGTTCAGATTTTTTTCTGTAGAGTAACAGTAGAAATTTGTAATTTAAAAAATATATTTTCAGTAGCATGTTTTCTTTTCATTTACTACGAAAATTGTTTTAGGCATATTAGGAGTTTCATAAAAGGTTTTAAAACATTTCTTTTTGCATAATTTTTTGTTGTTGTTTTCCTTTCTGTCATTTAATAAAAACCTTATTTTTGTTCTGTTAAAGAAATTCTTTATACTAGAAAACTATTTTAAAACTTGTTTTACTTGTAGTAAAAACCTTGCATTGATTTCCATGACTTCTTTGGTGTTATTGTTGGGATTTTCTTGGCATGTGTTAATTATTGTGTTGTTATTAGTTTTACTTATTGTGATGTTCTTATTTTTGTTTCATGAATGCTTATTGTATGCTATTGATTGAATCGATAGACTATTCAGAGTGTGAGGCTTATTTCTATGAAGCATTAGAGTTTCAGCATCGTCAACAAGGAAAGTTCACTTTGATCATATATTTCCAAGACCCATGTTTTATTGCATAAGTAGTTTTCTTTCCACCTTGAATAGTAGGATATTGAGCTTAAACTAGAGGTAGTATCATGAGGTAGGAGAAACCCAACACCCAGTTTCCTTTGCCCGAGAAGGGATGTTACTTCATATTTGCTACACCCTAGTAGACGTGGTTTGGTTGTGAGATTCAGAAGTACTGTGTGGTTAAGTAATTGACGACCTACATGATGATTCAAGACTTCAAGATTTCAAGGACTCAATATACCTCTGGGTGGATTGGAAAGCATCTGGGAGCCTGATATCTATCATGGTTATGCCCAGGAATCCTCGTGTCTACCAGTGAACATCCCGATGGAATGCCTCCCAGGCTCGAAGAGATGGATGGATACTTCAAGGCCGGAAAGCTTACCTTGTGCCACTGCAAGCCATTATGGGCTTTGGCTTGGTTGACCTTAGTCGAGTCTCTGGTTGGTCAGATTGCTAGCAGATGTAGATGAACAATAGGATTGGATTATCACTAACTTTTAGCTGGAGGACCGCTTTGGGATACCATGTTTTGATCATCCCATTCTCAAACACCAGACAGTGCGAGGACATAACGAGAGGGATCAAATCTTGGGGGTAAACTCTAAAAGACACTGCAGAGTAACAATCTAATCGATTAGCCATGCAATGAACCCTATGTCTGTTGGCCCAGACAGTGCACACACCCAAGGACAAATTTGTAACACCAACATCAGATCAAGGCTCAAAGGGATCAGCTCTTTGAAAAATCAAAGAGCTGCTAAGGGGATCAGGACAACCAAGACTAGCTGAAGAGGCGAGATAGCACAAGAAGAAGGGCCTTCCTTGCCGGGCACGTGAGCCTGGCGGGGTTGGATCACCTCGGAAGCAAGCCTCCAACATCGTCCCGGCAGGCCTGCCGGGGCTCGCGAGGAAAACCACCACCTCACAACTATGGCCATCGTTAATTAGCGCGGTGTCAAGCTACCAAGTGGCTCAGTGGCAGCCCCTTGCCACATGGCAGCCACTTCCTACAGCAAAAAACCTCGAAGTGACACCCGTCCTGAGACATGTCAAGCAAGCAGGTGCGAAGCTAGCAAAACAGATCGGGAGGGCCTGCCGGGCAAGCCACGATGTCACACCAAGCAGTGTATTTAATGCGCTCTGTCAGCCTGCAAAGTTATGTAAGATAGCATCATTTGCTATCTAATTATCATAGAAAGACCAATTTGCCACTTTGGTGACCCCTTAATCTATAAAAGGAGGCCCATGGCAACCGTAGAATGCATTCGGCCATTTCGAACCCACACAGTCATACGCGCGTAGCAATTCTTGCCCCGGGGTAACCCTGCCGGCAAGAGTGCCGTGATATTTTTCCACCACTCCACCATCAATCCACCAAAGCAGGAGTAGGGTTTTACGCCTCGCGGCGGCCCGAACCTGGGTAAAAACTGCCCATGTCATCTCTACCATGCTGCGCTACGCTTCTCCGCTCTTTGTGCAACATGCCCATCCCCCCGCAAAACCAAAAGGGACTCGTGTACCATAGGTGGTCATGGTTTTCCTGCGACTTCTTTGGCGCGCCAGGTAGGGGGATCACTTGGCGTACCCGAGAATGTGAGTAACGCGTCATCTTCATCACCAGCTTCTTCATCTTCGGTTCCATAGACCATGGCACCCAAGAAAAAGTCCGGTACTACAGCTCACCCATCCACTTCGAGGGCCTCGCTGCCCATGACCACCGATGCCATGGGGAATGCGGACACCCTGGGGGATGTGGCTGGTGCAGGAGACATTGTTACCACACCCCCCCACGACCGGAGCAAGAGCGAAGGGCATCGAAGAAGGACAACATGAACAGCATCCCAGCGGCGACATCCCACGAGGTACGAGCAAAGACATTATTCCTTCTGTACCTCTTCGCCCAGCCAAAGAGCAAAACCTTGGCGGTGTTGCTCGTTCACGGGCGAATCACAACTCTTCGGCCGCCCCCATTGCGGGCACGACCGCAGAGCATGAGCCTCCCTCGAGATGAGCTAACCTAACCACTATGCCCAATGCAGCAACTAGCCTTCAAAGCGGCATTGGCTCGTCCCCAGGCCATCCAAACGGCTAGCTCGCAACGACGAGGGTACATCACGGTCGTCACCGGCACCATCACGAGCTGGGCGACGCTGCGGTCCACATCATCATCACCTATGCGAAGCACCGCCTGAGAAGCTATGTCATGGGCCCAACTGCTGTTAAGATTCCTGCTAGTGGCCGATCAGATGGATGACTGGCGACCCACCATCCAAAGTCTGATTGGTTTCACCGAGGCGGGAGGATTAGAGCAAGCTGGCCAGTCACGGCCTCCCCAGGTGACGGCGAAGGCCCAAGCTGATGGCCGTACTGAAGGGGCCACCACCACGGTGCAATCCCCGCCACGGCAGCCAACACGTGAGCCACGCAACCAGGAGCCTGACAACGTCTCAATTTCATTGTCGGACCCTTGAGCTCATCAAGGCCAACAGTGAGCCCCGGAGGGCAGGCAGAGGGAGCGCGCGCGCGTCACCATCGAGAAATGCCATGGCGACCACTACCAGCCTGACGGGCATGATGGCCCTAATACCAACGAGCCTGCGTTCAATTGGGTCGGGTACCTTCCTTTCTAGGCAGGATGCCCTACCTTCACCCGTGAGCTACGGCAACTCCGTTGGCCGTCCGCTCGCACGTTCAAGCCAGAGATTCCAGAGAAGTATGATAGAAGATAGAACCCGCTAGAATTCTTGAGCATCTACACCATCGCTGTTCAAGCGACCGGGGGAAGAGATGAGAAGGTATTCGCCAACTACTTCCCTTTCGCACTCAAGCCAAATGTGAGGTCTTGGCTGATGCATCTTCCGGAGAACTCCATTTCGACCTGGGCTTACATGTGACATGAGTTTGTTTGGCGCCTTCACGGGTGGCCACCCACTACCAGAGCGGCCCAGCGATTTGCAGTTGCTCCTGGAGAAGGAAGGGGAGACTCTGTAGAAATATATGCAAAGGTTGAGCCGAGTCCACAAAAATATTCTAGACAACCACCCGGCCGCAGTGATAGCAGCATTCCAGTCCAACGTGCACAATTGTCGAATACGTTCCAAGATGAACGTTCCATTGCCCAAGACTGCGAATGAGCTTTACACCTTGGTGGACAAGTGTGCTCGGGTTGAGGAGGGGAGGAAACTCCCTGGAGAAGATAATGGCGCTGACATCATCTTATATGATTATGACAACGCCACCAGTCAGAAGAAGAAGAACAAGAAGCGCAGAAAGTAGCACAAGGATAAGGCAGTGATGGAAGTTAAGGGATCGAGCATGCCTAGTACTGACAAGAAAGCTAAGGATGAGTCCCCCAGCAAGGAGGCTGCCGTGTGCGACAATGGTCGGGAAGCTGCAGCTACCGAGAAGGACGGGAAGAGCGATGGCCCGTACAGCAAGATCCATCAGAACAAGGGCCACAATTTCCAGGAGTGTCATGAGGTTGAGGAGCTCGTTAAGATGCAGAGGGCTGAGTACGAGAAGCGAGATAAGGAAAAAGTTCAGAATGGCACTGGCGGAAAGGCCGGGGCGGTGAAGCAAATCGCCTCAGCAAGGTTCCTAGGAACCAAGGGAAACCTGCCAGGGGCTGTGAGAAGGAGGTATGCAATGAAGAGAGTGATGGAGGGGATAAAGAGGAAACCAGTGAGCAGGAGTTCCAAAAGGCTACTGACGCCCTATGCATTGACGGGGGTGTATATCTGCATTCCTCTCACCGCCAACTTAAACAGTGGGCGCGGGACGTCAATGTCGTGTAGCCAGCAGCAGAATTTCAGAAGCCGCCCAAATGGTCTCGCACACCCATCATCTTTGACGAAGAGGACAACCCTGGACGCACTACCGTGGTAGGGTGCTTGCTATTGTTGGTCTCACCAATAATCTGCAACCTCAAGGTCACAAAGATGTTGGTTGACAGCAGGGCCAGGTTGAATCTGATTTCCCCAAACATCATCAGCAGACTCCAGATACCAGAGGAAGAGCTTGAGGTTATAGGCACGTTTCATGGAGTTAATCCCGGCAGGAGCCGTCCTAAGGGAAATATCACGTTGCCAGTAACATTTGGGGGAGAACTGAACTACCGGATTGAGAAGGTTGTGTTTGATGTGGTTGACCTCCCCCTATCGTACAATGGAATCCTTGGGCGCCCAGCTCTGGCCAAATTTATGGCGGCATCCCACTATGCCCACAACATCTTGAAGATGCCAAGGCCAATGGGGGTCCTTTCCATTCCATCACACGAGAAGGACGCAATCATTTGCGTGGATAAGATGTACATAGATGCAGTTGCGGCAGAGCCCGTGTAGATCACTAGTCCCGCCAAGGACAGCAAGAAAAAGAAGAGAGATGTACATGGGGGTCCTTTCCATTCCATTAGCCCCGGTAAGGAGCCCGGGAAGCACGCCTCTTCGGAATGCGCTATGCCAGTTGATGACTTGCCGGAAGCTCCAACAACAAGAGATCCAAAGTTGCTGCACCTGCTGTGAAGAAGGTCCGAGCAGGGCTGGATGGCACTGGTGGTACCTTTACTTTCAGTACCACCCTTGACGACAAATAGGAAAATATGCTCGTTGCCTTCCAGCCGGCGAATGTCGATGTCTTTGCCTGGCAACCATTAGACATCCCCAGTGTTGCCAGGGAGGTAATCGAGCACCACCTTGCTGTCTGCCCACATGCCCGGCCCGTCAAGCAGAAGGTCCTGAAGCAAGCTTTGGAGCAGTAGCAGTTCATTGCCGAGGAGATTAAGAAACTTGAGGCAGCTGGTTTGTTCAAAGGAGTGCTGCACCCAACATGTTTAGCAAACCCAGTGGTCGTACGCAATGCTAATGGAAAATGGAGGTTAAGCATAGATTTCACTGATTTGAACAAGGCCTGCCCGAAGGACCCATTTCCCTTTCCGCGCATCGACCAAATCATGGACTCCACTTCAGGTTGTGATTTTCTCTCTTTCTTGGATGCATATTCTAGGTACCATCAGATTTTTATGTCAAAGGAAGATGAATAGAATACCTCATTCATCACCCCATGTGGCACATACTTCTTCGTGCATATGCCTTTCGGGTTGAAGAGAGTCGGGTATACTTTTGCGAGGGCAGTCCAGATTGGTTTTCAGTCACAGCTGCACATGAACATTGGAGCCTATATGGATCATATTGTGGTCAAGACCAAGGATAGATCAACCCTCATTGAGGATTTAGAAGATACATTTGCCAATCTGTGCAAGATCAACTTGAAGATGAATCCGGAGAAGTGCGTGTTTGGCATTCCCTCCGGCAAGCTACTTGGTTTATTTGTGTCCCACCACGCGATAGAGGCCAACCCAAATAAGATCAACGCTATCGAGAAAATTCAGGCACCAATGACAGTTAAGGATGTCAGGCGTTTGATAGGGTGCATTGTCGTACTTAGCAGATTCATTTCCAAGTCTGTCGAGCGTGCCTTGCCTTTCTTCAAGATCTTGAAGAAGGAAGGTGTCAGGGTACACAAACAGGGGTATGTGTTTCCCCCTGACTAGTGCCCGGACAACAAGTGCACAGGCTCAAGGGCAAGATTGCAGCACCAAGCACCAGATCGAGACATAGAGGGATCAGCTCCTTGAGGAATCAGAGGGATGGTCAAGGAGATCAAGACAACCAAGACTAGCCAAAGATGCAGGACACCACCAGAAAAAGAGCCATCCTTGCCGGGCATGCGAGCCTGGCGAAGAGCTGGATATCCCCCCGGCAGCAAGCCACTTAGATCGCCCTGGAAGGCTTGTCGGTGCTCACGGAGATAAAACTCCACCTTGCAACGACGCCCATCACCAATCAGTGCGTGTCAAGCTCTAAGGTGTCTTAGTGGAGGCCTCTTGCTACATTGTAGCCATCTGCTACCACAAGAACCACCAAATGACACCCATCCAGAGACGTGTCAAGCAAGCAGGAACGCAGCTGGCAAAACAGCCCGACAAGGCTTGCCAGACGAGCTATGATGTGACACTAAGCGGTGCATTTAGTGCACTCTATCAGCTGCAGAGTTAGGTATGATGGCATTATTTGCGATCTAATCAACATGGAAATACTAATTTGCCAGTGTGGTGACCCCTTAACTTATAAAAGGAGGCCCATGGAAACCGTAGAAAGGATTTGGCCATTCAAACCAGGACACACTCATACGCGTGACCACTCTCACCACGAGGTAACCTTGTCAGGCAAGAGTGGCGCGTTCATTTTCCACCATTCCACCATCAATCAACCAACGCAGTAGTAGGGTTTTACGCCTCGCGGCGGCCCGAACCTTGGTAAAAACTGCCCATGTGATTCCCGATGCGCTGCTCCGCACATTTGTGCTCATTGTGCAATGTGTCCATCCCCTTGACGAGCCAAAAGGGACCTCCGTCCTATAGGTGTCCGTGGTTATCCCACGACATCTTTGGTGCCCCAGGTAGGGGGTTCACGTGCGTGAACCCAAGAGCGCAAGCGGTGCGTCACACTCGCCACAGATGTCGCACACTGCGACACCCAAGAAGATGGTTGAAGCAGGGCAGAGGAGCGACCTCGCTCTCACAGCGACCTTGCTCACCCTCCTCCACCTTCAAACACCATGGTAATAACGACAACGGAAGCTAGCAAGAAGAGCTACAATTCCACCTTGAGCGATATGTTACGTTACGAGGTTCTCTCTCTTATCCATTCTCATTCTTCGATGATCCTGCTACTCTGGGTTTCCATGTCATCAACGGCGACGAGCGCGCGTGATGCTTGGTTCAGCATTTACCCTGCATAGGGAAATCCTGAGGAAATCGCCAGCGCAAGTCC